>OZ025291.1:202661054-203271054 GCA_964019185.1 Maratus speculifer
GATAAGGTTCAGACATACATTAAAAAAAAAAAAAGCAAGTCGATCATTCAAAAAACGTTGGGAAATATCAAATATTTACTGTAATTTTTTAAGAAAAACAAAGTTTCGAAAAAAAAAATTAAATCGAAAAAAAAATTACACTGACATATTAATGCAAGGAAATTTTCCCAGAGAGAAAATTCGCCTTGAATACAATATTTCAAATTCTTTTAATTGCTTATAGGCGTTAATGCCAACATAGTGAAAAAAAATTCCATGCTGGGAATCGAACCCGGGCCATCAGTATGGCGCACTGACGTTCTACCGACTAAACCACATGGAACGACAGCCAGCTTGAAACTTTCTCATACTTAAGTAGACTGGCGAAAACATAACGATAGCGCGTTTTAAAATCGCACAGTGACATCTATTGGATTTTATATGTACTAAAAAACGTTATGTACTAAAAAACGTGAGCAGCGCACCTAATAGTTTCTTTTGTTTCTTTTTGTTACTTTTTTGTCTGTTGTCCGATTTTGATGAAACAAAGCCTATACACTGCCCGGGAGTGTGCATTCTTCATTAGTGAAAACCGCATAAAAATCCATTCAGTAGTTACGAAGATAACCTCGAACAAACAGACAGACAGACAGACAGACAGACAGACAAAAAATTCAAAAAAATTTTTTTGTGTTTCATTGGTTTTCTTTTATCGCCCTGACTCCATTTTTGTCAATTATCTTCAATGTACAGACACACCGGGTCCTACTGTTTTATTATATGTATAGATATACATATATATGGTTATATATATATATATATATATATATATATATATGTCAACATTTGAACGGAGGGTGGTTTTGGGGTCTGGGGGTCATGATCGGTGAAAATATACCAAAATTTTCTGGAAGTGCTTTCCTCCGGACGGCTGCAATAGGTAGCTTTTTACTTTTTGTAATGAAAGCTACCTAAAAGTATGCATTCATGATTACTATTGAAGGTAATACGCCTACTTAAAAAGAAACCTATTCCATTTAATTGCACAAGTTGAAATCATTCACGGTGAAGCTGAAGAAATGATATTTAGAGCAGTTAAAGAAATTTGAAAATATTATAAGTTAAAATATACAAGTACCACTGCTACAAAGAAATTTCATCATCAAATGAAAATAATACTTTCAATATTTTTTGCTTATTATTTTATAATTCATAAAAATAAGATGCATGAAATTCTACTACTATTCAGCTTGCAATTTTCATTTTCAGTCATGACGTACAGTAAATATACAGGGTGAGTCATAAATATCGAAACAATAGGCTATCTCCTTAAATATTGCCCCTAGACCCATAATTCCAATTGCAAAGTTTCATAAAAAAAGGTGATTTTTTTTTTATAAGATAAGTTGCAAATCCATGGGGGGTTTATTTTAAAAGATACGAAAATTAAACTTTTATACGACCCCCAGAGGATAAAATTTCCAATTAGAAATTTTTTCCTTATCCATTCCTGAATTGAACAACAACAAAAAAAAAGTTCATCTTGATATCTTCAAAACTCAGAGAGTTATGACAATTTTAATGAATCGTGAGGTGTCAAGGGATCAGACAAATTGAAATGCCTGTAATTGAAGAAACAATGTTGCTGAAATTGGTCCAGTAAACATTTATTTTATTTACTTACTTATAAAGTTAGAATTTTGAATCTTTTGTGATGGTTAACCATATAATTTGTAAGCATTATCACATCATAAGACTTAATATTTTTTTTCAAAAAAAAAAAAAAAAAAAAAAAAAAAAATAGAGTAAATTAAAATTGTTATAATTCAAAATATTGTTTGTCGTGTTAATTTTTTTTTTTTTTTTTTTGATTAAATGAAAATGTTTAATTTTCAATTTTAATTCAGCTTTTTAAATAATATTTTTTTTAATTAAAAGTATTTAAAATAACAATGTAAAAAATGATGCAATTTTTTGTAAACAAATCATATTTTTAAAAGTATATTTTCTGAGATGAAAACTCCTCTCGGCATGTTGGGCATTTTTTTTTTTTTTTTTTTTTTTGAGATGTTAAAAAAATATTGAACTCGCGGGACTGTTACCGTAACCGACGGTTATTGACTTATGTCAGTTTAAAAATGATAAATACTGAAATAAAATCATTTGATGCAGAAAAGTGCATTTAGTTTTAAACAAAGATCGGTTCCTAACGTTTAAATGCTTTTTAAATGCTTCTAGGTGATTAACTCCGTCCTGTATAGTTTCGATTCCAGATTTTGTTTAAGTTTTGCCATTCTCACCTTCTTTAATTACTGTTTAAATGTGTCAGTTGATTTATACCTTATTTTTTTATCACGTCAATTTCAATTTTTTTCATTGTGCAATGACTCACAAACAGACATTTTATAAAATCATGTTTTTCGGTATCTCTGAGCCCTAAAACATGTGAATCCATCGAAAACCGGAATTCGAAATTTTCATGAATCCAATACTTTCTTCTAAAGATACAAAAAAGTAAAAATAGGTTTAAAACCATCATAAATTTTGAAAATTAATAGTAAAAAGAAGATTTGTGAAAATATTTCTATGTAATTTATTTAAATATATTTCCAGTGATTTCGTTAATAGAAGTGTCATTATCGCTATTACTATATTTACTAAACTTATTGCCTGCGGCAATAAGTTTTTAAGACACTTTTAATTGAGAGTTTAATTAATATCACTTAATTTAATAACACTTTTAATAAGTGTTTAATAAGACGGTCCGGCCATAGGATCGTGCCAGTAACGAGGTTGGCGCCAAGGTTGAAATATTGCAGACATCTAGCATATTTCAAGGAAGTTTAAAGCAAAAACCTATACGTTTTTATTTTATATCTAAAAGTTAAAGTACTGTCTTGGATCGACATTTAACAATGCGTAAATTTATGGTCGATCCCTAAATTGTACTTCAAATGAACTGATTTCGCTGCGCTCAGAAGTATGCTTAAGCGGTGTAAGTCACGAATTTTCGAAAACTTTGGATTTTAATATATTTCGGGGATTTGTAAGTATCCAGATGATTTTTTTTTTTTTTTTTTTTTTTTTTTTGTTCAATTCATGAATGGATAAGGAAATTTCTTCTAATTGGAAGTTTTATCCTCTGGGGGCCGTATAAAAATTTAATTTTCGTATTTTTTAAAATAGACCTCCAATGGAATTGCAACTTATCTTATCGAAAAATTCACCTTTTTTTTATGAAACTTTGCAATTAGAAGTATGAGTCTAGGGGCAATATTTAAAGAGATAGCCTATTGTTTCGATATTTATGACTCACCCTGTATACGGAGATTTTGGAAATAATTCCTATGTTTGGTATAATTACCTTAACTGATACATTTGACTCATTTATAAAAAATTTAACTTAATAAATTTTGTTGCTTAAAAAGTAAGTTTATATTGCAAATAATTACGCTTTCGAAATAATTATCTTAAAAAAAAAAACAGCAATTACATGTACAAAATTTTAAAAAAAGTAAAGTTCAGGATAATGCATTCAGTATACTATTTTTATACTATTTTAACCGAGATTTAAATTCTCAATGCCAGTTATGTATTTAAACATATTTTTGTTTGTATCTAAACATATTTTTAACAAAGTTCCGTCGCGCACTTTTGAGAAGGTCTCACTTCCTTCTATTCCCGCTTTATATGATCTTCAAATTTCATGTCTAAAGTAAAGACGATTTTTAAATCGAAAAATTGTGGTGGATATGTAAATAATTTAAGTATGTGCATTTAATTTGACCGTAGCGTGAACACAACACCAACGGGTAATCAGTTAAAAGAAGAAAATATTGGGATTTGTAAAGATTTTGTTCTTGTGGTATTCGACGGATTTATATGTTTTAGAAGGTCCTGAATAGAATTGGATTGTTCTTAGAAAATGCCTGTCTATGAGTCTGTATGCAAGAAAATATTTGTGGGGCCTTTGTTTCAAGAACTAATGCACGGAATTTAAACAAATATCATATTATGTTAGACCTAGACACAAGTTGCTGCCTATCAGATTTTCGTGTAAATTTGAAGAGTTTTGATAAAAAATTAAAAGTCTCGCTGTTTAATTAATAGGACCATATTTGACTAAAAAAAAGATTTTTTAAAATATTTCGGATGTCAGTTGGCATTAAGAGGGGATTCAAATACTTGTGTGGTGCAGGCTCGGGTTTAAACCACAGAAAAATAGGAAAATGTATTCTCATTTTCCTTAGGATAACTTATACAATTGTGTAGGACAACTCTTAAAGGGATAACCTTTCTATGAGCTCTAATATGCTGGATGTCAAATATCAAGTTTTACGATGGATAGGAGGCTGCATACAGGTGGTTTTTATGCACGACGACCAGTAAGGCGTGTATCATTAACGCCTGCTCACCGGAGACGCTGGTTTCTATGATGCCAGGAATACAAGGATTGGACACAAACAGGAGTGGACTCGAGTATTTTTTATAAATGAGAGCCTTTTTAGTATGACGAGCAGTTCTGTGCATATACACATCGGGAGAGAGCAAAGAACACGTAATCACTCCTCCAACATCATCAAAAGGGACCATTTTGGAGGTACCGGAGCTCTTGTTTGGGGTGGTATCATGCTTGGTAGCCTTAGGAAACTCCATGTCTTCGAAGAAAATTCCATTTCTGGAGTCCACTATTGCGCGGAGATTATCTTGCCTCACCTGCATCTGTGTAGAGGTGCTGTGGATCCGCACTTCCTCTTCATGGACGCAATTCTCCCCCTTGTCGTGCAGTGGTTGTCGAAGAACTCTTGGAGAGTGAAAATATTCAACGCATGGACTGGCCTGCAAAGTCCAGCAACGATTCTGGAGCTAAAATTGGCGTTACAATAGGAGTGAGAGTTGAAGCCTCAACAGCACCTAGACATCCTCGTCCTCAGTATGACCAGATGTTGTAAATTCTGCATCGCAGTGAGGAGTGACCATATCCTCTATCAGAGATTGATTTTTTTCCAGCCAGATGCCTGTAAAATGGACGTTCCTCTCTTCTCTGTATTTGGGCTCCAAATAACCTTTTCAATAAAGTGTTTTGTATCGTTTTGATTCTTTGCTTAGGGGATTTTTATCCCTTGTGCTATATTTTCACATCTTGACGATCTTATGGTATGATTTTGGTCAATATGAATAACTTCTACGCAACGTTACATTCTAAAAACTCTCTCGTCCTTAATTTTTGCATACCAGTTTATGTTGCCCGACTGTCGCTTTTATGCTGTGTTGGTTGGGAATTCAGATTGCAGACCCGGAAGAGAGTGCGTGCCGAAATTTAATAACTTGTTTGAAAAATGCGATGCTTGTATCTTTCTTTGAAATACACACATTTCAACAAATCTATATATTTACAATATTCATTATGGACATAAATTGTCATTTAATTTTGTTACTGGAATTTTGAAGTAATAAAAAAATGAGATAAAAGAAAGTTACAGAGTTGGCAGATCCACCAGTTTATTTTACTATAATGACAGTTCGGTAGGATTAAAATTTGTGTCTTTCTTTTAAAAATTTTCCATGGGTTAGTTTTTGAAATTTCACATGCTTTGTTGTTGCTGTTGTAGATTTTAAAACAAGATTCTATTTAATATGTGCAAATTTCATTTTGTGCGATATTAATAAAATAAATATATTCTTATTTATTCATTTATAACGTGGTCTGTGGTTTATATTTAATAATTAATGTAGTCCTTGTTAGTGAACGAGATTGATGTGCCTGCTGGAATGAACTGTGAATACTCTCTACTCTATTGAAAATGTGTTTGAAATGTTTACTTTAGTGATGAATATCAATTTCGTTATGTTTAAAAATTGGTGAAATCGTCATAATACGCCAAAAATGTACTGTGCGCCCATAGACCATATACGCGCCATAACAAGGATTATAAGGTTTATCCATAAAATTACGGAATTCCTTTGCATATCCCTGTAAACAAATTATAAATTTAACGCATTTCATTTTGAGATCATAGAGATCTTGCTTTAGCAAATCTCATTAGCATATATTAATTACATAAATATATTTACAAGCATTGGAGCATAACAAAAAATACAAACAATATCAAAGTCGTAAACATTTTTCAACTATGTTGAATATTGTTAAAAATTAAAAAAAAAATAGTGTCCCCGAATGCCTTATGATTATATTCCAATATGAATTGTTAATCGAATGTCAAAAAAATTGTATCGCGGAAATAGAATTGTTTGTTTGTTCATGGTTAAATATAGTTAATATTTACTTTCTTTCTTTTTATTTATTTTATTTATTTTTCTGATTTTTACATAATCAGAAAAAAGTTTTTATTAGGACGACAGTTTAGAGATTTGATATTTTGTGATTATTTTTAAAAGATAGTTAGACAAAAAAGACAATTAATTAATTAGTAAAAATCTAACAAAATATTATTATTTAGCAATTACTAAATTATTTTTTGTAAAAATCCCAAACGTTTGGCGGGAATGTTATCATGTTTACAAATAAAAATATTAGGGATTTTTTTCAGACATGAACATGTTTATCTTAAGGGAATTTTAAAAGCACTATCAAGGATGTACACGTTTTCTTTTTCTCAATCGTTTTATGCAAAATAAGTAATTCACAATTAAACTTAACTCTTTATATTCTGAAATTTGAATAAAAAAATTGTTTCAACTTTATAATTATTTATGTTAACGTTTAAGATGTCCACAACAAACATATATATTAACTAGTCGCCCCTGGCGATCAGTTTGGTTGTTCTTAAATGTAATGCTAAGTACATTATGACGTTACTTTTATTCATAATCTAATTAACATGTTTAATTTTACCAAAATCGGAAGATTCTGATAGAGAAATCTAGTATTCGATATATTTATGTTAACAGGAGGCATCGCAGGAAGAATCGCCAAAAAAATTTCGCGCCGCGTTTTTATCTATGTATTTGAAAAAAACAGTTGTTGATCTCGGTAGAGAATTGGGAAATCTAAAGTATATCTGAATCTTTTTATTGGTTGAATTCCGCAACTTATTTAATTTTATTCGTTTCCTGATTGATTAAAGTTTAATATCCAAAAATGGAATATTTCTGTTTTTTATTTTATTTGTTTTCTGATTGGTCCAATTTTAATGTCCAAAAACTGAATACTTCTGTTACCACAATGACAAAAAGAGTAATAAAAACTTTTAAAAAAATTAATAATTTAAAAACAAATTGTGTTAGAGATTTCAAACAAATTTCATAAAAAAGTGAATTTTTTCTCTACAGAACGGTGTAAAAATTTGAAATGTGTGATATTTCAAAGTTGAAAAGGTTGCTGTTCCAAAAATTGTAAAACTGAAATTTCATCCAAAATTTGTTTGTGATGGGCCCAGGAATATTAATGTTTAATCCATGTCGTACGTAATATGAGGCGTTCAGAAGTCAGTCTGATTAACTCCATCGAATAAAAATGCACATTTTAAACAGTTGAAGTTGTCTATCTTTAATATTATGGGTTTTTTTTTTTTAAATCATTGGTCAAGGAATATTAATGTTTAATGCACGGTGTACGTAATATATTACTCGTTATAATCATCCTGAAAATGATGTTTATTATTATTATTAATTAAAGTATAGAATTTATTTATAAGTCTTTAAAATTTGAGTCTTTAAAAATATCATTTTGCAAATAGTCGTTGTAATTTGTTAAATTACAATTTTATTATTTTTTTACATTTTATTAATTTTATTATATAATGTACTAACTGATAATTCCGGCAGTCAATTTCACCAAAGTATAAAAATTGATAAAAAATTTTTAAATAGCGGAAAAATAAATAAATTAGTGAAACATTAATAAAATTACAGATAAAAAGTCGAATTAAAAATCACTTGATACCGTAACAAATATCGTGTTGTTTAATATCAAGTGAACGTGAGACTTATGATCCTCGATTATTGACATTTAATATTATAGTTTGGCAGTAGTTTTTTTGTCGACGGAATAATCAAGTTATATCAAATATAAATTTATTCATTCATGTTATTTAAAATACACAACTTTCTTTAAAAGCTGAAGCATTTAAAATTCACGACTTTTACTTTTTTCCTTTTTTTTAAAAAAAGAAAAGAAAAATAATAAATAATACCATAAACCATGAAATTTAATTTCAGTATCAAAGAGTATATAGTTTAATTTACCATGCGAAAAATAAAAAATGTGAACTGGCGAGTTCCAAAAATCCGCAAGATTTTTACCCTGTTAATAGAAAAGTACCAAGAAATTTTTGCCATCATAGCAACTTTTATGTAATTTTATTCGAAAAGCTTTTTTTAAATTTAAAATGGCCTGTAACGCTTGCATGTAAAAATCATAATTGTTTATGACAGTGACATTTCTTGCACAGTTATAATACTGATGAAATGATAGCGATAGAAATATTTGGTAATTTATCACTTGCAAAGTACCAAAATAGCTGCCTGCCATGCAAAAAGCGAAGCGGTTAGCGCGGAATTGTTGATAACAGTCACATGACTTAGGCTTTTATTATATAGATAATTGATAATTGCATCTTTAGATAATTTTTGTAACTGAAACTTATTTAATAAATCGATAGTTAGAGATTTTTTTATAAAATATTTACAAGAATAATTAGAATAATTAACAAAAAATGCTGCTATGGAAATCTAACAATTCTTATAATGACAGTGTAAATAAATGTATTGTGATCGTATCTGTAACAGGAAGTGTTTTGTAATTGCAAGTTTTCGTATTATAACATTTAATGGTAGGATAAGAGCTAAACTTAGGTAAATAGTTGAGAAAATAACCACATTTAAAAATATTTAGCTTTGACTGTTTCATTGTGCTTTCTAGATATGGCTGAGCAAATTATTTTGTATGACAAGTGCAATCTGCTATTAGAAATCGTATTAATTCTTTGGTTAGTTTCAATGATAGATTCTAGTTCATTTAGACAATTGAAAATAAAAGAAAAAAAATATCGAGCTATGTTATCGGTTAGGTATGCTATATTTATAGCAAAAGAAGGAAATTTGGAAAAACCTGAAAAGGCGCTGTTAAAAGAATTTCTTTCATGTAACTGGCTGACAAAGCAAAACGAAAGTAATTCAACAATAATGTAATGCGGTGACACAGAAACATGTCAGACACATTTTCACTTAAGAAAGGGAACTTTCATTTCATTAGATTCGATGCACACACATTTCAAGCACTTTCGATATCGTTTATAGAATATTGATGGGAATTTCTTTTTCACGAGTTTTTTTTTTCTTTAATGTTTAGTAAACAAGAAGTGTTTGACACTTTTGATAAATAATAAGAAATAGCCCGAATTTTTCGCTGAAAACATATGAAAATATGTCTCTTCACTTGCACACGGTAGGGCTAATGTTTATTTCATATTTTCTAACTTCATCGTGAAAGTATTTTGACTATGTTTCTAATCTGCAATTATAAAATGTAACATCTGTTTACAAATTATCACACAATAATGCGTATGTGTGTGGTTAGCACACTGAAAAAATGCGATCTCGAAATTGAGCATAAGTATTATTTTTAAATACTTCACATACTCAAAATAGTTCCCATCCAAATGTACTCAAAACTGAGAAATATGTGTACTCATTTTTGATTCCTTGGTTGTGTTCAAATATAAATCCCTATATACTGTCCACTGAGCTCACAAATTAAAGTAAAAATATACTTGCATTTATTTCTTACTCAAAATTATTAACAATAAACGTTTAATTGATTTTTTACTAACAAAACTAGCAAAATTATTAGCAAGATATTCAAATCGAATATTTTTATGAGAAGATAATTATTTGCAAGCATTTTTAAGCTATTTAAAAAAAAACTGTACATAATTTAATATTTACATTAATAAGCATCTTTTATGCGACCCTGAATGAAATAAACCAATACAGAGTACAAAATTATCGTTTGTTTGGATTTAATAACAAAATAGAGAAAGCAATGTATTCAATTTTGATCCAAACATACTCAATTCGATATGAGTACATCGGTTTACTCATTTTTGAGTACTTAGTTTTTTTTTTTGAGCAAATACTTTTTTTCTGTCGAAAATGTAATAAAAAAAAAAAAAAAAAAAAAAAAGGTAAAATATTTATTTATACGGAAAAGAAATAGAAATACAGTCAGGACCGCTTAACGGATAATTACATAAACTGCTTATATGCATAGAATGTCGGGGTACAGAAACGGTTCCCATAATGTTAATTAAAAAAAATTCTCATTTTATCGCATAGCACCCGGTTAATTGTATAAAATATCCTCATTCTACTAATCCAGATTTTGTAAGTTCTGTGAATGAAATGAATGAAAAAAAAATTTAAGAATAGAAATACACTGTTAAAAATCTGGTCCTAGTTTGAACCAAATTTTGGTGCCCAATAGCTGCAACTGTAAGATGGTGAAATCTTGAACCAATATTTGGAGCTCCCGTTGAAGCATAGTTCCAATAGTTGGAACGAAGTTGAAAAAGGAAGCTCCAAACGTTAGTACGAGAATTCACCAACTTGTGGTGGCAGCTATTCAGCACCAAAATTTGCTTCTAACTAGAACAAATTTTTTAACAGTGTATATTCTTTTGTAATAAAGGTTTGCAATCTATAAAATCAAAGAGCGAAAATTGTTGTGAAGAATAGATTTTATTCTCTTAATTCTTGGAAGCACATGGAGGTGTTGATTTTGAGGTGGTGTGATTTTCTTTTAAAGCTGGCCATACATATCGACTCAAGATACCTATGAAAATCCTTCAAAAATCCTGGAAATGGGGGAAAATACAGTAGGTACGGTTAATTAGGAGAAAGAAACAATATTTAGCACCGGAAGTGGAAAAATGCAATGTCCGAAAAAAAAGGATTTTTTTTTTTTGGGGGGGGGGGGGGGTGGAAGGGGCAACGAATAAAGGATAAGTGTGCAAATAATGAAAAATTAAATAATTACATGCTGAAATTTATTAATAGATTCAAAGGTTGTATTTTGAAAACAAAAATTTTGTTATTTCACTTTCCTTTTAATTTTTACTTAAATCTCATAAATTATGATGAAAAATTAAACCATGTAATGTAAATAATATTATAATACATGACACTTTGGTAACATTGTTATGTACAGAGTAATAATAAATTGTTGATTAAAATTATTAAAATATTTTTTAAATTATTGTGAAAATTGTTATTGTTCATTAATATTTATCCAGTCTATGGTATGGAATCAGATGATAACCTACATTAACCCTTTCCGGCACACTGTGCCCGGTCTGGGATACTTAATTTTAATTCCAAACTTGCAAACGGCACCAGTAATATTTTAGTAAAATTTTGCTTTTATAATAAAAGCTTAAATTAAGGAATTCAAAATACTAAAAAATTTCGTTTGTGAATTCCGGTGTCAGTCGATATTTTCTCATTTTAGTACAGATTTTACCCGTGCCAAAAAGGGTTAATAACATTGCCCTCGCTTAAATGCATAATCCGCTTAATTGCATATAATTCAGTGGATTAAATCTATGCAAATAAGCAGGGCGGACTGCGTTTCTGTTATATTTCTTTTTAATATCCAAAATTCCTCTAAGTCAGTATTTATTACATGGATCACATGTCCCAAATGGATGCAATTTGTTTTTTAGAGAAAGAAAATTGGAGTGCGTTCAGAAATGGTTTTAAATAGGATTTTATGTTTCTGATAAGGGCATGCAGTTTTCAAATATGATTATAACTTATAACATACATATTTTTTAAGAAAAAAAAAACAAATAAACAAGCAAAAAGAAAAAAAAAATCAAAAAGAATTCGGCGTTCGGCTGCTGAAAATGAAAGAAAATTTTTAATAGATAGGAGTAGCAAAGAAAAATTAAATTGTATGTGTGACTATTACTGTTTAACTTTATTACCTATTACCATGTAAACTTATTACTATTTATTATTATTTATCTATATTATCTGACAGCTATGTATATATACTGGAAGAGGGGAGGGGGGCTGGGGGAATAAAATAAAAGCTCAACTTCATTGGTATTCTGAATGCCGTTATTTATGCAGGAAAAAAAAGAAATTTATCAGTCGATAATGTCTACTACTGTTATAATATGTACTATTAACCCGTCAGTAGTCGCGTGTCGATCTTTTCGCCGCCCGTATAACTTATCTTCTCCTAACTTGTATCACATTACAAATACAACGGAGATCTACCATGTAGCTGACTTTGAAGGTTTTTCGACCACCTTAGTGAAGTAACAGGACACCTCTGATTTTCTTTCAGGTACATTTTTAGAAACAAAGTTGAAATTGGCGAAAAAGTCTATGGAACAATCACTAATGACAGTTCATTTTACATTTTCCAATTACTCCAGATCTCATAAATAAAATGCATAATTTGAGAAAACTGCAAATTTATATCTTCATTGAAATGTTATTTTTGTATATTAGATGAAAAATATTTCTTATTTTACATTTTTGGTATGTGGGGGGAAAGCGGCGAAAAGACCGAGCGCGACTAATGCCGTTGTGAAAAAAGTTGCAATTACTCGCGGGTTAATTGATATGCATTAATTTGACTTTGGAGCCATCAATATATTAAGATTTGAACTATCTTTATATTTTTCAATAACAACACCCAATTTTTATAACGATTTTTTTAAAATATATGCTGAAATGTACATCCAAATACCAAATCTGAAAGAAAATTATTGGAAATGCAATTGTTCAAAATTTTGATTACATTTATTCAAAGTTTGTATCATATATCGCAGCATATAGAAAAATTACTATTCCCACCACTATTTTGAAAACAATTATGCTCATAAGACTTTTCTATTTCATATGATAACTAAAATTATTTTGGTGATTATTGGTTAGAGATACTGCTGGAAGCAATAATTTTTTTATAAGTTTGTTATAATGTATTTCTTATGTGCTTGCTATAATCTACCTTGCTATAATTTTAATTTAATTTCACTATTTTATTTATAATTCTCAAAAAAAAAAATCCCATTATGCTGCATTTATTTAAATATTATATGACTATATTATATTTGTAATGCATATAAATTTGTTATTATCTAATAATAATAAAAGAAAAAAGGACTTTTTATGCGTGTTGTGTGTACGTCCGTTTGCATTGTATTCCGATAAGATCGCTGCATGCAGCAACTACAAGAACTGGCAGAAAGTTAAGTCTAAGTACCTAGAATAATTCACCTTAAAAACCGTTTTTTTTTTTTTTTTTTTTTTTTTTTTTTTTTGTACGTTACGAGTCGATTTTTCTACATTATCCCACTAAAAATAATCTTAAGATTATTGGAAGAAATCTCCACTTTCTTCAAAAAACTTTACAGAAATCTAAAAAAATTTTGCAAATGTAACTTTAGCTTTAAAATATCTGCAGAATTTTCTAAGATATTCTTAAAAATGTCTGTAAAATGGGCCAAATGCCTACAGATTTTTGACAGATTTTTGGGCCAATTACTTACAGATTTTCTATAATTTTTTCTAAAATAATTCTATTTTAATTGTTTAGCCCAAAACAGTTTTTTTCCCACTCTTTTCAAAAAAGTTAATAAGGTGATTCAGCAATATTTGCATTTTTCGCGAATTTTTTTAAAATGTGATTTTTGCGGGGTTTTTTAATTTTTTAAGCAAATTCTAAATTTTTTTCACATTTTGTGGCGATTTTTTGACATTGGTAAAATGAATTCGATTTTAATTTTTTAGTCTAATGTAGTAAATTTTGTTCTCAGCAATGTTCAAAGGTTTTGCTATTTGTAACATTTATTAATATTTTTGACATACCTAAAAGGATTTTGATTTAGAACTTTTAACCTAACAGTAAAATTTACCTCCACGATTTTCTCCATTGGTTGTTATAATTTTACGTGGATTTTTTAAATTTTGAAAACAGAATTCAATTTAAAATTTTTAATTTAACAAAGTAAATTTCGTCCTCCGTGATTTTAAAAGTTTTTGCGATTTTCAGCGCGTTTTTCACCATTGGTTGTTAGCGTTTTGTGTCAATTTTTGTAATTCGAAAATAGAATTAGGTTTTAGCCTAACATAGCAAATTTTGTTCTACGCGATTTTTAAGCCTTTTCCTTTTACAGTGCGATTTTTACAATTTGTTAGCGTTTCGTACCGATTTTTTGCATTCGTAAACGTATTCCGGTTGCAACATTTTAGCCCACGGTAGTAAATCTTGCCATATGAACTTTTTGAATTTTTAGCTATTTTTTCTGCGATTTTTTAGAAGTTTTTCAAGCAATTTGCGTAGTTTTTCATTAGTAAAATGAATCAAATTTTACTTTTTTCAACCCAATATAGAAAATTCTGTTCCCTTTTTAATAAAGTATATGTAGAATTCATACAGGAAGTTTAATTTTTCGGTAATTTTTTGCGCGATTTTTAGAATTTTTTCCTGTTTCGAAAGGATTTTATTGTATTCGTAAAAGAAATGCTGTTTATTTATTTTATTTATTTATTTATTTTTAATTTCTGATTTGCTATTTTTGAAATTTTGGCACTCTTTCGTGATTTTCTGCGATTTTTCCACTTTCGTAAAAGCAATATGGTTCCAATGCCCAATAAAGTAAATTTATTCTCTTTTAAATAAGGTTTATTCGGATTTCGTACAGCGATTTTTAATTTTTTTTTTTTTTTTTTTTTTTTTGAGAATTTTTATTGTGATATTTAAAACTGTTTTGCATTTTGTGCTATTTTTTGGTGGGCCTCGATCGATAAGAACATCCTATAAGACGCATATAATGTATATGTTTGCGTGTCGATATTCCTTTTTTTCATTATTATTATTATTATTATTATTATTGTTGTTATTATTATTGTTATTATTATTATTTGAGATTTTGACATGCTAAAATGTACCAAAACAAATTTATAGTAAACGATTTTTTTCCTTTCATTTAACTTTTCCATTACATGTTTCTTTTTTTTCTTTTTTTTTTTTTTTTTTTTTTATTGCTTTTAAAAGTATGTTCTTTCTTTTTTTTTAATCATATTTAGTATTAAATCCAACAAATTTTAATCTTCGAATTATTTAGCAGAGCAGATTTCAGATTACATAAAGCGAATATTGTTATTTAAATATAGTGGTATCTTGGAGCTGAATTTATTTGATAGAAGTTGAATTTTAATTCACTAACAGATACATTAGTGCGCACCACTTTTTCAGTAGATAAAAACGACTAAACCACTTCAAATTTATTTTAACCTTCTGCACTCGTATGTCCAGTGGGACTGGACATCGTCTTTCTTTGCAAAATTTGTTTTTGGGACCAGTAATAAAGGAAAATAAAATATGCCTAACTGAAGGGATTCAGAACACAAAAAAAAATCTTCAAATTTTCTAAAAAATAACTATTGCATTAAAATTTTCTCTATTTTTTATGCTTATAATGACAATTAAATCATGCTTCTTAGTTAGAAGATTAAATATTGTTATTTTCGTTTTCGTTTGTTTTCAAGTAACGATAGTAATGGAAATGATTTCTTGTGAAAATGCGTTTTTCTTCATGATGGGTTTTTTCACAATTTCTCAGATTAAAATTGCTAAAACTCAAGAACCGTTAAAGATAAATGTTTCAAACTTGGATCTTTTTTTTAATTATTTTTCTTAAAGAAAAATAATAATAAAAAATTAATTTTGATTCAGTAATTTAAAAATATATAAGGTACCCTGGGCTAATAACGCCACGTTAAGGTTCTACCAATTTTCACGGCCAGTTTTAGATTGTATTTTTCAAACAGATATATGATTTGATACAGCAACTCATTGACTATCTATATAAAAAAATAATTTAACAAATATCTATACATATAATAAAACAGTAGGACCCGGTGTGTCTGTACATTGAAGATAATTGACAAAAATGGAGTCAGGGCGATAAAAGAAAACCAATGAAACACAAAAAAATTTTTTTTGAATTTTTTGTCTGTCTGTCTGTCTGTCTGTCTGTTTGTTCGAGGTTATCTTCGTAACTACTGAATGGATTTTTATGCGGTTTTCACTAATGAAGAATGCACACTCCCGGGCAGTGTATAGGCTTTGTTTCATCAAAATCGGACAACAGACAAAAAAGTAACAAAAAGAAACAAAAGAAACTATTAGGTGCGCTGCTCACGTTTTTTAGTACATAACGTTTTTTAGTACATATAAAATCCAATAGATGTCACTGTGCGATTTTAAAACGCGCTATCGTTATGTTTTCGCCAGTCTACTTAAGTATGAGAAAGTTTCAAGCTGGCTGTCGTTCCATGTGGTTTAGTCGGTAGAACGTCAGTGCGCCATACTGATGGCCCGGGTTCGATTCCCAGCATGGAATTTTTTTTCACTATGTTGGCATTAACGCCTATAAGCAATTAAAAGAATTTGAAATATTGTATTCAAGGCGAATTTTCTCTCTGGGAAAATTTCCTTGCATTAATATGTCAGTGTAATTTTTTTTTCGATTTAATTTTTTTTTTCGAAACTTTGATTTTCTTAAAAAATTACAGTAAATATTTGATATTTCCCAACGTTTTTTGAATGATCGACTTGCTTTTTTTTTTTTTTTTAATGTATGTCTGAACCTTATCTAACTACTTCTTCAAGATTTCTTTAGATAAACCGACCAGCGTAGCGGGCGAAGGCCGCTAGTGTATTCATAAAATGTAATGGCGTGATTTTTTGACCAATGCTATTTGGCGTTATTACCCACATATATGGGTAATAACACCATGCAAACAAAACTATGAAATAAGATGGAATAATTGCATGTAGATTGCCCAATTCTAAAAATACAAACTCTTCAAACTTAGAAATTGACAAATTGCATTCTAAGCTATTGAAAATGTTCAATTTTTTGTGAAAGTGTAAGAAAAATAAAGGTGTGGTGGGGGGGGAGGAGGATTAGGCAAAAGAATATCAGACTGTGAGCTTCTTTTTGCTTAAAAAGGAAAGTTTAAACAGAATTATTAGAAACATTGCACAGTTTTAACTGTGTTCATTTGAATCAGTATTTAGGATGTAGCACGGCCACTGTAAGGAATCAACCGGGGTATTAATGCCAAGGATTGGCGTTATTACCCCGTTATAGTTATTGCGCTGTACATTTTAAATTACAAATTATCTCGAGAAGATATCCAAAATCTTCAACAACATTTTGAAAGTCCATGAAATGTACTACAAATTTATGTAATTAACAAAGTATTTCCGGATACAAAAAATAGTCTTCACATCACAAAATGTATCTTGCAAATTTTAGATCAAGCGTTAATTTTAGTTGCTTGTAAAAACAATAAGACCTAAATATGAAACAAATTAACTTGAAGCTGTTTTTTGCGATTTATATGACTCAAAACCCTTCGGCGCAGAGCAAATGGGTGTCATTTACCAGATTATTTCATAATTATGCATAATATGAGCACTTGGCGTTATTACCCCGCCTGGCGTTATTACTCCAGGGTACCTTATTTACTTTTGAAAATATGATTTTTTAAAAATAAGTTACATCATTTTTTTTTTCAAATTTTTTTTTTCAAATTAATATTTTTAAAACTGTTGAACCAAAACTAAAATTTAGATATTCCTGTTTATTTAAATTTAAATAATAATAATAAATTCTACGAATAATATTTTGAATAACTAGGACTTCCCTCAGAGGGATTAGTCTGAGCGATATTGCTGAGAATACACATTTAATAACTTGTGATAAGTAAAGAAAATGAGATGTTACCTTTAATTGGTCATTCATTGTGATAAAATATGATGAAAATAAGCATATTGAATCATAGAATTACAAAATCTTATATATAAAGTTGCATATACTATTTTTATAAAAGAAAAGCAAACCATGCATGGATATAAAATTGGAAATATGCAAAATGTTAAAAGTAATACAGAAAATAAAACACCAAATTTTCCTATATTGGAAATATATCTCTTTGAAATGATGTCATGAGCATTAACAGAAGCTTCGCACCGATTTGAGAAATTATAAATAACATAAACTATTATGTTTGAAGAGAATGCAGTGTATTTTATATGGTGTGAAATCCGTCCGAATAGTTTATAATGTTGAACATCTGTTTCCCACGGATGCAATGAGGTTGTCAATAAGAGTTAAGGAATCCTTTTTTAAAAATTTGTCCTAAACGAGCACTTACATCTTATAAGTTACTGTGATGCCAAAGTTATAGTTTCTGACCCCAACAGTACCCTAGAAATTGCAATATTCTCAATAAATTGGTTTTAAAACCTTTTCTAGAAAAAAAATGTTTAATTTGTGAAATTAAATTGTCGAATGTTTTAGAAATCGTTCATAACGAGAATATTATATTTTAAAAGTTGACACCAAAAAAAAAAAAAAAGATTTTAAATTTTTAGTTATATCAACATCAAAGAATTCTCAACTTTAGAACTTTTTTTGCTCCTGCATTGATGGTGATTATTGTTCCTACGCAAAATATAGTATATTTTGCAGCAAAGATGGTTACCAACATTTTTGCCCACATTATTTTTTAAATCGGCTTGGTAATTCTAATGATAACGAAAAACACACAAACGTTAATGCTTTATAGCATAGAAATACAGAATCAAAAGCTATTTATCTCCTATTATATACACATAAATTATCTAATTAGTGCTAGCAGATGCATTTTTAAATATACATAGATCAATATAATGCTTCATTTTTCTTTTATTAGTATTTCTTAGTATTCATTTTTCATTTATTTGTATTATTCAGTAAATAACTCACTTTCTTAAGCCCGAATTATGTCAAACTTTTTATAAAAGAGCCTAAGTCATATAACAGCGAAGTATTGTGGAGAGTATTAAATACAAGGTAGTAAGACACTTAGCCAAACGCTGGTAATAAATCGCCAAATATTGTTCTTTTCGCCTCTCTCGAAATGTATTTTTTCAGTACATTTAAAAAACACGATTTTGAGTCATCTTATTTAAAATTCAAATAAATAAATAAGTGGAAGCAATAATAGCATAAGTCAAAATATTTTATTTCAGCATCAAGAAGTTGTATCGTAGTTACACATGTGGAAAAAAGCTGCTTTTGGCCAAAAAACATTGTCTTCACTAAATTTGAATCTGATTAAAAAAATTACCGTGATTAATTAAAATGTTATAGGCAGAGCTGCCAAGTCTCCGGCATTTCGGATACCGGTATTTTAATACAGAAAATGTTTTATTAAATTGGAACATTCTGCGGATTTAAAAAATAACTTTTCCTATAAGAAAATTATGCTGTGCAATAAGCGGGGGCTTGGCATCTCTGTATAGGAATATTTCGTAATCTACTTTGCATACAAGGTGTTGATTGTAATATTGATACATCTATGGTGATAAATTTCCAATAATTTTTCAAATCTCATTTATTTCATTAAAAATATAAATCTTTTATTCATTTAGTTTAAAATAAATGGTTTTTAACTAATTTCATAATACTTTTGAAATATCACTTTTCATTGGCCATTTTTTAAAGCATTTAGAAAATGGTTGTGGTTTTCAGTCAAATATAGACTTTGGTCTGTCCGCATTTTATTTTATTATTATTATTATTTATAAATGGTGAAGAAATGTTCATACTTAATCCATAACGTACATAATATATGACTCTGTTATTACATAAGTCACCTTTTTATTATCATAAAAATTATATTTTTACTGATTTTTAGTAACTCAATAGGAAAATTTTTGTGCTTTGAGCAACAGATGTCCGCATTTCATTTATTTATTTATTTTAACAAAATTCTTTGTATTTAGAAGAATTTTTATTTAAATAGGAAATCCAAATGTCGCTGTTAATAAAGAAGAAAGTTACAAAAAAAGTTACAAAACGAGTAGACGCATACTATCAAATATGGAAAAACGACGAATCCAAAAAAGACGTCGTATGAAAATCATCTTTTAAAGCAACAAAAAACGAGGTCTGATTATCGAGCCTACTGATTACGAAATGTGCATTACATTAAAAAAAAATACTGCAAATATTGTTTTTTTTTCTTTTGTGCAGTTTTGGCTTCGAAAGGTGCACTATGTTGCAAAAAGATATAAGCGACTATGAAAACACACTTGGTAAACGTTCATGCTCAGTTTTACAAATAAATATGGCACATATATGCCCTATACACACCAAGGTACATAATTGGTGCCAAAATGGCATTCAGTTGCATAACATGCTGGTTATCATATAAATGTTATAATAAATTGTTTGTTCTAAAAATATTATCATTTATTGATTGTTATTTCTTTTTTTTTAATAACAGAAAATGTTTCGTTTATTCTTTTTTTTTTTTCATTTTGAAATAAATAAATAACGTGTTATTATAGCATGCTATATATATCTGGTAATCAAAACGATGTTTTCGCCTAATTGGCATAAAAAATCTCGCCAAACCCGGTGCTTATATCTCTAGTATATTATCTCAAGTATTTTATTTATGTATACTATAATCGTTTTTACATACCACTTACTTCTTCTTGTATATAAAAATAGGTAAGTGGCTCCTTTATGCAGTATAAATTGTATAAATCTTTAACCCCTTGCGGCGCGGTGGTTTCATAGATATACCACTTAATTTTAATTCCTAAACGCCACATTGGCACCGGAATTTTGTTTCAAAAAATTACGGTTTACTGAATGCGCGAAATATAGCGTTTTCTTATTTACAAATAAAGTTGTTTTCAAATTTCGGTGTCAGTCATTAATTTCGATACTTAAGCAATGAATTTGCCCTGCGCCGCAAAGTGTTAAAAAATAGCCCCCATTGCCCCTTTTTGGATCGAATTTAAAAAAAAAATGAATGTCTAATTCCAGTATTGCTCCCAGGTATGCATACATATTCCAAATTTCAAAGTTGTATGCCAACAGGAAATGAATGCAAAATGGGAAAAGATGTCACATATGCACCAGGGTATATAATGGGCGTCAAAATAGCATTATTTTACCTCAGATGGTAACCCGGCTTTATTTATTTATTATTTGTTTATTTACTCATAAAATGTTTATTTACTTTCATTTACTTTTTTTAATTAATTATATAAAATATTTCTGGTACTTCTAGGTTATCCCGTCGACCAAAAATTTATCGCCAAACTATAAGATTAAATGCCAATAATGAATGATCGTGAATGTCACATTCAATGACATTAAATGCGATTCATGTGTTTAAAATGTCATTAAATGATTTTTATTTCGACTTTTTATTAATATTTTTATTAATATTCTACTAATTATTTGTTTTTTTTGTTATTTAAAATAAAAATTATGTCAACATGTATAATTTGGCTATTAGTTTGGCGGTTTGTATAATTTGGCGAAATTGGTCGACGGGATAACCTAGAAGTACCATATTTCTTTTTATAGTTATTAATTATTATTATTATTTTACTTACTGTAAATTCTTTTTGAAAATAGAAAATAATTTAAAAATGTGTATGTAAGCGTTATTTGAAAACGGAGTTTTCGCCAAATGGGCTTTGAAAAAAGTTGCGCCAAATCTGATGCGCTTGTGGTATCCGTGCCGAAAAATTAGTGACCAGAATTGACTTCCACACACAAACAAAATATAAGTTAAAAGAAAACATGCAATAAAAATAAAGGGAAAATAATGTCATATAAGTAACTTTTTATTTAAAAACGTAATTGTTTCTAATTTTTATACGCGAAATATATAAAACATTCTTTTAGCGATCAAAAAATGCTATTAAGAGATTATCACAAAATCTCAAAATCAAAGTTTTTATGACATTTTTTAATATAATAAAAAAAGTTTTATTTTCCTGCATGATTAAATTTTAAAATGTTTTATTGCATTCAATATTTCTGAGTGCGTAAATGATTACTATTTACTCCATGTACTGATTCGGTTATCTACGAAAATATCCAGCTGGTAAAAATCACGCGCACCAAATTTCTGTGACGTATGCAAATAAATTGAGCTTTTTTTTATCAGTTTTTTAAATATAACTTTTAAACTATTTGGAATTAATTTTTAAAAGTAGGTGCATTCACCAGATTACCTTCATAGGTACCTATTGGTACAAACAGAATCAAAATCCGACAAGTACTTTTTGAGATTTGCTTGACGAAAGAATTTTTTTGACTTTTAATATTGTTACGTATCTCTGAGTATAAAGACTTCGCTTCGCTCAGACAATAACGATTTTAAATTACCCCACGTTTTAAATAAATTTTAAATTTTAAAATTAAAAAATAAAAAATAAAACGTGAAATGTGAAATGTGAAATGTTCTATTATGTAATTTTGTTTACAAATGATATGCTTAGTCATCACAAAAAAATTCAAAATTTTAATTCAATAAATATTTTTTTTTTTTTTTAAGTGTCTTGGACCCCTTAATTATAGCTTTTTTGAAATTGTGTAATTGAAAGTAACTTCGTTCGAAAACGTATCGCCGACCGAATAAAATTTGTATAAGAGGCGCCGGAGTCTAATGGGTTTATAATGATAATACAGTCGACCGTCGTTAATTCGGACTCGTCGGGACCACAAGAAAAGTTCGAATTATCCGAAGTTCGAATTATGGTAAATATGAAATGGAAACATGCTTAATATGGTACTATTACAAATGAATTAATGTTATAGTGTTTTTTAAATTTATTTCGTCTGTCATCATTAGAATATGACTTAATATTAAATTCGAATGTATAAATGCATAAACTAATTAAAAGTTAGAAAAAAGCACAATTGAAGAAAAATTTAAAGCGTCACTGATGGATGGACGGGGCACTAAGAAAGTGGATATCAAATGCATTGGATTATATGTATACTTGTTCGGAACAATTTTGAGAAAAATAAAAGAAAGAAGGATATTCAAATGATCTGAAATCCATGAGAAAGAAAAGAACAAGTTGGAAATTGCACGTGAAGCGTAGCAAATGAGGTGCGTTCGTACGATAACGAAGTTTTAAAAAATATCACTCTTATATATCAATCTCATAAAATTGCAAATAACTACAATTAAAATGCGCACCAAACAATGTTCTCCCTATACCGTTATGCAATGGAATACTTTTCTGTGGCCTTGTAAATCAATAACAAATGTTCTTTGGACCGCAGATTATGCAAAATGTATATTATAATATGTACTTTATAGATTCATATCAATTTTATTAGGTTCGAATAAATGTAACACCATTAAAATGCATTTGAAACATTTTTCCCCATTAACCGTAATGTAACGGAATACTTTTGATTGTCCCTGCAATTGAACTATGCATCCGATTTTGATAAAATTTGAAATAACTCGACAAATTATGTAATGATTATGTATTTAAAATTTCAAACGATTAAAATGCATTTGAAACTTTTTTCCCCATTGACCGTAATGTAACGGAATCCTTTTGATTGTCCCTGTAATTGATCTATGCATCCGATTTTCATAAAATTTGAAATGACTCGACAAAGTTATGTAATAATTATATATTTTAAATTTCAAACGATTCGGTTGGGTAGTTTTTGCGTTGTTATATCCGGACGGACAGACAGACGGACGGACTGAACGACAACAATAGGTGCTACGTATTTACATGATTACAAACGCACCTAAAAATGAAAAATCGGAAACCTCGTTAGTTCGAATTAAACGAAGTCAAGAGAAAATGAGTTCAAATTAATGAAAACTTGTAACGTTATTCTGCCATTGAAAATTTCGGGACTTCATATTTAATTCGAATTAAGCGAAGATTCGAATTATCCGATTTTGAATTAACAGAGTCGACTGTATGTTCAATTTCAGCCATAGGTGAAATGCAAAATCTGTAAAAATTCTTTTACCACGACGATATCGTTCATGTGGGGAAAACGGTTTCTGAAATTTTGCAACATTATGTTTCAAAACATCTATCATTCATTCGCATTTTGCATGAACGTTATTTTCAATTTCTATTAAATCTATATACTGACAGTTTATATATCTATAACATTATTCATATATGTACTGTAAAAATTGTAATATACGAAAATATGTTATAACCGCGAATGTAAATATAAAGAATAATCTTTTCAAAGTTACTAATCATTCTGCAAAGTGTTCTTTATCTTTAAGAAACCGTAATAAGAATATATTTTCTAGGTTAAAAAAATTATTTATAAAAGAACTGCAAAGGATTTTTCGAAAAGTTTCAAAATAGTTTTTAAGGGGGTTTTCGAATTGTTTTTCCTAAAAACAATTTCAGAAAAGTGTTTTTAGGATGCTACCAATTACCAATTGAACATTTTTAGCTGTTTAATTGAATATATTGAAATTATTTATTAAATTTATTAGTACATTATTTTGTTGCAAGAACAACAAAATAATATTAGTATTAATGTTAATCTTAATGCTGATCATGTACGATATTTGTCTGTAAAATATGTTTGACAATGTTCTCTTGAGAAATGATAATAGCTTAAAAAACGATATTTCGATAAGAAAGTTGTTTATTGTCTTTTATTTTATATTCATTGTCTTGTTTCAAAAGGGCAGCCATCTTAGACTTTTAAACTATTATATCTCAACCATTCTTTAACATAGAAGGCGAAAAAAAAATGCTCTTGAATTTTTGTATCAAGGCCTGACAGAATAAATAAATAAATAAAAAGTAACCTGGATATATATATATATATATATATATATACATATAAGACCATTAATACTGTTACAATATATGAACCATTGAATTTAATAACTTATAGCACATTAAACATGGGAGGAAAAAATAAAAAATTAATATGAATACAAATGGAATTTGTAGAACTAAAGCAGAATCTTCAGGTCCCAAATACTTTGGAACTACAAATGAAGTGTGTGGTTTCATCTTTGTATTTGACATGAAGAAGCAAAACAATACGAATTTGGGACAACCAACACACACAAAACCAAAAACAAATGAAGAAAAAACATCAAAAACAAGACGGATCAAAACTACCAAATTGAATAGCAAAACGAAAAGGGAAAAATAAAAATAATTATCGTCAATATAATAATAATATATAAATAAATGAATTAAAAACAGAGTAATGTGATAACAGAAAATTAAACCATACGCCCTATTAAGATTTAAAACAAAATCATTTAATTTGACTATTCTAAGCTAAACTCAATATCTTAATATAAGATGATATAAGATTTAAAAATAGATAATTAATATAATTACCCTGTACACTTAGATAAATTAATTAAATTATATTAATAGAATTAATTGATGTAATTATACAATTATCCATTCATTAGGGTCAATTAAACATCCATTATAATTAGTTTTTTAATTTAATAAATGCATTTCCTATACTCTCATTTATTATATAATATTAATTAACCATTGCATATTATAAAGACAACATCACCCTCCACCGTACTCTAACTTCTACCCACCCAGCCATCCTATTATATTAATTTTTATATATATTTTTTACATTTTTAATTTTTTATTATTTTTTTATGTTTTAATAATTTTTTGTACTTTTTTACGCAATGTGTTAATTATTTTTGGGATCATGTATTGACTAATTGTATATTAAAGACTATATGAATTTTTTAGGGAAACCATTATTTAGTGCATCATATATTAACTTTTTAATATATGCATTAATTAGATGAGAAGAACATAAACATTTTGTTCTATACATATGATTAAGGATTATATTACGATACACAGAATTATGAAGACATGATTTAAAATTAGTAAATGTATTAACTTTAAAATTAAATTCATTCCGTTTGTCATATATATCAGTTATTAATTTGTTTTCTTTTAATATAATTTTAAGATCTAAAAAGTTAATGGTATTATTAGAAAGGAGGTTTTTTGTAATTTCTAAATTAGCTGGATAATCTATTGGGAATTATACTGGTATTGTCAGTATCAATTAAAATTATATCATCACTATATTGATATAAATGTATTTTATTATTAAAATATTTACGTTCATAATGATGTAAGTATAAGTCTGATAATATACTAGATGTACATCCTCCTTGTGGTATTTTTGTATATATATTAAGTTATCTTGCATTATGAAATTTTTATAGATAATGAAATTTGTTAAAGTAAGAAAATAAACAGTATCAATATTCTTTGATATATTCAAATCATGTTGATATTTTTTAAAGAGTGCATTTATTATATTATATTGATCTAGTAAATCTATATTATTAAAAATATCTTTGAAGTCATATGTAGTTATATTTTTTATCCATTTAAGATTTTTCATAATATTGACCAGTTCATAGCTATTCTTTATACAATGTGTATTATCACTGGTTTTTAACCGACTTCAAAGAGGAGGTTATGATTTCGACCTGTATGTATTTGTTGTTCACGCATAACTTTTGCAAATATGAACCGATTTTGATAATTCTTTTTTTGTTTGAAAGCGTATGAGGCCCATGTGGTCCCATTCAAATTTCATAAAAATCTGATAATTAGAACTTTTTAAAAAATAAAAACTTTAAATTTCAAATTCATTTTGAAGCAATCGACCAATTAGAAGTGTTCATTTTGCATGCTTTTATGTTACATTTACATAGACACGCGATCTTTTCACTGTTAAAAGTTTGAAGTTTTTGCTGCATCGTCACTCCACCGCTTTTATGGAATATCTCTATTTTGACCAATGAAAATTCACCATAATACAATGAAGTAATCATTTTCTATAAAAGCGATGGATTGACGATAAAGTAAAAGTTTCAAATTTTTAAGTGTTCAAAGTGCAAAATCCTAACTGGACGAGGGCCAGGATTCACATAAATTTTGAGCTGTTTGCGAAACGAGATTTATTAACAAGAAAATTTATTTAAAACATTGAAAAATTTGCTAAAATTCAGGCTTCTGATTCGTTAATCTGGTTTCGCTAACAGCGCAAATTCTACCTGGATTCCAGACAAGTTCTCTTATGCAAGAAACCGAAAATATAGCATCTAGGGGATATAGTGTGGAAATCGGCTATCTCAGGGCGTGTTCAGAGCAACTTACAAAAGTAACCAATGTTACCTACCGATTGTAGGGCAGTACGAAAGCAAATTGTGGCATCAATGAAAACTATTCTGTTGAATTGTCGCTGACGTCACACTTCGCTTTGATTTTCATTTCGTACTTGTCTACAATCGGTAAGTAACCGGTAAGTTGTGCTGAACACGCCCTCGGTAACGCTTAAAAAAAGCGCTAAAATGTTCTATTCTTTAAATGTGCAACAGTGCTAATGAAATTTAAAGATAGAAGCGACATCTGCAGGACATTTTCTAAAAATGCAAGAATTATTGCTAGTCTAGATAATGTATCACGAAAATGCCGCAGATGTCGCTGTGATCGACACTTTGGAATTCAGTAGCATCGTTGCACATTTAAAGGATACAAATTTCCTTTAAATGTGCAATTTTTTGCTTGCATTGCAAAAAATTGAACTCTTTTGCTGCATCGTCACTCCATCGCTTTTATAGGAAACGATTACTTCGCTCTATTGTGGAGCATTCTCATTGGTCAAAACAAAGAAATTCTATAAAAGCGATGGAATAACGATGAAGCAAAAGGGTCAAATTTTTACAGTGTCGATAGCAGATTTTCACTCCATGTATTCCAGACTCTCTCCTTTGAACAATGAAAAGTTCTCAAAAATGAAGGCTTATGATTGGTCAATCTTGTTTTGCTTAACAGCGAAAAATCCTTCCGGATCCTAACCACTGTTGCAGAGATGCTAGTTTTTTTCCAAAGTACGAAACCTTAGCTGGAACGATTCTCGTATCCACCAAAGCGAAAGATCCACATCGATCCAGACATGAGAATTCGATATCGAAAAGCTGAAAATTCATCTCTAAAGAGCCTTACACGTTAAAGCAAGAGTGCCTGTGTATCAGGTTGCTTGTTATGCCGGATTCACAAAGTGATTAAAGTACATTGCTATGTGCTAGATTTACATTTGGACAAATATAAATGACGAAAAATTTTGATAAGCTTACCATTAAAGTTAAGCTAGTTAACTTCTTTCACCCATAAAACAAACTCATTCAGGCGACTACCGCCAAGTTCTGGAATAAAAATTCTTAAATTTTCTGTACTTTGGAAAACCGCGTTTATCAAAGAATATTCTTAACTTCAAATATCACTACATTCATATAGACGTATGTTGAATCATGGTCTGATTTTGATAATATCTTCCTTTTTAGTTTTTATGACTGAAAAGAGTATTTTAACACATACGAAAATTTAGAATTACTTTGCTATGCATTGAATTATAAAAGCGACTTGACGCGCTCTGATTGTGTCCGCGTACTTTAAACTGAAAAAAAAATCTGACCCTTTTGCTGCATCGTCACTACCCCGCTTTTATAGAATATCTCACTTTTGATCCATGAGAATGCTCCATAATATGCTGAAGTAATCGTTTTCTATATTAGCGGTGGAAGGACGATGCAGCAAAAGGGTCAAATTTTAACAGTGTACCCTGTTTAAAATATCTTGAAAAATTACCTCTGTTTTTAAAGACTATCTTTTTTCTGACCAATGAAAACGCTCCATAGACGTTTTTAGATCGCTCTCATTAGTCAGAAAATAGATAACTTTAAAATCAAAGGTAATTTTTCACAATAATTTTAACGTGGCCGAGTGGTTAAGACGCCGCTCTGCTACGCTAGAGGTTGTGGGTTCGATTCCCGCTGGCTCCATTGCACACACACTTTGTGTGGATCTCCTGGTTGTATTTCGCTTGTGATGTAAATTTCCTTGTGCTATCTCGTCCTTGTATATTGACGATGACTTATAAGCAGACTTTCATGTAGAGCACACAAGTCAGATGTATGTTGTTCAAATAAATAAACTCTTAATGATATTAACGTGTACGGATGGATTGTCAGCTTTTCAATGCCCAATTACGAAGTCTGTAGATTTTAATGTGGACCTTAAGGCACTACACTAGTCTCAGAAAAAGACCTTGATGTTAATTTTAATATATTTACATGATTTTTTTTGCATAGGATAGCCGAGGATGATCTACAACCGGCCTAGTTTTTATTTCTTCGATTTTGCTTATGTATGTTTTATATAATGATAGTTTCAATTTCAGAACCGTTTAAACCGGTTTTGAAATTTAAAATATATATTTTTTAAATCTGAAACCAAAATTGAAAAAGTAAAAACTAGGCCGGTTGTGGAATATCCTCAGCTATCCTATGCAAAAAAAAAAAAAAAAAAAAAAAAAAAAAAAAAAAAAAAAAAAAAATCAGGCAAAAATTTTAAAATTTGAGCGAAATATTTGAAAAGAACGCCCCCATAGACTTCACATTATCATCCGGGTCTTTTACTGTGCCTAGTGCGTGGCCTTAAAGTTTGCTGGATGCGATAAATTTCCGAAATGTTAAAGCTTAAATGGACAAATTCTCGCATCCACTAAAGCGGAAATAGACATCGATACCAATCGACATTCTTAAGTTGTTGAAAAGATGAAAATCCTTTAGTATATATTTTGCTCCAGAGGAAAAAATTATCTCTACATATCAATGGAAAATAAATTTCATAGATATGTGTAACAAAATTACAAAATTTTCTTTAGATTCGGATTTGGTTACCGGATTAGACACCAGAATGATTTCAGATTTTGTTCATGTAGGATTCCTCGATGTGAATATGACGACACATGGAGCACAGTATACGATTGATTGAAAAGATTCTGGACAAAAATGAGTCATCAAGGGGTTCATTGTGGCCGAGTGGTTAAGACGTCAAGCTGCCAACCTCTTGAGAGCGTAGGAGATTGTGGGTTCGAATCCCACTGGCTCCGTTGCACACACTCTTTATGTGTAGCTCCCGGCTGTACTTTTCTTGTGTCGTAATATTTCCATGTGCTATCTTGTCCTTGTATGTCCACGAATTTGTAAAATAATATGGATTATTCATTTATGTCTGTGTAGAAATAAAGGATCATTCGGCGTACAATCGAATGCTACCAGGAAATTATCATCAAATTTTATAATAGAAAATGCCTAGCATTGCGATACATTGTTAAAAATTTAACTTTTGCTGCATCATCACTCCATCCCTTTTATGGAATATCTCATACATACACTGTAAAAAAAATTACCCTTTTGCTGCATCGTCACACCCCCGCTTTTATAAGATATTTGTCTTTTTACCCATGAGAATGCTCCATGATAGGCTGAAATAATCGTTTTCCATAAAAGCGGTGGAGTGATGATGCAGCAAAAGGGTGAAATTTTTAACAGTTTAGTTGGGACAAAAGCGCCAGTGAAAAAAGTATTTGGGCATCGAATGCTGTCACTCTCTTATAGATGCAGCCAAGTACAGGTTATAATTTTCGGATTCCTCGTCGAATCATTACCGCTCATTTCCGATGTCTTTACTGCATTTATAGGAATTAGATTGTTGTTGTTTATCTATTGAATCATAGAACGATTTTTGTTAAAATCTTTCTTTTTGCTTTTTCTGACTGAAGGGGGAGTACTTTTGACCACACTAGAAAAGCATTTTACTATTCATTGATACATGGAGTCATTTTGCTGTTTACTCATATATGGAAGCGCTTTGCCGCGCGCTTGTGTAAGGACACTTTACTTGAGGCATTGTCACCTTTCGATAACCACTTCCGATGTCCGTACGATTAGATGTTGACTTTAAGACTTCATGAATGCGGTAGCTTTTTGTCGTGCCACATCTGAAGAAGTTACCACATCCAGAAAACCTAAAGATTCACAACGATACTAACCGATATTGTAAGTGTCTTTTGAAAAGTTGACAATCAAACAGTGACAAGTAAAGCGAATACATCAGAATTCAGCAAAGTGCGTTCATTAGTAATGCGTTGCAAAGAGCCATCATATGTCAGTACACATAATTATGTATTACGGTATAAATAACCAGAGCCCGATCAAGCTGAAGTTGGGGCCAGGGCCTGTTAAAAAGTTGGGCCCCCCCTACCTACCCATTTTCGACGGCACTTTCAGAAAAAAAAGGTTTATTTCATAAGTTGACAAAGTTGTTTAGGTGAAAAGTGTCTAGATTCTAAAAATTTTATTGAGTCATTCAGAATATTTAAATTTTACATTTCATATTTTATAAAACAATGTTTTTGAAAATTATTTGATTTAGGAAAAAAATCAGCCACATAATTAGTGGGCCCTTAAAATTGGTGGGCCCAGGGCCGAGGCCCCGGAGGCCTGTGCATTAATTAGGCCCTGTAAATAACTAAAAAGTAGGAAATAAATTTAACTTTTTCAAAAAAATGTATAACCGACTCCAAAGAAAAGCGCTAAAAAGAATTAAATAACTCTATAAAATTCTCTTATGACAAATCGTTATCCAATAACCACACATTGACTATCATGTACCGGTATAAAACGGCTAAATTTAATATATAGAATTTAATATCCACAAAACATAGATTTTCCAGAGAATATTTTTTACAAGAGATTAATTTACATATTTTTGATTTAATTTTTGAATATATACATATAAAAAGTAATGAATTACTTTTTGAAGTTGGTGCCAAACTATCTTGAGTATAGTAAGAATTGTGGATATATTATGTCTAGTACCATAAATAAAATGGGGAAATCATTATCGATTATGATTGTTTGGCACCAACTTCAAAAAGTAATTCATTACTTTTTATATGTATATATTCAAAAATTAAATCAAAAATATGTAAATTAATCTCTTGTAAAAAATATTCTCTGGAAAATCTATGTTTGGTGGATATTAAATTCTATATATTAAATTTAACCGTTTTATACCGGTACATGATAGTCAATGTGTGGTTATTGGATAACGATTTGTCATAAGAGAATTTTATAGAGTTATTTAATTCTTTTTAGCGCTTTTCTTTGGAGTCGGTTATACATTTTTTTGAAAAAGTTAAATTTATTGTTATTGTATATATTTGATTAAGAATTTTTAATAGAAGTTTATTTGCTGTATTATTATAAGTATTGCAACCAATTGTAACTGTTCTAAATTTAATTGGATTTTTATGAAATTTGGGTATAAGAACTAGATATGGATATTTAAAGTTAGAAGAGTTAATGTCTGATAATTTATAAAAACATCTAATTTTACGATTGTTTACAATTATATCATCATTAGTCTTTTGAAATGAGTTATTAGAAGATATACTGATATTAAGCAGTTGGTGATAATAGGATTTACATATAATTGTATAAATATTTGGAAATTTGTCCACATAAGTGATTACAAAGCTTTGTTGCAATTTAGTGATTTGCTGGAAAAGATGCTGTGTATTTATATAATCCAGATGTAAAGTATTGTATTTTAAAGCCTTAGTTAATTTATCAATAACTAAAATTTTCCACTGATTAAAATATTCAATAGGTTTGTTGTAATATATTGCAATTTTATAAACAAATACATCTATATCATATGTAAATTGTTTTATTATAGAATTAATATTTAATTTGGATGGAATTCTATACTTATAGTACCATAAACCATTAATTTTCTTAACGTAAAATCTTCTACAATATTTAGATTTCCAGTAATAATATGTCCATGATCATTATTAATGTATTTTTGTGTCTTTACAGGGAAAAGTGCTATCAGCAGAAGTATTTTTTGAGAACGAATTGTAGTTAAATATCTGTCTTCCTATACTTCTTGAATGTTTAAAAGTTGTTGATATTTGAATATTATTAATAGGAAAATTACAGTTTTTGTCATTTATTATAGAATTCATATTGATTGTATTAAGTATTTGATTAGAAAAATTTATTACCATTTGAGTATTAGTAGTTTGAGTTTTGGGTTTGTTTAGTAGATTAATATTGAAAAGATCAACTCTAGTCATAAATAGATCATAAAAAATATCTGAGAAATACTCAGAGTATGTTTTACTCAGAAATATATTTAAATATTGCATATATATATTATATACTGACTGTAAAAACTCTAAGTGATCGCCATTTTGAAACAAGATGACGCATCAACCTATTCAGCAAACTTGTTCGAGATCTTGGAAAGTCCTTTACACATGTTTAGTCACATCCAACTCAAAATGCGAGTGCTATCGTCAAATAAAAATTCCACCTCTCCCCAGTCTTTCTCTATACCTATATTATACAAGTAAAATGAAATCTATCTATTATAGCAGCCCGCAGGAAAGAAATTCTGTACCAGCATTTTCCAGAATTGTTTTCATTCTGTCGCTGCAATAAATAACTTATATAATGTGTATGCTTCCATGAAATATGGAATGTCGACTTTCACCGGTGAACGTCAACAAACACCAAATACTTCGGTGAAAGATCGAATATTTCATTACATTCTTGAACATTCGGACTCTCACCGGTGTATGTCGACAATCACAGATATGCTCTGGTGTAGGTCGAAAAGAGAGGAGCTTGAATCTCTTTCTCCAAATATAATTTAGTAAGTTTTTTATTACTATTATTTTATTTTCTCAATTAGAACGTACGCTATAATTAAGCAAGTTTTTAACTTCTATTATTTTCCTTTCTGGTTTTAAATGTACTGTATAATTAAGTAAGTTTTAACTTCTATTATTTTCCCTTCTCATTTTGAATGTACTATGTGTTTTAAGTTCTTAATTATTCCTCTCAGAAAGAGAGGCGAAACATTTATCGTGACTGAATTACGGGGAAAAAATATAAATCTCGGACATGTTCAACATTCACCATTAGTGCATGGTGAATGTCGACAGTTACCGGTGTAAGTCAGAAATAAGGGTATTTAGCAAATATTTCGGACATACACCAAGCGACTATGTGAATGTTGACATTCACCGATGAAAGTCGACATTCTCTAGATTTCGGTGTTTCACCGTAACATATATATATTGGATGTTTTGCTTTTGTATTTTGGCTATACACCCCTGAAGAGAAGTCTAATACAAAAGCCTTCTCCAGTCTATTTATCCATTTACCTTTTTTTTATTTGATAATCTACTCTCTATATCACTACAAATGATTCTAACAGGATTTAATTTTTTGTGTTAATTATACTTAACGACAGTATAAATACTGTTTTCATTGGCTTATTGTTATGGTAATATCAGAGTTATTTTGGTTTTATTTGTAAAAGTATTTATATATATATATACACTGCTCAAAACAATTAAAGGATATTTGAAGTTTTATATAAAAGAAAGATAAAAATGAAATTTTTTTTTGCCGAAAATAGAAGAAGAGAATCACAAATGCAAATTTTTCTGGTTTTCAAACTGTGGAGTATGCAAATTTTGAGTTCGACGTCAAAAACGTCGCTTCAACGGCAGCGAATGAAATTTGACTTTCAACTGGATAAAAGAGAATGAAGACAAGGATGATCGGCATTCAGTGATTGCTTTGTTCCGATGAGTACGATGTCTCAGCGAAGTCATTTGACAGATTCAGAAGCTTGGAGAATTGTTGGTAGGTTAGAAGGGGCCAAACTCAAGCCGAAGTAGCGCAAGCCATTGGAGTGTCACAAAGTGTCATTTCCAGAATCTGGAACCGTTTTTTGGAGAGTGATGTGCAGGCCGAAGACCAGGGCAAGGTCGTAGACGGGCAACAACGCTCAATGAAGATCGGTATTTAGCGTTAAGAGCTCGGAGACACCGAAACATGAACGCTACTCTTCTCCAACAACACATTCGCTCGACTACAGGCACCACGATTTCAACTCAGACTGTCCGAAACCGGCTCCATGCTGTAGGTCTGTATGCTCGCCGACCGATGGTATGTGTTTGATTAACATCAAGGCATCGTCGCGACCGCAGGGAGTGGGCAACCGAACAGGTCAACTGGAGGAGAAATGAATGGAGCAATATTCTGTTTTCTGACGAGTCCCGTTTTTCTGTGCATCCGGATAATAGGTGTATTTTCATCTGGAGAGACCGTGGCAGTAGGAATAATCCTGCGTTCGTGCACGAAAGTGTCAGATTTGGCGGTGGAGGAGTGTTGGTGTATGGTGGCATCTCCATTGACGGGCGCACTGACCTCTACATCATTCGAGATGGAGCTCTGACTGGTCGCCGATATAGGGATGAGATCCTCAAACCTATTGTAGTCCCTTACGCTGCAGCAATCGGAGATAGCTTCATTTTAATGGACGATAACTGTAGGCCACATCGTGCAAATCTGGTGGAGGATTTCCTTTTCGAGGAAGGAATTGTTTGAATGGAATGGCCAGCGTGTTCTCCAGACTAGAATCCAATCGAGCACGTTTGGAACGCTCTAGGAAGACGAGTTTCTGGCCGCCAACAACCCCCACAAACTCTCCAAGAACTGGAAAGGGCTCTTCTGGAAGAGTGGGGCAGAATACCCCAACTCGTCATTAATACATACCCCCTACTGAAAATGATTTTCTTTGAAGAAAACACCTTTTCTTATTCTTTTTTTCTCATATGCACAAATTGCGTTTTTTTTCCTTTTGTACACAAATGCACAATAAAATGCATTTTTTTCTGCCAAACATGTGTAATTTATTCTCATATAACTTACTATGTCTGTCGACCATGTATCAATCCGCTAAAAAGTTTCCCAGATACAAAATCCACCTAAAACTGCAATATCCTTTAATTGTTTTGAGCAGTGTATATAGTTTAGTGTCGACGCCGTACCCGGACGCTGATTTACCAATTAAATGGATCGAATAAGGACCATATTATTTTTCCCTTTTTCTACAATATTTTTGAAGTGGAATTTCTTTTGAGCAATAGTGTGAATTCAGCTGAATGTCACGAAAGTTGGCTGTTAAAGATCCATTTCTAATCCCGAATTAATAAAATCATCAACAAATGCGAAGAGATCAATCATAAAATCAGCTGTTGCTAGAAACTGAAGTTTTACTCCTAACTTGAGAGATTCCCACGCATATATTTTCCCAGGAAAATCCTTCTTATATCTTTTGATTCTCTGAAAGTGGACGAATTTTTTTTTGTCCCCTGGTGACCTCAGACAGAAGGACACCCTCTTTCTGCTCGCGTTTATTTGTACAGTGTATGCATACATGCATGTAATATTTCCTATTTATACTTCTATGTACGAGAGCAGTTTGTTAAGTACCTGGCCTCGGCCAGAGATGATGCTACTAAAATTAAAAAAATGATTTATTTCGCAAAGGTGATCTTTCACATCATACTTGGCCATTTGCCAAGTTTTGTGAGTGGAAGCCACCTGAATAGAACAACTTTGTTTACATTTCAACAATAGAAAAAATTGAATAGTGAGCAATGATACAAAAACATTTTTTTTAAAAAGAAAACAAACGATGAGATTAAAGGGAAACTTAGAAAAGTTTATAGAGATTCTGCACCTGGTTATAACCATAAAACAATGGACAGCTGAATTCAAATGTGGCCACACAAGCACTTTTGATAAAGAACGTTCAGCTTGTCCAACGGTGGTTACGACATAAAAATGATTGAAAAAATGCACGATATTGTGATAAACGATCGGAGAGTAGAAGTGCGCAAGATTGCTGAGATTATGGCCATCACAATTGAATGGATGTAAAATATTTTAACAACTCATTTAGATATGAAAAGCTTTTCGCAAAATGGGTGCCGTAATTATTCACTATGGGCACCAAACACACTCGTAAATCAATTTCAAAAGAATATTTGGTGAAGTTAGAGCGAAATTCAAATAATTTTTTATGTCGTTTCATAACTTGTTATTATACAACTGATTCATAATTGGTTATAAAAGATGGGATAAATTTCAAGAGGCATGCACTAAGACAAACAATTTCATTCTTAGAATGCATGATCGGAAATGGAAATGCAAAGATGCTAGAGATAGAATAATGATGAAAGCAAGCATATGAGGCGAAAAAAGAATGACATAAAAGATACAAAAAGTTTAATGGGAAATAATTACAATAATTGCTTAAAGTAGTGATTTCCAACTGTAATGTACATGGAACAGCAACGAAGATGGGATTGGCGAGCGCTGAGAAATGCACCAGACATATCGCGCTCTCCAGAAGCAGCAGCAGCCGAAAATCTAAAAAGGAGCTCCTCTTCCGATTCAAAGCGAGTTGCATAGATGAGATTCTTCAGCTATAACGACAAAAAGAAATCGAAATAGGATGAGTTGAGGAATTGTGCTGACCAAGCTGTAGGATCATTTTGCTCAATTCATTGGATTAAAACCGTCGCACCCAGATAATGCCACACCTCTAAAAAATCTCGTAACATTGGGCTGGTGCTCATTATGCTAGAGGCACATGCGACGCCGCCGGTCATTTCTGAGCACATCTTCCAACAAGTATGGCAGTACCTGCTGCAGAAACGTGATATTTTCCCCCCGTCAAGGCAGAAGATACGACTTGTTAGGTATTCACAGTGATATGCACGTGGATAAGCGGCATGGGGCTTTACATTCGCCCACACGTGTTCACTGTGTGTGTTAAATGCATCATCACGTGTGTAGGCACACTCATGCGTGAAAAGTATTTTTCGCTAAATCAGGGTGCACTGCATGTGGTGTAAAGCATATTTTATTTGTATTTTTCTCTAAATATTTTTCAAATTTAGGGGGAACTGGGGTACATTGATACATGGGGCACATTGATACACCCCCTCTACCGCTCACAGGGTCATTACAGGAAGTTTCACAACAGCTCCAAAAGATGATGCTAGTGTATTCAACTACATACAGAAAATCTTGGAATGATTCAGTAGTTTGATGAAATGGGACGGGTGATTTAATATTTTTGTTGTTCAAAAGTAAATATGAGTTGTACAATTGAAATGCTATTATTTAACTGTTCCAGTATTTTCAACCAAAATGAATACTCTCCCTGGTAAGTACAGCTACTCTTTATCAGTTCTTCATTATTTATTGTTAGATATATTGTGAAGTGTTGGATTTGAGACTCATTTTATTCAAAATCGCTGTATGGGGCACATTGATACAGTCTATGACGGGGCACATTGATACAGCCTAAATCCTTTAATAGTTCATATTTTCATTATCTTTTATTATTTTTTTTACCATAAACTCCTTAATCCAACCTTTTTTTTCACGAAAAATTTCTAATATTAGTTTTTATTGAAGTGAAATAGCTCTAATTTCTTCATATTAGAACATTTTATAGTATTTTTGAAAACAGAAGACGTAGAAACTTACCCAGCATCTAGTGCTAGTAGAACTAATAAAAGAAAAGGACACCATTCTGGCAAATCTCGAATTTATATCGATTCTCCAGAGAAAAAAGTATTTTCGACATGCGAAATGTTAAGTAAGAGAAACAAACTGCAAAACAGAAAATGATACTTATATTATAAACAGAATTTTTAATATAATTATCCTTTATTTTCGGTTTATGAACCTATTTATAAACAGAAAAACTGGTAATTTTTTCATCTTTCATAAGAAAGAAGATAATGCTGGGGTTGAAGTGCTAGATATGACAAAGTTACCACAGCCAACAATCAGACAAGAAACAGCCAGAACATCAGGTCATAATATATTTAATTTTGATTGCTTTAATATTGCTTAAAAATAAATTGTGGGTGATTTGAATTTTTATAAATAAATATAAAATGGTTTTCTAATTCATTTTCTATGAAAAATATGCATTGGTATTATTTTGTCGTCATTTTTCTCAAACGTATCAATCTGCCCCGGGGATGGGGCACATTGATACAAATGACTTTTTTTGATTTTTTTAAAATTACATGCAAAAATACTATATAAAACAATGATTGCACATTTTTATAACATACTACACAAGTTTTGCTGTCACCTCATGGAAAAAAAACTTGAATTTTCTACTTTCTTGACACCAAAAAAAATCTTAGAAAAAAACTGTATCAATGTACCCCAGTTCCCCCTACCTTTTACTTACCCATCATACGTAGTATAGGGTAAGTCTTGCAATCGTTTTGAAAATCGAAAAAAAAAATTGGACGGATTTACACGTTTTAGATAGTAGAGATTCCGAAAAAATTTTTTTTAGAAAAATTTTTTTGCCGTCCGTCTGTCTGTCTGTCTGTCTGTAAACGCTCTATCTTCCGAACGAATTGAGATAGAGACTTGAAATTTTGTATGTAGTTATTATGTAAGAATGGGACGAACCCTATTTAATATCAGCAACCTCGATTATCCGGAACTATTTTTTTCGGACTCTCGAAAAATTCGTTCTGATGAAAGGTATATAAAAATTTTCAATTTTTTTTTTCTAAGGAATGGACGTAAAAGGTAATAAAATAACACACATTTTGCATATAGAACGAAGTTGATCGGATTATTAGTTGCCGAGATATTTGTAATCCTGTTTTTCACATTCTCGGATTTTTAATGACCCTGTATTTCATTCAAATTTCAATTCAGAGGTATATTTTAATTGGAAATGAGACGCTTAATCCGATGCAGTTAATTGTTAGTTAATAGAGTTATTATTTTTGGAGTTATTAAGATGTTTCTTTTACGCAGTTCGGTACTACTTGAGTAGTTTGGCGTTTTATATAATTTGTCGAAATCGGTAATCAGCAGTTCTTTAATAGAGCATTACTATGTATATTAACAATATTTAAATTTTGTTTATGAATTGCAATGCATTGTATAAATAGTTTTCACATGTTTTATTTTCATATACATATCCATGATGGGTAAGTATTACGGTGGCCCCCAACGACTAGTTTTCCTTTAAAATGTAATTTTAAAAGAAAAACATTACTTTAATTTTTTTTTTTTTTTTTTTTTTTTTTTTTTTATTGAGTGCTGTTTACCAAACTGCATTAAGTAAAATCGATAATAAATTAGTTTTAAAGTATCATTTTCTTTCTAGATTTTCTTTATTACTTTATAGTTGATAAAATTAAGGGCTTAATTTTTCTGTTTTTAATAACCGTTATATTTATTTCGGCCATCTCATTTTCTTTTTAAAATAACTTAAGTTTATCGTTGTTAGGCAATTACACAGATGTTTCTAGCTTTCTCCATAGGGTTGCAGTAATGTCTTGCATTTTTTACCAAAAGCGATAATTAATTTATTCTTGACCGCACTCAATTAAAATTTTCCAATTTTTTTTAATTTTTTTTTTTTTTTTTTTTTTTGGTCTAACAGTTGTTTTACCTGTACATTAGTCAGGCTGGAATGGAAATCTATTTTTATGCCAATACATTTCTCTTGGCTATTGGGTAATGTAAAAATTAAAATTATTAGTGTAGTTATTGTGATGGGGAAAACCCACGCGGTCCCATTTTATAAAAATGAATAACATTATGTACATTGTTTAAATATTTTATAATATGTTTCTGTATCGAGCATAAATGTCGTTTTCAGCTCTATCACCCCTACAAATAAAGTTATAGTCAGGAATTTTAAATAATAACATCGACCAGCGTCGACATACCGCACTCTGCCCGAAGTCTATGCGACGAGGATAATCCGCAATCAGTGCTTCAACGCGTTGAAAATAGTATGGGGTGTAACCTTTCTCTCTTTAATATTTGCCATGTCGGAGATTGTGGTATACAAAGGATACGTTCCATAACTTGCGTACTTGCACTTTTTCCATTTATCGTTATACAGAATTTCCTAAACTGTATACAGAATTTTCTATTCCACAACTGGCCGCCCTTGCACAGCTTGCATCCCACTAGGTAGCCAGAGAGGATCTCGTATCATTCAACTGCTGATACAAGAACTCAAATATTTCAGAATTCGGCAATCACCTAGTAAAACGCGCTCCGTAAAGTCGTATTGTCTCTCTGCTATTTCCATTTGCATATCCGTATAATAAAGGTATCTTGATCTTTTCCGTGTATTAGTAAACTGCGCAATCTTCTGAATCAATTGTTGCGCGTTGAAATTACCTCAAAAAGTTAGCGTTGTCGGTTTTTATTCATCGTGGTGTGCATTTGCATATGTGAAGACAGTTTTCTTTTTCTAGCGATGATTCGCAATAGAAATGGCGCTTTAACGTTTTCGAAGCGGCAGTTTCTATATATGAGCTAGTACCTTTGCATTTCATTTCTTTCAATGGAAGCTACGATGAAAATTGCTTGCTTTGGTGCATACACGCTTCTCTTAAAGTTTACCCCATTTTTTTCTGAACCATTCTGTGTACCATCCATCCATTTTAAGAAAAACCATTTAGAATGCAATACGTAAAAATTCAATATTCAATGACACAGCATCATTTAACTCCTTCAATTTATGTATTCTTTTACTTCATGGTTACCGTCAACTGGAGATACTTTGAGCCACTTCGAGATGATTCCACTAACATTTTTATCATTAAAAAATATTATACGTGATTTTTCAACTTCAAAATTGAATTGTAAATATTTAACATGAAACAATAAAGCAAACTGTATGGTTTTAAAGTGCAATTATTTATTTTTTTATTTTATCATCTTTAAAGTTTTAGAGCAAAGTAGCTTCTGCTGGGAGCTTCTTTGGTGCATTCATTATGTTTCATATAAATTTAATGCATTTCATATGACCGACTATTGAAACCTCTTGCAATAGGATCAGCTAATGAATTGGCACTAAAGACTCGACAAACAAATATATAAATTTTTTTAACATGATATTTCAAAAAAACTGGGACTACTGTGGACCAAACCAAAATAGCATAAAGTAACCCCTAAAATTAGTTTTTATGTTAGCTTTACTAAAACTGAAGCATTTACTGTCAAAATAAAAAATTAAGGAAAAAACTATTATCACACAAGTTACTAAAAGTAATATTTCGACAGTTACTTTATTTGTAGAAGAATAAACTTTTTTTGTGTGTGTGTAAGGACCAAAATAACTCCGACAGGAACAAAGTAGCCCAGAACAAAGGAACAAAGGTCGCAATACAAATATCGAAATAAACATCTAGTTAAATGTAAAATAAAATAACGTACGTAATCTGAGAGAATATTTGAAAATTGAAATGATGACTCTGAAATCATTACATTATAGAATACTATGTAATTAAAATCTTTGTTTTTATAATGGCTTCAATAGATCTGAAACGTGTAAACAGTTTGTTAAAAATTCTCACAGTTTTATAGATTTTAGCAATTAATAAAGTGTATTATTTCTGATTGATGTGATTTGATATACATTTTAAAAAAATGTTCAAATGCCGATTAAGAGCCATTATTTTGAAATTCAGACAAAAAAGTGATATTTTGATAGTTGTGTTTTTTAGTTAGCATGATATTTTTTATGTTACAGTAGATCATATACAGCTTCATATTTTGAAGCCTTGAAATAATTTCCTTTTTCCTATAGAAAATGTTAAAGTTCAAGGTTTTGAATGCCATCTTTCAAGAAAAGTGAAATGCTAGTATGTTTTGGTAAGCAACAACATTCCAAAATTCCTTTCGCATAAATTGTTAGTATAACATTACCTGCTAATTAAAATTTATTTATTTCAATTGGGCATTGTTACTTACATTGTTATATTGCCACACAATACAATCAAAATGATGGGGGTTTTTTCCATTTTCCGCACTTAATATCTTATTTAAGCAATTAGTACCCCAAACTTTTTCTTATAGGATATGAAAGTGTACTACTAGAGCAAGCTAAATAATATAGAACTATACCGGGATATTGTTGATGTTAGCAAATATAATCTGTTAGTATTCAAAAGTTTCAAAATCTGCATCATTTAAATTAGTCTTATGTGAAAAAAGCATCACAGTTGAATAAAACAAAATATATCGTGCATTAGTTGAACATATGTATAAAAACATGGAAAAGAAAAAGAAGAGGGATCTCATGATATATTATGGGAAAAATATGTTAAAAAAAAATACAAAAAAAATTAATGTTAATTATCACATTTTTCCTCTATCAGAAAATGAAACATCCCATTTCTCTTTCGGAAGGGAAAAGAAAAAAGGGATATTTAATTTTCTCGTAGGGGAAAAACATAGGAAGAGAACAGAGAAATAGGATTTTTCATTTTTTGATAGGTAAGAAGTGTGATTATCGACGCCGCTTGTTTGTAATTTTTTCCTTTTTTCTTTTCTAAAATTATCATGAGATTCCACTTCTTTTTCTTTTCCATGTTTTTTTACATATGTTCAACTATTGCGTGGTATAGTTTGTTTCAAGTTTTTGTTTCATGCCGTTTTGTGCCATGTTCATGTTTTGTTTCATAATTAATTTACCTATTGAATAATCGTGTTATAAATTAATCTAATGTGCAATGCATTCTTTTGAGATTCATTAAAATATAAATCATGGATGCAATAATTTTGCTCAATGGCAATTTAAAACATGCTAAACTGCAAAACATTTTACTGCTTTTTGCAATCATACCAAAACTTTTAAAAAATGTTTAGTTATGAATCATTCAGATTTAAAATATAGATCATAGAACTCATTGGCAATATAGCGATCTGATCAAACTCCATGCATTAAAATATTCTTTAAAAATTATCAATTTGAGACTAGCGAATATGTGTATTAAATGCAATACTGCTAAAATTTTCACTTTCTGCTATCTTTGCAAGTATTCTATTCGTGAAAATTTTTGACTTCCGGTTTCTGACGGATTTATATGTATTCGGGGGTCAGAGATACCAAAATATATGTTTTTACAAATTGTCTTTCTGTAAGTCTGTGACTCCCATCTGTCTGTATGTGACACAAATTTTGTGGGCGTTCTATCTCGAGAATTAATGCATGAAATTTGATAAAAAGTTACATTCAGTTAATCCCTGATATTAATCGATGCTGATTAGTTTTTGATGTGAATCGCGCAACAGGTGGCTCTGCTAAGCCGTATTTATCACAATTGCAGCAATAGCTCTATCTAAAAAATAAAAGCATGTATTTTCACCAAACTTCAGATTCAGTTAGTTATTGAGATGAATTAACGTTTTCTATATTTTGGTGTAAATCGTTCAATATATGGCTCTTCTATGCAGCATTTTAAACGATTTCTGCTATAGCTCAGTTTCCAGAATTAGTGCACGGATTTTTAACAAACTGGAGATTCAATTATTCCATGACATGAAATGATTATTTCTACCATTTTGGTTTAAATCATTCAACAGATGGCATTAATGCTGCATTTTTATGCGATTTTCGCAGTAGCTCTATCTCAAGAACTAATGCATGAATTTTCATGAAACTTTAGATTCAAGTAGTCCTTACTATGACTTGGTGTTGCTTACATTTTGATGTAAATCACCAACAGGTGGCGCTGCTGTTCTGCATTTTTCACGATTGCCTCTGTAGCTCTATCTCGAGTCTCAAGAACTAATGCACGAATTTTCATCAAACTTTAGATTCATTTAGATATCGAGATAAGTTGATGCAAATTACGTTTCGATGCAAATTACTTTTCGATGCAAATCACTCCACAAGTATCGCTGCTATGTGGCATTTTGCATGATTTACAGGAATTTGGCGATAGTCATTTCTCAAGAATTAATGCACAGAATTTTATATCATTAGAATTCCCATAATGGGCATAGATTGCCATTTAATTTTGGCACTATGCTAGCGAATTTCGAAGCATTAACGTGTATAAGATAAAGAAAGTTTTGAAATTGCAACATCTGGCTAATTATATGGATGTTTTAATTTTGTGTTAACATCTTTGAATGAATCTTGAGAATGAGTCGATAGTTATTCCTAAAAAATACCTACTTTGAAATGGTAAATAATATCACGAATAAATGTGTACTGTTTAGATTTGATTTTCAATCTTGCAATTTGTGTTCTTTTTTACTATTAATAAATTTCATAGGATTTGAATTATTTCAACTTTCTTTTTTTTTTTTTTTTTTTTTCGTTTTTTTTAATTTATTTATTTATAAGAAATTGAATGTTATAAGAAGAATTTCTTTGAATGCAACAACATAAAATTTATTATCTCACAATTCTTTTTATAATGCAATTTTATCATTCATCATAATTTATCATAATTCATCATATATCATTCTTTTAAAAGTGCAAATATCTCATTCTGATGAATAAATCTGCTACTTACCAATATCTGCAAGTAAAGGTTCATTTTTCACGCATTACTATTCTAGTACATGCCATTCATTTCAAATATATGACAATATACTCTCCTTTTAATTAACAGCTTAATACACTGGGTTTCAAAATGATATGAACACCCAGTTTTTCAAGCATAAAAAATAGAAAAATTTTACAAAAAAAAACTGTAGACTAATCAATGCTAGAAACAGAACAAATTGCTTTATTGTATAACAAAATATAATTGAAACTGCGATTTATACATACAAGTGTTATATATACAAGTGTTATATATACATTTATACAAATGTTTCATAATAATATGAACATTGGTCAAAAGTATAGATTAAAAGCTAGCGTATGCACCAGATTTTCAAATTAATGTAAAAACGCGATCATTCATGGAGTGAACCAAGCTTTTTAATATACTTTAATCGATTTCATTCCGATGAAAAAGGATAGCACCTTTTAATTCCGATATTGTGGCATATTGTTTTCCATTTGCGAAAACAGTTCTAATCAGTAGGTTCCATACATTTTCCATTGGATTTAAACTAGGAGACACAGAAGGCCATGAAATTACATGCAAACCATTATTAGGAAAACATTCTTAATTGCTGTTTGCTAGGAGGAGGGATGCGTTGTCTTACAAGGAAGGTCTCCATACGGGCATACTCGGAAAAAATCTGAAAAAATTACAAAATGTTCTTCTCATTTGGGTATATATGCTTATAATTTTTTTTCGGCGGAACCTCCGTACAACGTCAGTAAAAAAATAATGAAAATTTCGTTTATTTGGCGATTTATCTCCGGTTGGCGAAAAAACGAAATTTTGAAAAATACGCTTTTACGCTTCGAATACTTTTTAAAGAAAATACTTTCCATGTTCAATTTGTTTAAATAAGTTTAATTTAAGTAATTTTAGATTTGCAGTTTTCGTTTGCTTTAAGTATAGTTTTGTCATATACATTTATATGTACTTATAACAAAATTTAACTATCATATTTTACGATTTAAAACACAATTTAAATTGATTAAAATTGTTCCAAACTGAAAAATATGACACAGACGATTAGACATTGTTGCTATGGAAACCTCTTTTTCGAATTGGAAATGTACGACAACAGTTTCCTTAAAAGTAATATTTATAACTGGTATAGACGGTTAAATTAAAAAAAAAAAATTGTGAATTGGAGAATAAAACAAAGGAAAAATTTCATTGAAATCAGTAATAAAAAGAAAGAAGAAGATGAAATATTTATTTAACCTTCTTTACAGAACATTTTAAATTAATATTACTGCAAATGTTCAGAAAGCTGAAAATGTTGTGCAAAAAATGGAAATTATTCTGAATAAGAGGAGTTGCTCGCCAAATAGCGCACCGCTTTCAGCTTTTCACGCCAATTATTCCAAAGTATTTTATTTTTTTACATATCTCCTATTGTAATTCCGCCGCAAAAATTGACTGATCCTTTATTACCTACATGAGTAGTTTAATTCGTATTTTTTTTTTTTTTTTTCAAAAAATTCTGAGTATGCCCAGTATGGAGACCTTCCTTGATAGTGTAACATCCAGAAAGGTCCGCCAATTTCCACAGCAAATGTCATAAGTTTTCTTCATGTAGTTCTTGGTAGGCCAATGCATTCATTCTGAAAGAGAGAAATGCAACATTGATCTTACCATGAAATCTAACAGCAGCCCAAATCATGAATGAACCTCCACTCTGCTACTACTTTGAAAACGTTTTTGGCTTTTTGCGCAGATCGTACAAATAATAAAAAAAATGTCCAAATTATCCAAATTGAGTTTTTTTTTTCATTCGAAAATATTACTCAGCTTTTAGGAAATGGGATATTTTGCCCGATCCATGTGATTCTGCTGATGCATTTTAGTCACATATGGTTGGGGAGTTTCTGTTCTTGTATATCGTTGCAAAGGTTAGAAAAAACCCGGTTTAAACCCGGCAATAAACCTGGAAAAAACCCGGGATTTTTTGGAATAATTTGGTTTTTTGGGAATAAACCTGGTCTATTAGAAATAAACCCGGGAATAAACCGACTTTTTGCAACTCTATTCTTGTACTTCATCATCTTCGAACTCTTGACTACTCTTGACAATAATTATAAATAGAAGTTTTCATATACGTCCATTAAAAACATTTCAAAAATATGCATTAAAATATTTAATTGCTATAAAGGACGTTAAATACTAATAAAAACATTAAAATATCTTATTAATTTTTACATGTTTCGATTGAATTTACTCAATCATCATCAGAACAAGAAAATACAATTAAACACAAAGATGGGAAATAACAATAAACTATTACAAATGAAATTTAAACATTTTTAAAAAATAAAAATCACGCGCGTTATATTTTAATTATGTATCACGTTGCTTAATTTTTAAATTATTTAACAATTCAATCCAAATATTTGGGATTTGAAATGACAAGGAGTCATTGCAGATCATTGAGCTTCTGACGTAAATTTCAATATTCTCTCTAATAAAAAGTTGCAAATAAAAATCTGACCTATAAATTAATCTACTTTCATTAACCTCTTCAGTTCCGAGAAAAATCTGCTGCATAGAAAAATTATTTTATTAGCAAATTCTGACGCTTTTAGGCTTAGAAAAAAGAAAATAAAATTAGATTTTTATTTTAAAAATTTTAAAATAGTTAAAATTTATGTCCCCATATGGGTACATCAGGTCACAATTGAGTAAAAGTGTCATTCTTTAAATAAATAAGACCTATTTTGTTTTACAATAAATAGACCTATTTATTGTTAAAAATATATATATTAATTTAAACAACTTAAATGATTTTTTACCTAAAGTTATGTATTGTGCCAAAATATTATACATATCTTGCAGTAATTGTAATACATATCTTGCTACTAAACTCAGGACTGCCACAAGCGACTAATTTTTAATTCTAACTGACACCACTTTCTTTAACCAGAAATCTTTAACAAATACTTTGATAACATTTGCAGAAAAAATAAAATTCAAAATTTGTATTAAAAAAATGCTGTTGCGAACGGAATATAAAAATAGTCGCCTGTGGCAGCCCTGTATACTATATATACTATACATATCTTGAAATATTATGCATACCTTGTAATAATAATCTTCTAATAATAGACCATTTATTATGGAATTTTTTGAAATATTTATTATTCTGAAGAAAAAGAAATAGATTACATTTTACACATTTTATTCTTGAATTTCCTTTACATCCTTCCATGCGTCATCGAGATTGATATACCATAGCAAAAAGAATAGACATGGTTATTCTCTTTTTTTAGAATATGTAGATTCATTGCTCTAATTTTCGTGGTCTTCCAACAGCAGACTTTTATTTTCACATTTTATAAGGACTTCAGCAATGTAAAGACAAAATTCGAGTAAACTCATTCGATCTGTTTTCGGAATATTGAAGAATCTATAATCTCTTACACACAAAACCCAACTATTTACGGTAATTAAGCCGAGAAAGTGAGAAGAGATCCGAATTGGCTATTTACGTGTTCAATGAACCTATCGTTTCAACCATCAATGAACCTATCGTTTAGATTGATTCCACCTAAATATGCTTTATACATTCTTATTATAGCTTGTCTGGTTGTAATCAAGTTTGTAACCAGCCTTGGCTTTTTTATCTTTACACCAAGGCTCATTTGTATCACTGGACTCACTTCCACATGTGGTAGACATCATATGCACATATTTCTTGTCCTTCCATTTCAACACCACAATTTTATTATCTTACCTAGCAAACTCAGTCCACTCCAAAACTGCATATATATTCAAGCGTTCCAACTCCTATGGAAGAGCTGTCCGCAAGATTAAAGGCGGGGTCAAGGCATATGCCATCTAGCGGCAGGGGTGCATAACTAGAGGATTATGGCAGTTTCTTTTGTGTGAATGGCAACAAAACTTTTTTGTTTCTATAAAATGTTACTTCAAAATATTTCGTAGAATAAGTTTTAGGTTTGAAATATTGTAAATAAAAATAGAATAAATAAGTGTAGTACGACTAAATATTAACATAAAATATACTAAGATGAAATATCATTTAACTATGCGATACAAATATCGCTGATTAAAATATGTTCGATTTTAATTACGCTTTTAATGTAATGAAAGATGACTCATTAAATTTTGTAAGTACTTATTATATAAATGCAGAATTTTGAAATAGTGTCACATTTTAGTAATTTTTTGATGAGCTAAATTATACAAAATGATATACACCGTAGTATTTCATATAATAATATAATATTTATCAATATTTAAACATATATAGAATTTAATACTAAATAAAATATTCAACTTTTATTTACAACAAGCTGCATTTTTTATTTACCAATTTCAGACGATAAAAATCCAATGTTTTCTTGGTCGTATCGACTTTTATTATTTAACTGGCAAACTTTTCATTCTTTTAATTTAAAAACCTATTTTATTATACGTATATTCGGAATAACTTTAATTTTAAATGTATGTATTAAATGTTGTTTTGTTAAACAAAGAAATATTGTTAATTTATTTGTTTAACTATTTAACGTTCTAGACAATAATTTTCCTAAAATCATTGCTTAGAATCTTTTTTTTTTTTTTTTTTTTTTTTTTTTTTTTAACAGACAAAGCCATTTTGAGATTTCATATTAAAAATTCATTCATAAATTTCAAGCTATTCTCTCAATCATGACAGATTAATCAAGTCTACGAGGTTTATTGCAAAATATTTTTGCTATAGTTTGTTTCGGTAAAGTCATGTACATCTAAAAAAAATAGTCACAATATCATTTTAATTTTATTTTGGGAGAAAAAGTACTAATTACTACTCATAAGTACTATATCATGCTACGAAAAATATTGACTTTTACCCTAAAATTAAAATGACAATGAGACTTTTTTAAAAAACACAGATCTTTTTAATTAAAAATATGTGTATTTAAAAAAAGTCTCATTATTATTTTAATTTTAGGGTAAAAGTCAATATTTTTCGTAGCATGATATGGTACTTATGAGTACTGATTAGTACTTTTTCTCCCAAAATAAAATTAAAATGATATTGTGACTATTTTTTTAAATGTACATGACTTTATCGAAACAAACTATAACAAAAATGTTTTGCAATAAACCTCGTAGACTTGATTAATTTGTCATGACTGAGAGAAAATTCAGAAAATATGCGCAAAAGATTTGGAGATAATAAACATCTGCGCATATATGACGTCAAACCCACGTCATCCTCTAGTTATGCACCCCTGCTGCTAGATGGCATATGCCTTGACCCCGCCTTTTGCTTACGACAGATTCCAGCATTAAGTTGGTACGCTCTAGCAGCTCTGGTCCACTCACCACATTTCATTGCACTGTCTTTCACAGCATGCATTTTGTTTGCAACATCACCTATTCTATTAGTCATGACTGTCCCAGTGCACAGAATTCTCTTTGAAATATCTGCCAGTGTGTATAGCTCTACTTTCATTTACGGGTTATACTCTCAATTATTATTATTATTATTATTATTATTATTATTATTATTATTATTATTATTATTATTTGACAACTGCTCCACCAAGCTGTAAGTCTTTCATAGCTTCTACAAGTACGGCATTTTTTCATGTGTACAAGAGAATATCCAGTACTAAAAAAAAGCTTGAGGCAAGAACAAATATTTTATATTTCAGGTGTTGGGCTTCGAAGGAAGATATTGACGGAAACCACATTTACCTCCAAACGGAATCTTTTTCACATCAATTGAGTTAAATTTTGTCCCAGGAAATTTAAGACAGGTTTTTCTGACTACATTTAGTAAGGTACGTATTGTCCAGAGGCGATCTTCGGTATCATGCGAATGTATTACAAAATCAGCAAAGTGTAAATTTCATCGCAAAAGGCAGAACATATCTCTTTGTATTGCATTTGTCACTCATGGTATGAGTGAAGTTTTTTTGACTAATACATGTGGGCTTTTAGAATACTAAATACTGTACAACATTTCAAACGTGTTTGAAATTTTTAAAGTTACTAAAAAGCATGACATATTATAGAAGTAAATTTAGTATATTACTTCATATTATTTTAAAAAATAAAAAAAGTCCTTTTAAATTGTTTTGTAAGACTAAATCAAATAATTTATCCATTCCTAAAACAATTTGTTAATAACCAAGTGTACACAATAGTTACACAGAAAATTAGTTCCTTTAGCCGGAATTGTGCCATAAAGACCCATTGTACCCAAATGGGTACAACATATTTACACATGTTTTCAACATTCATGCACATGTGAACAACATTTATAATCAACTCCAAATCATTCTTGAAACATCATAATTTATAAAAAATAGAATTTTTTTTTAATTTACTCACAAATTTGTATTATTCACATACTTTGGCGTGAAGTCGTTGGTAAATTGCTTATGTCTTCCATTTTGGAAATGTCTCATTTTCAAAGTCGCATGGTTCCTCCTTCTTTAAACATGTAGCACATCTATTGGTAATATAGAACACTGTGATGTATCTAAATAGCGTTAGCAAAAAAATATGCATTTATTATAATTTTTGGGGTTAATTTTGCCTTTTACTTTAATGTACCCAAATGGGTACTCCAGGACTGAAGAGGTTAAACAAAATATCTATGTTTTCTATTTGATTTAGCCTTGATAATGCGGTTTTACCTCTATTAAATTTTATGTCTGCAATGTGTTCTTTACATCTTACTTTGAATTTTCTTTGAGTCATGCCAATATAATAATTCTTATAACCACCTTCTTTAAGAAATGGAATGATATAGACACCTGATCGGCCAAATTTATCAATGGGGTCAATTTTAGTTGTTAAAATTGATTTTAATTTTGGAGGAGGTCTAGCAATTAAATTTAAATCAAACTTTTTTAATTGTGTTTTAGCAGACTCGAAGAAATTTGGATAACAATTTATAACAACCCTTTTCATGTTATTTTAATTGTCGGTTTTATTTTCAAAAACTGCATTGTTCATTTTGTTAATAAACTTTTTAATTAATTTATTAACTATTTTAACTTGATATCCGTTGTTAATAGCTATTGTTTTAATTTTATCTAATTCATCATTTAAATTTTCAGTGGAACAAATTCTAAAAGCTCTGTTAATAAGGAATCTAAAGGTAGATAATTTATAAGAATATGGAGTGCAAGCATCAAAAGGTATAACATTTAAGTTTGTTATTGGTTTTCGATATACTGAACGAATTAGTTTATTATTTTCTCTCTTTAATTCAACATCCACAAAAGGTAATTTCTTATCAGTTTCAAGTTCGAAAGTAAATTTAATCTTATTATCTAGATCATTTAAGTGCTGAATAAAAATTAACAATTTATCATCTCCCCCCTACCAAACAATAAAAATATCATCTACATGACGTAGCCATACTAAAGGTAATAATTTAAAAGTATTGAAAATTTTTGATTCAAGAGGGCGTAATTTGAATTCTGCAAGGAGGCCTGAAATTGGAGATCCCATTGGGGCACCGTCTGATTGCTGGTAAATAATATTGTTAAAAATAAAATAATTACTATTAATTATTAGGTTTAGGCCACTTTTTAAAGTGTTTTTCATTGGTACGTCAAAATCTTCCCTATTGTCAATGAACAGTTCGATAGTTTGAGCTACTTCTGAAGTATCTATGGATGGATATAATGACTCAATGTCTAAGCTTGCTAAAATACAATTATCTGTAATGTCTATTTTCTTTAATCTTTTAATGAAGTCAGTACTGGAATCAACTGTGAAAGTGGAGGGAGGCAATAACTGCTTCAGTAATGGAACGAATGCACGCTCTAAGTAATATGTAGGACCTTGACATTTAGTGACAATCGGACGGAGAGGATAATCTTGTTTATGGTCCTTCAATCTGCCAACTAATCTTGGAATAACTATTCATAAAATCTGGCCATTTGCCTTTCTCTATTATTTCCTTCGTGTTCGCACATATTTTATTTAGTGGATTATGTTTTAATGTTTTACATTTCATCTTATCAATACAAACATGCATTTTATTAATATAGTCTAATCTGTTAAGAACAGTTAGGCGATTAGATTTATCAGTTTGGATAATAGCAATATCATTATATGATTGTAAGCGTCTAAGGATATCAGATTGCTTTTTATTTACTGATTTACTAATTCTATTGACAGAAGTATTGGTTCGTTTATTGAATTTAGTCAATCTATTAAAAAGCAAACTTCGTACTTCTTCTTTGTGATTTGTAGGTGCAGCTTGTACAATATTTTCACATTCTGTAATCATTTCTTTAGCATCTGGGCGTCTTTCAAACATGAATTTCGGGCCAAGTTGTAAGATATTACCTTCATCCTGATTGAAACGATGATCCGATAAATTAACGTATTCAACTCTATCTTTAATTCGTTTCTTTGGAAATGCCATACGTAATTTCCTAATCTTGTTGTTCTGCGTGTTTATTTTCCTTTTGTTTTGTATCTCTCTGTAACATACAATTTTCTGGTGTAATCTGTCAAATAGTAGAGGGGGGGGGTATTTATCAACCATTTCCCAGTATGCATCCATATGTTTGAGCGTTAAAGAATTTATTAATGAATATTTCCGTCTGATATAAAAATTCACACATTTTAATTCAAAGTTCGTTACCATTTGTGCGCAATTATGCTTCAAAAACCAGCTTTTGACTTTCAAAAAATGTGGAACAATATTCATATATTTGCAGATACACTGTTAAAAATCTTGTTCTAGTTTGAACCAAAAAAGTTTGTTTTTTGGTGCTCAATAGCTGCCACCATAAGATGGTGAAATCTCGTACCAACATTTGGAGCTTCCTAGTTCAACCTCGTTCCAAGTATTGGAACTATGCTTCAATGGGAGCTCCAAATTTTGGTTCAAGATTTCACCATCTTACGGTGGCAGATATTGAGCACCAAAAAACAAACTTTTTTGGTTCAAACTAGAACAGGATTTTTAACAGTGTATTAAGAAAACGTAGGTTAAGAAGTTCCCTATCTAAACGTAGTCTTTCATATTTAAAATGATAAAATGCATCCAAATTCGTTATAATATCCATAGGGTCAAACACACACCTTTCCATCTTCATGCTATTGTAGTTGAGATCACATAAACCATAATTAGACTTCATTTAATCCAGCATAGATGCAAAAGACATTAATTATAAATAGAAGTTTTCATATACGTCCATTAAAAACATTTCAAAAATATGCATTAAAATATTTAATTGCTATAAAGCACGTTAAATACTAATAAAAACATCAAAATATCTTATTAATTTTTACATGTTTCGATTGAATTTACTCAATCATCATCAGAACAAGAAAATACAATTAAACACAAAGATGGGAAATAACAATAAACTATTACAAATGAAATTTAAACATTTAAAAAAAATAAAAATCACGCGCGTTATATTTTAATTATGTATCACGTTGCTTAATTTTTAAATTATTTAACAATTCAATCCAAATATTTGGGATTTGAAATGACAAGGAGTCATTTCAGACCATTGAGCTTCTGACGTAAATTTCAATACTCTCTCTAATAAAAAGTTGCAAATAAAAATCTGACCTATAAATTAATCTACTTTCATTAAACAAAATATCTATGTTTTCTATTTGATTTAGCCTTGATAATGCTGTTTTACCTCTATTAAATTTTATGTCTGCAATGTGTTCTTTACATCTTACTTTGAATTTTCTTTGAGTCATGCCAATATAATAATTCTTATAACCACCTTCTTTAAGAAATGGAATGATATAGACACCTGATCGGTCAAATTTATCAATGGGGTCAATTTTAGTTGTTAAAATTGATTTTAATTTTGGAGGGGGTCTAGCAAATAAATTTAAATCAAACTTTTTTAATTGTGTTTTAGCAGAATCGAAGAAATTTAGATAATAATTTATAACAACCCTTTTCATGTTATTTTCATTGTCAGTTTTATAATTAATCTTTTAACAAAAGTAATTTATAATTAACTTTATTATAATTAATTATAATAATTTGAAATTAATAAAACCGACAATGAAAATAACATGAAAAGGGTTGTTATAAATTATTATTCAAATTTCTTCGAGTCTGCTAAAACACAATTAAAAAAGTTTGATTTAAATTTAATTGCTAGACCCCCTCCAAAATTAAAATGAATTTTAACAACTAAAATTGACCCCATTGATAAATTTGACCGATCAGGTGTCTATATCATTCCGTTTCTTAAAAAAGATGGTTATAAGAATTATTATATTGGCATGACTCAAGGAAAATTCAAAGTAAGATGTAAAGAACACATTGCAGACATAAAATTTAATAGAGGTAAAACCGCATTATCAAGGCTAAATCAAATAGAAAACATAAATATTTTGTTTAATGAAAGTAGATTAATTTATAGGTCAGATTTTTATTTGCAACTTTTTATTAGAGAGAGTATTGAAATTTACGTCAGAAGCTCAATGGTCTGCAATGACTCCTTGTCATTTCAAATCCCAAATATTTGGATTGAATTGTTAAATAATTTAAAAATTAAGCAACGTGATACATAATTAAAATATAACGCGCGTGATTTTTATTTTTTAAAAAATTTTAAATTTCATTTGTAATAGTTTATTGTTATTTTCCATCTTTGTGTTTATTTGTATTTTCTTTTTCTGATGATGATTGAGTAAATTCAATCGAAACATGTAAAAATTAATAAGATATTTTAATGTTTTTATTAGTATTTAACGTCCTTTACAGCAATTAAATACTTTAATGCATATTTTTGAAATACTGTGGACAAGGTACTTTTTCACATTGCTGTTTGTAGATTTGGTGAAAGTTCGTCCAAAGTTGTTTTCACATTGCTCATTCCTTTTATAACGGCTCTTTTTTCTTTTTGGGGGCAGTTTTTGCAGACATCTCTGTGATTTATTTGCTTTACAATCCTCTTTTAATAGAAAATAGTTTAATATTATACAAGAAGATCTTTTCAATTATTTTATGATAGCTCTGGCCGAAATTCCTTGATCCCTAATAGACACAATTTTCCCCTTCTCAGAACAATTTAAAGTGCTTATATGATCCATATTTGTAGAACTCATTTTACCATCAGATTTGAAAATTTCCTTGTCTGCAAAGTATTTTTATATGCTAAACTAATATGCGTATTTCGATTTCTTCTTCTCAGAGTGGCATTCAGTATTCCTGTACAGATTCTATGCTCGTTTGGTGATAGCTTCCTTCATTTTGCAACATTATTTTTTTATATAATTCATATTTTCAATTAATTCAAAGTTTGATATTTCTTTTGCAGCTATATATTATGAAAAATTACTGTATTTGTCTTGAAAATGAAGTTTTCTGATAATTATTTATGAATTTTTGCCAGGATATCGCAAAATTACCAGGTGTTCATATCATTATGAAATTCAGTGTATTTTCGGAATCTTTTACATCGTTTTAGTTGCTTAGAATTTTCCTATCGGACTAACTGTACGACATTCTTAAAATTTCAGTAATAATAATAATTTGCAAATAATAATCCTTGCCTTATTTTGCAGAGATTTTTTTTAACTCAAGGATAAAGTAATCCGAATATTATTACTTCAAAATACTAAAAAGAAAAGTTACCTCTGTATACCAAGAATATATCACACTCTCTGCGAGCGGGGCCCCACTTAATAAGAGTGCTTTACTCTTATCAAAATTTCTGTATAATAACAATAATGAATAACTATTAATAATAATAATAATAATAAAATTAAGATATCAAAAGGAATACAGAATGCAAATGCTGGGAACAAACACTAGATTTGTACCTGAGATTTCTCTTCTTTTTTTTCTTTTTTTTTTTTTCTTCTAAAAAAACCTAAAGGTGAAAAACTGACCTTGATCTGACACAAGGATTGATAGAGGAGACAAATATTTTTTGAGCTTTTTATAGAAACGCTCGTTAATGAAACACTAACGGAAAGGATTCTTGTTGAAAATGGTCATTAAACGGAAAGCCTTCTTCTTTGTACTCTCCTTCAGAAAAAAAATAATTAAAAAAAGAAAGAAAAAATTGGGAGGAGCTAGATAAACTGTGATACAGGTGAATGTATGAAGGTGAACTTTTGATTCGATCTGATACTAACAGACTCTAAACTGTCATTAAGTAAGGTTTTCTATCACACTGTGAGAGTTAATTTTAGATACAGGGAAAGTTTCAACACTAAATTTAGATTGTTGTATTTTATATAAATGGATGAGATATACCATCGATTCTACTTTGAGGAAACAAAAGTAGAAATTGGAGGGTATTTTAAAGCACATCCGTTTTTTTCCCCCGATTGGGATCAACAGTTTTTAGGTTGTTCACTCGAAATCTAGATTCAAAAAAGATTGGGGTAAAAATTGAAGAATCGTGTGCTCAGAGTTTTCCATAGATTTACAAATTTCTGAGTAAAACTGACTTCTTATTAAAAAAATCAAAGCTAAATTTTTGATATATCTCTTGAAATGAATTTTATAATAAATTTTGAAAATTTTCTTTTTTTGTGTGTGTGGGGGGGGGGGGGAGGCGTCATTTTCAAAATCTGTCCAAGCATAGCAAAATCAAACTTTTAAAAAATACCCAGAAAGTTTAAAATTTCGTAAGACCAAATTACTAATTTAATATCTTTAAACTGATTTTTAAAAAAATTTAATGAAAATTGTTATGATAATTTGTGAAAGAAAAATTAATATATATCCACATATACTATTCTGTTTTATTAGATAGAAAAAATACAAGAACATTTTATCAATTTATTATTAGTCCTTAAACAATTTCTCAATTTCGGCATTGTTTTCCACAACAAGCAATCATGTCGAATTACGTACGGAACGGGTGGCTGATAATATTACATATCGAATATTTTATGTTTCAACTGTACAGAAAGTATTATGAATAGTTGTATAATGTTTTCTATAAAATCAATATCTCTTAATTGCATTTGATAGAAGATTTTTTTTGTTTGTTTGTTTCGATACTGATATATTGAAAAATCACTGAAGAAATTAAATGCTTTCAACCGTGGTATTTTGCTGTGGATTTTGAGGAAAATTGAATTCGTATGGGCTCAAACTGCAGAAGCATCAATGTCTTAATTTTAGTCATTTAGTTATCAAGTAATAAAAATCTAATTATGGATTTATTTATCGTCTAATGAAACAATAATTCAGCTTTAATTATTAACTGCTAGGACAAAAATTGCTATTTATCAGGCTGTCACAAAAGTTTCTTCCGTTTTTTAACAAAAAATTAACCATTCAAATTTCGAGAGCAGTGAGATTTTATTAAAGAATTTATCTGCTATTCTGTTCAACAAAACTTCTATCTTTCCAGGTATCTCGTATTATAATGCCTTCTTTCCAAAACATTTTTGAATTTTGTTCCAAAATACTTGAGGTGGGGATTTTTTATATCATTCAAACAGTTAATAATTTTTGGTGAAAAGAATTTTCGAAAGAGAAAAGCAAATACTAATCGGACGGAGCAGTGTCTGAAAAGTAGAGAGGGTAGATCAGAATGACTCAGTTGAACGCAAGCAATTTGTTTTTTCCATTTGAAGATTGTCCGGAAAGCTTCTTTTGCAATTCTTGTGCTATTTTTCAATTCGACTTGAAAGACTTTCTGCAAATAGAAATAATCTTTTACTCAGACTTTGGCAAAATTTTCAAAATTATACTACAAACCGGGTTTTTTTAAATGCTGGTACGAATAAAATATAAATATAGTTAATGGAGGCTGACCTCTTAGAGTGCAAAATTGTTGCACTCTAATAACCTTTCACTGTTGAAAATGTTAGACTGCATTTTCAACAGAAAACAAGATTCTTTTTTTGAAAAGATTGGTCCCCATTGATGAAAGTTGAACATTTATAACAACAAGAACGCAAATATCCTGATTCAGCTGGAATAAAGGTCATACTTCTGTCAATGAATTCGGAATCCTATATAAGAAAGTTTTCGTCTCTGTTTGGTGAAACCGGATCTACTACAAGATACCAGGTGATCCAGGAATTCCGGGAGTTTTAAAATGCTAATAATTAGCAAACTATAAACAATAAATGGAAACTTGTGGGATTTATTTTTTTAATGACAAAAAAAATATTATATTAGTCACAGTGTTTGCCAACAGATGGCGCTGGATTATAGAGTCCAGTTTACTATGCTATTATGCACCTCACTAAAGGAAAAGAATTAGTGTTCAAGGGTTACAACTTTTTGTTTTCACTTATAAATACCGCCGCGAGACGATGTAAAACATTACAAACCAGTTCAGGGATATCTCTGATATGTGATGTGTATAGCATCTTTCAGCTGGGTCAATGACATAAACCAATCTCTGTACACATAAGACTTCATGTATCCTCATAACCAAAAGCCACTAGAGTTAAGATTTGGAGACCATGTAGATCATTCATTTTGAAAAATATGATCCAGGACACGGGAATCGCCAATTGCAGTCCTCAGGGTCGTCTTGACAACTAGCGTCTAGCGACAGCAGGATTCCTAATGGTAGGACTTGGAAAAAAATCTGCCGATCTTTGCTTTTAGGATTTATCCCTAAAGAGGGATAATTTGCTTTTTTAGACTTTTGTATTGTGCTGCCATCTGTTAATAGAAGACTAAAGTTATAGTTAATTAAAACATTGCATTATATTGAATATTGTGGCAGATAAAAATAAATTATCAAATACATTTAAATTATTTATAGCGTTAATATTGATAGTTATTTAAAATATCATTTTGACTATCGTGGCAGATAAGGAAGAAATTAATTATCAAAGACATTTAAATTAATAATAATGTTAATATTGTTCTTAATTTAAGTAATTCTTGAATTTATGTAAGAATTATTATATACTGGTATTCAAATTGTAAGCACACTTTCGTGTAGGATAATCTAAACATTCTGGTTTATTATTTCATTTTATTTATAACATAAATAATAAATTTAAGTGGAATAATTTAGGATTAATATTAGTTTAAGTAATTTATCAAAAAAAAAAAAAAAAAAAAAAACTATGCATTCCAAGATAGTAAACAAGCTAATAATCCCAGTAGTTTTCTTAGTAATTGATGAAAATGCTTACTTTAGTTTAAGGCGCTTATTATATAATAAGTGAGCAGTTTACTAATAATGCTCTCTATTTAAATATTGCTTGAAGTTCTATGGTACTTAAATTGCAGTTTTTAGGTGCGTTCGTAATTATATAATACGTAGCACCTATAGTTGTCGTTCAGTCCGTCCGTCTGTCCGTCCGTCTGTCCGTCCGTCCGTCTGTCCGTCCGTCCGTCTGTCCGCATATAACAACGCAAAAATTACCCAACCGAATCGTTTGAAATTTAAAATACATAAATATTAGATATTTTTGTCGAGTCATTTCAAATTTTATGAGAATCGGATGGATAGATCAATTACAGGGACGATCAAAAGTATTCCATTACATTACGGTCAATGGGGAAAAAAGTTTCAAATGCATTTTAATCGTTTGAAATTTAAAATACGCAATTATTACATAATTCTGTCGTGTTATTTTAAATTTTTTGATAATCGTGTGCATAGATCAATTACAGGGGCAATCAAAAGTATTCAATTACATTATGGTCAATGGGGAAAAAGTTTCAAATATATTCTATACGTTTGAAATTTAAAATACATAATTATTACATAATTTTTTCGAGTTATTTCAAATTTTATGAAACTCGGACGAATAGATCAATTACAGGGACAATCAAAAGTATTCCATTACATTACAGTCAATGGGAAAAAATGTTTCAAATGCATTTTAATCGTTTGAAATTTAAAATACGCAATTATTACATAATTCTGTCGAGTTATTTCAAATTTTTTGATTATCGTGTGCATAGATCAATTACAGGGACAATCAAAAGTATTCAATTACATTATGGTCAATGGGGAAAAAGTTTCAAATATATTCTATACGTTTGAAATTTAAAATACATAATTATTGCATAATATTTTCGAGTTATTACAAATTTTATGAAAATCGGATGCATAGATCAATTACAGGGACAATCAAAAGTATTCAATTACATTACGGTCAATGGGGAAAAAGGTTTCAAATGCATTTTAATCGTGTTACACTCATGCGAACTTAATAAAATTTATATGCAACTATAAAGTACATATTATAATATACATCTTACATAATTTGTGGTGCAAAGAACATTTGTTATTGATTTACAAGGCCACACAAAAGTATTCCATTACATAATGGTATAGGGAGAACATTGTTTGATGAGCGTTTTAATTGTAGTTCACTATTTACAATGTTATGAGATTGATATATGAACGTAATATTTTTAAAACTTCGTTATCGTCCGAACGCACCTAATTTGCTACGCTTCACGTGCAATTTCCAACTTGTTTAAACCATATCTGCACTTTTTTAACAAGATAACATTTAAATTTAAAATATTAACTTAATTTTAAATTATTATTAATTTTATAACATTTATAGATTTAAGGGTGCATTCTAATCCAAGCTGCTTAATTTCTGATTTGTTTTTAAATTCAGTTTTGCTCTCAAATGCATCAAACTGACAAAATCTCCTATTTAGAAAGTACACAATGTGCTGTGCTTGTTAGTTTTTGAGAAATGCAGAATACATTGCAAAACAATGCTGTGAAAATGGGCATTTTGAACCAAATTTTCTGAATGGGAGATCTGGGAACAAAAAAAGGGGCATACTAAGAAAGTTATTTTTTTATAAATCAAATTCTAATGACTATAGCGAAAAACGAAATTACATGGCATCTTATACATCTCTTCAAAAATCACTTTAGCAAGTTTCATGTTTCTACTTTAAAAAAGAGTCATCACAAAATTTCGAGCAGTTGAGGGTGGAAAAATATTTTTTCGAATACACCATTAATAATGGTCTCTGTTTAAAAAATTCTTGAAATTGTGTGGCAATTACATTATGGCATTTTTAAACAATAGCTACACTTTCATGGTAGCTGAACATGCTAATTTATTATTAAATTGGAATAACTGGCATAAGTAAGTTAACTAAAAAAACAAAAACTTTGTTTTTTTGTCAAGGCCACGTTTTTCTCGTGGATATTTTAAAAGATTACTATTTGTGGAATATTTTTTTCCACACTCTACGCAGGTAAAATTCACATTCGTTTTCTTTTCAATACAACTACACACTACACTATAACAATTTAAAAAATATCCTTAAAACAATCGTATAAACAAACACAATATTCTAACGAAAAGCGAGTTATCTCATTTTCAAAAAGCCAAGCCAGCCGCCACTAACGATGATTTCCCCGCAGACTGTGGATTTCCCTAAACATTTGAAGAAAGAGGGGGAAATCCCTCTTTAGGGATGTTTCAAGTTTCGCGGATTTTACTCTAAGTCCTACCATTAGGAATCCTGCTGTCGCTAGACGCTAGTGTCTTGACACGAGAAGCGATGTTGGGAGATACTTCATCCTGCATGAATGTACCGAATGGAGCACTTTTCTTAGCTGCAAGTCAAGGAGGATTGTCAGCTCCCAACAGGGTTGGCAAAGTGGTCCACCAACAAAAACCCACCTGGGTTTTTGTTAAAAGGGGGGTTTTGCTAAAAATCATTTCTGGATCTGCAAATACCATTAAGGGGCTCTTCAAATATAACGTTATTTTAGGGGGAGGGTAGGAGGGTCTGGTGAATATTATCGTAAGTTAACTCTAGGGGGAGGAGGGGTTTGTTTTTTGATATCGATATCAATTTTGATCCAACCAAAATTTTCTTTTTTTATTTGTAAGATGGTTTTTGGTTCAAAATAGTATGTTATCGTTTTTATCGTGAAAATGTTATAAGTTTTCTATTTTTAGAAAAATAGAAAGTTTTTATTAAAATCACTAAATTATTATAAAATAATTTATTCTAAAATATGGAATGTCCCAAAATTTGATATCCCCAGTCTTCTTCATATGTGTAGGCATATGCAATCACTGTTCTAGAAACCATATGTGAAGTATATTTGAAATGAAGTTTGTGTTTACTAATAAATGAAAGACAAAAAATGTTGCCCATTTGTTTTGTTGATTAGAATTTCTGTCTCTCCACCCCCTTCCTTCGTGCGGCGCAAGTTCAACAAGACATTATTGTTGTGGAATGCACAATGTAACAAAAAGGTCTTTTAAAATATTTAAAATATTAAAGATTTCTTTCAAGCGCTATATGATATAATGTGCTATTTTATTCACTTCTCTTCATTTGAATCATGATAAGGTCTGATATCAGAAAAGGGGGAGGGGGTCCAAAATTACCAAAATGTTGATAACGTTATTACTATTAGCATAGCCCCTAATAGTATAATACAAATTTTCCTTTTAAGCCCAAAACCTAGGTGGTTTCTTCTACAAAATGACATAAAAAAAAGACAGTCATATAGTAATCAGGTGATAGTTTATTACAGAATATTTATTTATTTTATAAAAATATATTTCAAATAAGTTACGCAATGTAATAAAATAATTATAATTGATCTTTTTTAAAGTTTACCAATCAAAATCACATTCACTTTCATTTTTATGGTAATATTTATAATTTTTTACTAATTTTTCACACTGCTTTGAGTCTAGTTTGTTCTGTATTTTAGATTTTATGAATCCAAATATAGAGAAAATCCTCTTGATGGACGCAGAGCTAGATGGAACAGAATGCAGAGCTTAGAAAAATTACAAGAATCAGAATTTAAGTTGTTTGTTTTTTTTCTATATTTTTTCTTTAAGAATTTCCCACCATTTTGAAGCTGAGAATTGTGACATAATACTTTCTGAGAATTACTTTAATTTAATTACTTAATTTTTTTTCTGATGTTTTCGTTTTCGGCTGAATCTAGGAAGGTCACTGAAATTTAGTTTTGGTTTTAGAAACCTGTACCGGTCGATCCTCAGTATTAAAAAAATCATTAAAATTCTCATTTTTCTTAGTATAATGCAGCATAATTGCATAATATAGCAAAAAAAATTTTTTTGCAGTAGGATGCTGCAATCAGTTTCTCAACTTAAATCGGATGAATGCAAAAGATGAAGATTTTTTTTTTCAAGTCCTACACTTCGAGATTGTTTAGAAACATTTCGACATACTGATAGATATTTTTAGAACACTAATCTTTTAAAATCAGCATTGAGATAGTCATGCTAGATGTTAGTATAAATAATTACAAATTTATTTATTTACTGTGTTACACAGCTTAAAATAATGCATTTTTATATTAAAGTAATACTATTTTATATAAAAAATAAACAATAGGTAAGGTAGTTTTTTTTCTCTTTTTACATAAATGGCGTAATTAATAAAATAATTTAAAAAAAGACATCCCTCTATCTCTAGAGTAGTAAAAATGCTTCACCTGAAAATGTCTGCTGAACCTGAAGTTTAATAAAAAGTAACTTATCTTTGCAAAAACATTTTTAATAATAATTAAATTTTTCAATTTAGATTTCCTGTAATTATACTTTAATTCTTTTACATAGTTAATATACTTTAACTTTGAGCATTTGTTTTGGTTTCTGGTGGTTTCTTCCATTTCTTCCAATTTCTTCCGGTTTTTTCCAGTTTCTTCTACTGTCCTGGAAGAAATAGGTTTCTTCCGGATAAAACCTAACCCTGTATCATAGTTATTAACTATTATAACAGTTTTAATTATAAAAGGACTATAAAATGTTACTATAAAAATAAAATTAATTATTCATTGTGATAACTAAAATATATTAAAAAGTGATAAGAACTCACTTTTATCACTTAAAATAGGAATAAGTTAATTATAATAGTACTATTATTATTAGTATTAATTATAGACAAAAATAGTATTAATAATAATTAACATGAATTATTAATAGTATGAAAATTATTTTATATCAGTTAATAAACTTATTTTGATACTAGAAGATAGCCCGTCAAAATGACGTGTTTGCATTTTTAAAGGATGATAAAAAAATTACAACTGTGGTCAATCAGAACTTCTTTAGGCTGAAACAATTTTGATAAATACAGCGATTAAACTTGGAAAGAGAAAAATCTAACAAAAAAAAAAAAGGGGGGGGGGGAAGGAAAAAAAAAAGAAAGAAAGAAAATTTCAACAGAAATCTGCATTTAAAACTATAGCAAAACTATCTGGTAGATAAGGGTGGGGATTATAATGAAATTTAAAACGCAACCGCAGTTTGCTTAAATAAAAAGTTTTAATTAAATAGTGTTTTTGAAATCGTGCAAAGATTTCAAAGCGAAGTAAAATGTAGTGACATCATTTACAGCTCCCACTGTAAATATGACCATTGAGAATGCTCCATTACGACTATGGAACGCGAAATTTTTTTCCGAGCACCTTCGTCGTTCCAAGCCCAAGCTCGCACTCTGATTGGTTGTTGCTCTCGGCACTGTTTTCACGTAACTTAGCGATAACCATACTTGGCGAAAAATACTTCGCTCGTAAGTGAACGAGTAAACCTAAAACCTAACCTACTCATTCTTATTCTTCCTTCATTCTTATCCTCGTGGTCTTGTACTCTTGTGTGTAAAAACTTTTAAAGAGTACAGCTTTCAGTAAGACACGTTCCATCCAATCCAATGCTGTAAGAGAAAAGTTACTTTGTACTCGGTTCGGTAGGAAATCAAACTCTCGACGGAAGCATCTATCGCTACGCCAAGTATGATTATCGCCAAATTACATGAAAACAGTGCCGAGAGCAACAACCAATCAGAGTACGAACTTGAGCTTGGAACGACGAAGGTGCTCGGAAAAAAAAAATATGCCTATGGAACGGTTTCGTTGTACAGAAAATAGATTGCCTTTAAAATCGGAGGTAACTTTTCACAATGTTTTTTATAGATTTGAAATTCTCAAGAGTCATTCACGGCTGTAAAGAAAAAAAAATTAAAGCAACCTGAATATAAAAATTTTAACAATATTGCATTTAAAACGCGCCTTCGCTTTCCTTTAATAAAAAGTTTTAGTTAAATAAACACTGCAAAAAATTTGACTCATTTGCTACAGCGTCACTCCACCGCTTTTGTAGAAAACGGTTACTTTACTGTGTTATGGAGCATTCTCATTGGTCGTAAAAGAGATATTCTATAAAACCTGTGGAGTGCCGCTGCAGCAAATGGGTCAAATTTTCAACAGTGTACTTTTTGAAATCGTGGAGAGATTTCAAAGCGAAGTAAAATGTAGTGACGTCATTTATAGCTCTCATTGTAAATCTGACCAATGAGAACGCTCCATTACGACTATGAAACGTTTTCATTGGTGAATGAGTTTCTTTTTCTCGTGGATAGGTTGACCCCGGAATTGTTATACACGGAGGGGTTTTATATATATAATTACTTTTAAGCTTTCTATTGATATTAGTATTAATATTAATATCAGAATAAAATAAATTTATTAACTTATATTATAGATAATATTAATTAGTAATAAATAGATCAGATGTAATTAAAAATGCAACTTAATAAGTATATTCTTAAATGAGTACACACGCACATTATTAAATATACAAATATACAAAAAAATAACTAAAACCCACAAAAACCCAGAAAAGCCCGCAAATACCCAGAAAAACCCACAAATATCCAGAAAACCCCACAAAACCCGGGTGGGTTGGGTTTTTGTACAAAAACCCGGGTTTTTGCCAACCCTGGCTCCCAATCCTCTATTTTTTCATATCTTTGATTGTAGAAAAAATACAATGATAAACCTACGATTCAACCACTAATAGCATTAATTTTTGGCTTATGCATTACTTCACTTCCATCAGATATGGATCATTAGATTCCCATATTTCTACTCTTTCAAAAAATGAAGGTTTTTTCTTCTTGTGCTTGATACTTTAGGTTTTTGTGCTTACGGCTCTTGGACTAACAGGAGTATACAAAAAAGAAATCAAAATACACATTTACTAAAGTAAAAAATATTAAGAAATTAAAGTTATCTTAAAGTTCATATAAAGTCTTTAAACGTTGTAGAGTTTTAATTTGTCTAACCATACGCATTGTTTAAGCTGGAGTTCTAACAGATGGTTAAATCTGGGGCAGTGAGCAAGGCTACTAAAAGAGGAATGCATAGAAGCTAGAGGTCTGCACGGGCCGGGCCGCGGCCCGAAGCCCGAGCCCGGCCCGGCCCGCGGGCCGGGTTCGGGCCGATTTCCAATAATGGCATTCGGGCCGGGCCGGGCTCGGGCCTTACTTCTGAAGACTCGGGCCGGGCCGGACCGGGCCTAGTCACTAATCTTTCGGGCCGGGCCGGGCTCGGGCCTTAATTTTTTTGCTGGACGGGCCGGGCCGAACTTTTTTTTCCGTACGAAGCCGAGACTGATTCCATTCTTCCTAGTTTCCATGGACCAAAACAATAAGTTCCTATTGAATCTTCCTATATGAAAATCCTTTTCTCGACTTTTTATAAATCAGTAATATTTGGCTTTGTCCAAAAATGTTTGCAAAAAAGGCATATACTTTTAAGCCGCCATTATTCTACAATTAAACATTAGAATTTATTCCTTTTAAACAATCGTAGATTACTAGGCGTTAAGTAGAATTAAACACACACACACACACACGCACACACACACACACAAAAAAAAAAAGAAAAGAAAAGAAAAAGAAAACATGATTATGACGGAATTTTTTTTTAAACTGAAAACTGAAAGTTTCTTTTAAAATGTTCATCCATGCAAAATGAATACAACAATACGGGAGAAAAAAATATATTAAACATTTACATCTGTTAAGAAGGGAATGTATTTTTTTTTTTTTTTTTTTTTTTTTTTCGTTCCAAAGCGATTTTGTCTTTGGAAATTTTACCATATACCGCTTTTTCGACTTTTTTTCTCCATTACAAGGAATATGGATTAATAATACTAGTGATAACTGAAACATTTACATACAACAAACTAAGATTCATTTAAAAGCGTAAATATCGCAGCCTACGGCACTTCTGCATAAATGGAGATTATAAACATGAAAAAAAAAAAGACTAATATAATTTTTTTTGGTCAGAACTCTTCCATAAGATTAAAGATCAATGTTCTGTAGGAATTCACTCGAGCCGGGCCGGGTTCGGGCCGAATTTTAAACTTTTTTCCGGACCGGGCCGAGCTCGGGCCGAAATTTTAACTTTCGGGCCGGGCCGGGTCGGGCCAATATTTTTTTCGTTCGGGCCGGGCCGGGCTCGGGCCGAAATTTTAACTTTCGGGCCGGGCCGGGTCGGGCCAATATTTCTTTCGTTCGGGCCGGACCGGGCCCGGGCCGAAATTTTAACTTTCGGGCCGGGCTCGGGCCTGGAAATTTCGGCCCGTGCAGACCTCTAATAGAAGCTACTGAAAAAGTAGCATGGTTTCTGCCTATAGGAGCTATAAAATAATTCCTACTACTATAAGTTAAAAATAAATATTCGGCTACTGTTTTATGATTCACAGGCTAAACAGCTACGATTTACACTCCAGGCTGAGCAAATTTAAAGATTTTTATGTAAAAAAAGATCCCTGCGATATTCTCAACGATTTTCTGCTGTATGTTGTAAGACTTGGGTTTAAATCAAACTTTGGATAAGTTTTCTTTACATTGCCGATTTTTAAGACAAAACAGCACTTCTTGATCTTTTTGAAATAATTTCAAACTCAGATCATATTTATGCTGTCGTTTCTGTCTTAAATGCAAACGTTCTTGCACAGCATTACAATCATACAGGGATGCAAGCTATGATGGAAAAGTAGAAACTAGGGTCCGAATATGATGACCTTTTAAATTTTCTACAGGAGAAAGCAGGCTATCCATGGGATTATTTCTGCATTCCATGAGCACAAAGTAGGCACCACGTTTGTCTTGTACAGCTTTGGTCTTTGCTGAGGCTTTATTTGACAGTTTATTTACATCATTCTACCTGTACATTTGTACAAGGATATCGAGGACTAAATGAGTTGAAAAATTTGTTCTAATTTAACAAAATTCACTAAATTCTGTAGAATCAGATAGTTGTACATTGTCCGCAATAAGCTCTTAAGGGATACCGCAACAAACAAAACAGGCTTTCAAAGTATTAATGACTGCAGGAGCCGTTGAATGATGAGAATGGCGTAACTCAATGTACTTTAAAAAGTAATCAATTTCTAAAAGGCATGCAATGAAATTCAAATGAAAAAATGCTAATAGAAACTTTCTGCCATCGTCAATAAGGTAGGTTCCTTTCAAGAAGAGACTCTTTAAAAATCTCCTTTTGGTTTTCGAAACAGATTGCGCAATTTTATATTAGCTGTTCAATTTCAGTAGGTATACCTGGCCAGAACAGAAATTGCCTGACAACATTTTTTGCAGAAAACTATGCTTCTACGATCCACATGCAGACGCTGTAAAATATTCTTGCAACAAGATTTCGGAATTACTAACTCTGTCCACGACAAATGAAACCATATTCAATGTGCAATTCTGATTGATAATTCCAAATGACTATGATAAAGTATAATTTTTTTTCCCAGGAGCCATCCTTTAAAGATATAATATTTGATTGATTGTAATTCTGAGTCCGCTATTGTAGCTCATCAAGCTTAGATTTTGAAGATGAACAATAACTGAGACTTAGAGGGACATAATCAATGTCAGTAGTAATAACAAGATCGAGAGTCAGCGAAACTCTAGGTAATGCCTCAACTTCATTTAGCTGTTTGCCCGGAACATGAATAGGTGTGAAGCTGCACCTCTGAAATGTAAGTAGTAATCTTTAGAGTCTGTTATTCCATCAAAGAACTTTAGTACTAAATCTAACAAAGGAATATGATCGGTTTAAATTACAATATATCCATAAACATAGTAGTGAAAATGCTCACCAGCATGGGCCACAACCAAGATCTCCTTTTTACTTTCTTCTTTCTTCAATAGAAGAAAGTATTGTAATCGAAATTTTTTCGACTTCCGGTTTTCGACGGATTTCACGTTTTAGGGGTCAGAGATTCCAAAAAACATGTTTTTAAAAAATGTCTGTCTGTCCGTGTGTCTGTGTGTGTGTGTGTGTGAGTGTGTGTGTGTGTGTCCGTACGTCGCCATTCTACCATCAAAAAGTGTATGAAATTATGCATGGAATTGAACCAAATTTTTTGTGAATATTTCTGGCTATGCAAACAGGTCGTCCTTCAGTTTTAAAATATTCCGCCGGAAGGGGGTGCAGCACACTGTAAAACATTTGTGTAACGTTACTCCATAAAACTGGTGGCAGCCTTGCTGCCTCCAGTTTGGTGGAGTATTTTAACCGATATAATCGGTGTAACATTGCAATGTTACACCAGTAATGCATGTTTTTATTACATCATTATGTAAGTGAAAAATTACTCAGTGAAGTGTAAATCATAGCTGCCACCAATTTTATGGAGTAACGTTACCACAAATGTTTTACAGTGCAATCGCGATGTTTGTGCCGTTTTCAATATTGTACCGACCAAAAGTATATGAAGTTATGCAACGAATTGAACCAAATTTCTTGTGTAAGTGTATAACAATGGCTAGTTGATCCTCGGGGGCACTGCAATCGTGATTTTTGTGTCATTTTCAATATTTTACCGACCAAAAGTACATAAAGTTATGCATCGAATTGAATCAAATTTTTTGTGTAAGTGTATGGCTATGGCTAGTTGTTCCTTCCTGAATTTGAAAAAAATTCGCTGGAAGGGGGCTCTGCAATAGCGAATTTTATGCCATTTTCAATAATGCACCACCTAAAAGTGTATGAAGTTAGTTCTAGAACTGAACTAAATTTCTTTTATATGATTATTTTTTGATAAGGCAAGAAGGTCCTCCCAGAATTTGTAAAAAAAAAAAAAAAAAAAAAAAAAAAAAAAAAAAAAAAAAAAAAAAAAACTGCCTATCATTCTATTGTCCATCGGCTGGTGCAGAGACGGAAATTTGTTTTTACTCCGATTAGTTGACTGAAACAGAAATTTAAGATGAAAATCAAAGTTGGTATGGTATTGAATTAAAATTAATAAAGTATTAAAATGAGTAACTATTTTTTAAAAATATTAAAATGTACGTATCAGATAGAAGAAAATTTTGGGATTGGCACATCCAACTAGTTTAATTTGGGAGCAACTCATTGCATCGGTTAATATTGCAGATGTGTAGGTTATAGATACAGACTTTCTTTCCTGCAGAAGTAAACTATCAAGTCCAAAGAAACTAGAATAAATAGAGAGCACAATTAGTTTGTTTGTATCAAAAAATTGCAGAACAGGTAGCGGCTGCAGTAATTTTTTAATTCTGAAGAATTCTGAATTATGATGTGAATTTCATTCTCAATTTGTATCATTTTTTAGAAGACTAGGAGTCTCTGCCTTCTGCGAGCTACGCTCATCAACCCCCGTTTGGAAACAGCAGACTCTAAAAACATGCTTACTTGATCGGCTTCAAAAACATTATAGAAGACTGAATTATAATTGAAAAACCAGAGTCGATCTTCTTATAAACGGGTTTACATTCCTTTTCATTGGGGAGTTTTAAGGATCGGATCAGTTTCTATTCAACCCCTTTGCGTCAGGAGCCATTTACGAAATTTTTTATGTTTTGTCACCGGTTTTTAAAACCAGAAATTCGTATGTTATTAAGTCGAAAAAATGCTCCAATTAAATAAGGTAAATTTTACAGTAAAATTTTACTTGTGGGAATAAACAAGGATTGTTAAGCCATTTTGCGGCACGTATACTTGTCGCTCGTCCCCAAGAGGTTAAAAAATCCAATGGCTGATTTCGTCTTTGATTGAATAAGAATAGTTAAACATTTTCAAATAAGCTAATATAGAATGAATTAAATAAACAGAATATTTGCATCCCGGTAATTTTTTTTAACACCGCTGTAAAAAAGCTGTTTTAAATACGACATTTTAAATGTATTGTTTTAAATTTGGCTTAATTATCCCCGATGTTCTCTTTCTTTTTTTCTTCTAATATTCACGTAAAAATACTTTTCTTGTTAGAAAGGAAATGTTATTTGAATCTTAGAATCTGTCTTAGAATTCATAACAATTGTTAAAAAGACCATCCGAAAATAAAAAATAAATGTCTCGAGTAAATAAACTTTTAAATTTAATTTTTTTGCAATATTATTGTTTGGTCATTTTAAATATGACGTAATTTCTCATATTTACTGCTTTTAAAGCCTGTTGATTTTATTATTTTGAAATTTAATTTTTTTTTTTTTTTTTTTTTTTTTTTTTTTTTAATTATGTGAAAATACTTTTAATGAAAGGAAATATTTTTATTTGTCTTAAAGTTGGCAACAATAGCTTAAAGATTATCCAAAAATGTGAAAAAAATGTGTCATGTAAATATGTTTTTAAATTGAAATTTAATTTTTTGGCAAGATTATTATGTTGCATGTGTCGCAATCTCTTCCTTTTACAAATTTTAACTCCTATTAATGCATTCATTATTTTTTTCTTTTAAAATCTGCGTCTAAATATAGTTTTTTGTGACGTAAGTAAAATATTTTCTTGCTTTTAATTGTCTGAGCGAAGCGAAGTCTTTATACTCAGAGATACGTAACGATATTAAAATTCAAAAAAATTCTTTCGTCAAGCAAATCTCAAAAAGTACTTGTCGGATTTCGATTCTGTTTGCACCAGAAGGTACCTATGAAGGTAATCTCGTGAATGCACCTACTTTTAAAAATTAATTCCAAATAGTTTAAAAGTTATATTAAAAAAACTGATAAAAAAGCACAATTTATTTGCATACGTCACAGAAATTTGGTGCGCGTGATTTTCACCAGCTGGATATTTTCGTAGATAACCGAATCAGTACATGGAGTAAGTAATCATTTACGCACTCAGAAATATTGAATGCAATAAAACATTTTAAAATTTAATCATGCAGGAAAATAAAACTGTTATTTATTATAATAAAAAAAATGTCATAAAAACTTTGATTTTGAGATTTTGTGATAATCTCTTAATAGCATTTTTTGATTGCTAAAAAAATGTTTTATATATTTCGCGTGTGAAAATTAGAAACAATTACGTTTTTAAATAAAAAGTTTCTTTTATGACATCATTTTCCCTTTATATTTATTTTTATTGCATGTTTTCTTTTAACTTATATTTTGTTTGTGTGTGGAAGTCAATTCTGGTCACTAATTTTTTGGCACGGATACCACAAGCGCATCAGATTTGGCGCAATTTTTCTCAAAGCCCATTTGGCGTAAACTCCGTTTTCAAATAACGCTTACATACACATTTTTAAATTATTTTCTATTCTCAAAAAGAACTTACAGTAAATAAAATAATAATAATAATTAATAACTATAAAAATAAATATTTTATATAATTAAAAAAAGGAAATGAAAGTAAATAAACATTTTATGAGTAAATAAACAAATAATAAATAAATAAAGCCGGGTTACCATCTCAGGTAATATAATGCCATTTTGACGCCAATTATGTACCCTGGTGCATATGTGACATCTTTTCCCATTTTTCATCCATTTCCTGTTGGCATACAACTTTGAAATTTGGAATATGTATGCATACCTGGGAGCAATACTGGAATTAGACATTGATTTTTTTTTAATTCGATCCAAAAAGGGGCAACGGGGGCTATTTTTTAAAGATTTATACAATTTATACTGCATAAAGGAGCCACTTACCTATTTTCATATACAAGAAGAAGTAAGCGGTATGTAAAAACAATTATAGTATACATAAATAAAATACTTGAGATAATATACTAGAGATATTAGCACCGGGTTTGGCGAGATTTTTTATGCCGACTAGGCGAAAACATCGTTTTGATTACCAGATACATAAAGCATGCTATAATAACACGTTATTTATTTATTTCAAAATGAAAAAAAAGGAATAAACGAAACATTTTTTGTTATTTAAAAAAAAGAAATAACAATCAATAAATGATAATATTTTTAGAACAAACAATTTATTATGACATTTATATGATAACCAGCATGTTAGGCAACTGAACGCCATTTTGGCGCCAATTAGGTACCTCGGTGTGTATAGGGCATATATGTGACATATTTATTAGTAAAACTGAGCCTGAACGTTTACCAAGTGTGTTTTCATAGTCGCTTATATCTTTTTACAACATAACGCACCTTTCGAAGCTAAAACTGCACAAAAGAAAAATAATCAATATTTGCAACATTTTTTTTTTTTTTTTTTTTTTTTTTTTTTTTTTTTTTTTTTTTTTTTTTTAATGTAATGCACATTTTGTAATCAGTGGGCTCGATAATCAGACCTCGTTTTTTTGCTTTAAAAGATGATATTTCATACGACGTCTTTTTTGGATTCTTCGTTTTTTTCATATTTGATAGTATGCGTCTATTCGTTTTGTAACTTTTTTTTGTAACTTTCTTCTTTATCAACAGCGACATTTGGATTTCCTATTTAAATAAAAATTATTCTAAATACAAAGAATTTTGTTAAAATAAATAAATAAATGAACTGCGGACATCTATTGCTCAAAGCACAAAATTTTTCCTATTAATAAAAATCAGTAAAAACATAATTTTTATGATAATAAAAAGGTGACTTATGTAATAACAGAGTCATATATTATGTACGTTATGGATTAAGTATAAATATTTCTCCACCATTTATAAATAATAATAGTAATAAAATAAAATGCGGAGAGACCAAAATCTATATTTGACTGAAAACAACAACCATTTTCTAAATGCTTTAAAAAAATGGCCAGTGAAAAGTGATATTTCAAAAAGTATTATGAAATTGGTTGAAAACCATTTATTTTAAACTAAATGAATAAAAAATTTATATTTTTAATGAAATAAATGGGATTTGAAAAATTATTGGAAATTTATCACCATAGATGTATCAATATTACAATCAGTACCTTGTATGCAAAATGGAACAATTAGCAATACTTTGTGTACCCGAAAAATGGTCGTTGCTTTTTTTAAGGTTAAAAAGTAGATTACGAAATATTCCTATGCAGAGATGCCAAGCCCCCGCTTATTGCACAGCAGAATTTTCTTATAGGAAAAGTTATTTTTTAAATCGGAAGAATGTTCCAATTTAATAAAACGTTTTCTGTATTAAAATACCGGTATCCAAAATGCCGGAGACTTGACAGCTCTGCTTATAACATTTTAATTAATCACGGTACTTTTTTTAATCGGATTCAAATTTAGTGAAGGCAAAGATTTTTGGCCAAAAGCAGCTTTTTTCCACATGTGTAACTACGATACAATTCCTTGATGCTGAAATAAAATGCTTTGACTTATGCTATTATTGCTTCCTCTTATTTATTTATTTGAATTTTAAATAAGATGACTCAAAATCGTGTTTTTTAAATGTACGGAGAAAATGCATTTCGAGAGAGGGCGAAAAGAACACTATTTGGCGATTTATTACCTGCGTTTGGCTAAGTGTCTTAGTTAGATTAATTAGATTAATTTTTGGGACTTTTGGATAATTGGACTTTTTTCACCCAATATTGAAAAATGGAAAAAATTACTCTGTTATAAGTGTCTTACTACCTTGTATTTAATACTCTTCACAATACTTCTCTGTTATATGGACTTAAGCGCTTTTATAAAAAGTTTGACGTAATTCGGGCTTAAGAAAATGAGTTTTTTACTGAATAATACAAATAAATGAAAAAATAATTAGTAAGAAATACTAATAAAAGAAAAATGAAGCATTATCGTGATCTATGTATATTTAAAAATGCATCTGCTAGCACCAATTAGATAATTTATGTGTATATAATAGAAGATAAATAGCTTTTGATTCTGTATGTCTATGCTATAAAGCATTAACGTTTGTGTGTTTTTCGTTATCATTGGAGTACCTAGCCGATTTAAAAAATAATGTGGGCAAAAAATGTTGGTAACCATCTTTGCTGCAAAATATACTATATTTTGCGTAGGAACAATAATCACCATCAATGCACGAGCAAAAAAGTTCTAAAATTGAGAATTCTGTGATGTTGATATGACTAAAAATTTTAAATCTTTTTTTTTTTTTTTTTGGTGGCAACTTTTAAGATATAATATTCTCGTTATGAACGATTTCTAAAACATTCGACAATTTAATTTCACAACATTTTTTTTCTAGAAAAAGTTTTAAACCCAATTTCTTGTGAATATTGCAATTTCTAGGATACTGTTGGGGTCAGAAACTATAACGTTGGCATCACTGTAACTTATAAGATGTATGTGCTCGTTTAGGACAAATTTTTAAAAATGGATTCCTTAACTCTTATCGACAACCTCATTGCATCCGTGTAAAACAGATATTCAACATTATAAACTATTCAGACGGATTTCACACCATATAAAATACACTCCATTCTCTTCAAACATAATAGTTTATGTTATTTATAGTTTCTCAAATTGGTGCGAAGCTTCTGTTTATGCTCATGACATCATTTCAAAGAGTTATATTTCCAATATAGGAAAATTTGGGGTTTTATTTTCTGTATTACTTTTAACATTTTGCATATTTCCAATTTTATATCCATGCATGGTTTGCTTTTCTTTTATAAAAATAGTATATGGAACTTTATATATAAGATTTTGTAATTCTATGATTCAATATGCTTATTTTCATTATATTTTATCACAATGAATGACCAATTAAAGGTAACATCTCATTTTCTTTACGTATCGCAAGTTATTAAATGTGTATTCTCAGCAATTTCGCTCAGACTAATCCCTCTGAGGGAAGTCCTAGTATAAAGAGATATGGAACCCGTCAAAATTCGATAGTAAAAAAATAAATAAATAAATAAATAAAATAAAAATGTTTTATCAATTAGTCTTCGTTTCAATTTCATTTCTTCTGAAACGCATATCCATTGTTTTAAGCTAATTATTTTTTTCTAAAAATGAGAAAAAAATATTTTTTCAATAATACTAGAACAATTTGCAGATGAAACAGAATTTTTATGCTTTCGAATAATAATTTCTTTGTATGGCTTCCTCGTTCACTTTCCATAATCGGGATGGCTACCACAATTCCGAAAATGTGAATGCTTTTCTTGTTGTAAAGTAATATATACAATGGATTCTTAAAAAATAATGAAATATTATTCCTATAGTCAGATTCAAAAAATATTTCAAAGCAATTTGATATGAAATTAATTTTATGTTATACATAAACTGAATATTTGACTTTTTGGTTAACAGATTTCAGTTTTTCAGTTTAGTTACAAAATTCTGTATTTTAAACATAATCTAATCTTGTAATTAATCTTTGTTTTGTTTTGTTTTGTTTCTGCTTTTTAAATTGGTTGCAGTCGATAAATAGATTTAAAAAATAATTTAAAATGTCGTTAAATTGAGAGTTTGTTTTTAAATAAATGTCATCCTTAAGTTAATTTTATTTCTGTTTATCATGTTACAGTTGGAATTGCACAGTACTTAGATCTAGAAGTAATATAAGTACGATAAAATTGAAAAGGATAGCTCTCTTTATTTACATCATCGCTATACAATTCTAAAATTGTAATTAGGCATTGGCTGCTGTTCAAAAGTAGACTACTAGTTTTTTGACGACAACAGAGAATTCCATAATAAAAACATATAATAATACTTTGTCGATAATAAGGAACTATTAAATGAATTTGCAATAAACCTTAAAAAAATATTTCTATAGAATATAAACCTAACATGAAGTCTTTTTTTTTTTTTAACTTTAAAACCATTGTTTATTAATTTTAATTTTCATGAAATTCCTTTCTTTTTTATTTCTTTATTAAAAAATAATATCTTTTACCTAAACATTTTTTAAGCGATAGAGAACATGTAATCTAAAGAAATAATCAAAAAAGTCTCCAATTGTAATCTTTACAATCCAGAAATGAAAAATGGCTGTAAATCACATCATTTTGACACCATGAAAATTGATTTTTCTTTTTACATGTGTCAAGGTAAAAATATGTCTTAAATTAAGTATGTAGCCACTTTTATCGAAACAAACATTTTACACGTACTTTATAAACTCATTTTTATGCTTAACTAACATGTATTAAAGTAAAAACATATTTTTATTTCATTTTGATGAAAAACAAAGGCGTAAGTAAATTTAAAATGAATAAAGATAAAATAAGACCAAATAAGCAATATCTTTGTGACGTCAGAGTAAATATGAATTTTTATTTGCTTATCAAAATAAAGTACACGTGCATAAATAATTTTTAGCGAAATTTAATTCGCATATTAAAAAATACGTTTAAAAAATACGTGTCTGTTCATTTAGTTCTGATTTATAAGATTTTTTACCATTTATAATAGCCATGTGCAAATAATTTTTTTAATTGAAAGAAATGTTATTTTCTGAGTTATTTTTACAAATTGGCAACAACTTAAAAAATATTTTTTTTTCTAAAATGTGTAAAAAATATCGCTCGAAATGCTGAAAATTTGATTTTAAAATGGAAATAAAACATCAAAAAATTAATCAAATTAAAAAAAATAATTGCAGTCGACAACTTAAAATGTATATGAAATGATCTAAAGTTGATTAAATTCCTATGTTTAGTTTTTGCTGCTATAAAACTTTTTTAATAGAACGATTTTGACCAACTTTAACGTTAAATATCTCTTAAAATGATTATTAGATTTAAAAACTGTCTGCATCGACGTGTTTATCAAAGATTTCTCTGTAATATTATTTATTTTCATATTTTTGTAAGCCGTAGTTTTCTTAATATTAATGAAGAAAGACTCTCGGTCGCAAAACTCTCAATGTCAGTGGCGGTGACAACGGTAAGAGCACACACTAGTCACAAGGTAAAAGCCGAAGGCTAATGTAAAGTCTATGGGGGCGTTCTTTTCAAATATCTCGTTCAAATTTTAATATTTGTACATGATTTTTTTTTTTTTTTTTTTGCATAGGATAGCTGAGGACGATCCATAACCAGCCTAGTTTTTATTTTTTCAATTTTGGTTTTAGATTTTTTTAAAATTACTTTAATTTTCAAAACCGGTTTAAACCGGTTCTGAAACTGGAACTATCATAATATAAAAAATATGTAACCAAAATCGAAAAAATAAAAACTAGACCGGTTGTGGATCGTCCTCAACTGCAAAAAAATCATGTAAAAATATTAAAATTTGAACGAGATATTTGAAAAGAACGCATGGACTTTACATTAGCGTTCGGCTTTTATCGCGTGACTAGTGTACGCTCTTAAGTTATTATTATTTTTTTTTTTCAATAGAGAGACTTTTTTTAAATGGAATTTTCTGTGAAAATTTAAGCACAAACTTCATAAAATATGTAGTCATATCTAAGATTATCTATTTTTGTCTGTACATGGGACAGAAAAATCTACAATAGCTGAGACTTTTTTGGGATCAGGAGAATGACCATCAGGTGAAATCAGAAGACCTAAATTTTGTAACTGTAAAAACATCACCAAAAGTCTTTATTATTATTATTATTCAGCTTTACTCCATTTTCTTAGAAATCTGAAATACTATCTTTAATTTCTCACAATGATCATGTATGTGTGCACTGTACACTAAAATATCAGTAAAATATGGGTCAATTTCTGGACAGTTTTCCAAATATATTAACCATACAAGTTTCATATACTTCTGGAGCACAATTTAATCTGAAGGGCAGTACTAAAAAGTAAAATCTCTAAATAGTGTTCTAAAAAAACAAAGATCAGAACTCTCCTCATCTATCTGAATATGATAGAATGCATTTTTACATCAACTAGGGATAAAATTTTGGAACCCTTCACAGCAAAAGATCTTATGAAAATATTTGAAAATGTTGTCTTTTGATGTATCTGTTAAAGGAACGAGGATTAAGACAAACTCTTATTGATCTTTCTTCTATAGGAACTATAACAACTGGATTTACCTCATCAGTCGGTTTTGTGGCCTTTTCAACTATGCCGACCAGTCCCATTATTAAGAGTTCATTTTTAAGTTTACTTTAGGTCAATCATAAAGAGCTGAACTACCTAACTCCATTTGAAGAATGGACTGCAAAACCATATGAAAATCCATTGAAAAAGCATTAAATTTATAGCTAAAGGGATTGTTCTACGTTCTGTTATTCATGACTCAGGTTTATCAAACCTAATTTGCAGAAATTAGGTTATAAGAATACAACTTCCAATAAAAACCGCATATTAATGAAATAAATCGCAAAAAAAGTTAAAGTTTTCAAAACAATTTATTGATAAGCCTTTAAATAGAATGCTTAAGAATTCATTTTTCATTTACGAGAGTAAAGTTTGTTTCTTCAGTTTCAATGAAAAAGGACAATCGACTCTCGTTAATTCGAAATGGGATAATTCGAATCTTCGCTTAATTCGAACTAAACATAAAGTCCCGAAATTTTCAATGACGTTAAAAATAACGTTAAACTTTTTCATTAATTCGAACTCATTTTCTCTTGCTCTCGTTTAATTCGAACTAATGAAAATTCCGATTTTTCATTCTTCCTTTATTTCTCACGGCATTTCAGATCATTTGAATAACTTTCTTTCTTTGATTTTTGTGAAAATTGTTCCGAACGAGCATACATATAACCACATGCATTTGATATCCACTTTCTAAGTGCCATTAATTCATTTGTAATAGTGCCATATTAAGCATATTCTCATTTCATTTTTTCCATAATTCGAACTTCGGATAATTCGAACATTTCTTGTGGTCCCGATGAGTTCGAACTAACGAGAGCCGACTGTAGAGGGAAGAATAATGCATTGCAATCTTTAAATGTGATTTCAAATTCGGAGCATGTCGGTAGTTGCCCGTTTAGTTTGTGCATCTATGGCTTGAAGTAGAACAAGTAAATTGACAATAATTGAAGGAATTATTGCAATAAAAAAATCTGTTGATAAATTGAGAGATTATTTGTTTGAACGTATGTCGAATTTAAAAATCAGAAACGACTTTTAGTTCAAAAAGATAGGAACTACATCACGAAAGAGTATTTATTAAGTAGAAAAAACACTCTTGTTTCATTAGATTTTAATTCGATTGAAAATGCCACTGTTGAATCAAATAGTTTAAAATAAATTTTATCTTTAAAACTTTATTTGAGAAAATGGTAATCGATATATTAAAATTTAAAATGAAATAAAATCGGTAGAATGAATATCGAGAACACTAAAAAAATTTAGACAATAACATATTGTTTTAAAATTATTAAATATTTTGTTTTATCAAAAATAAATAGCTATTTTTATAAACGTTCAAATGTTTCCCTCCCACACACACAAAAAATTGTTTATTTTGAATTTTAGACATTATTATTAAATATTAATTCAATATATTTATATTATTAGATCTTCAACATAAACATTTATTTAATGGTTTGACATTTATAATTTTCTTTATTTTACACTCAGTTTACAATTAATGGCAAAAGTACAGAGACGATATTCCTTATTCAAACACTTTTTTCAGCAACTATATCTACTTTCTGCTAGAGTTCAAAGTTTGATTATAAAATTTATATTGATTTATAAAATTGTGTTAGCATTTTTATAATTTTTCCACGGAGGTCTTAAATTAAGGAGTTACAGTTAGATAAGGACTCAAGAGGAATTTAAATTTTATCGCTTGAAAATCCGTTAACACATTTTTTTTTTTTTTTTAACTGGAGTCTTTTTTTATCTATGAACTTCAAGGTTAAGAATTCCATTCTTGAAAAAAGAAAAAGAAAAATCTTAATAAGATCAGTTTGTCGTACTTAAAGGTTCATATACCTATATAATGCAGTGTCCTTGGGTTCAAGGTTATTTTTTGGTCATTGACCTTCTGACAAGAACAAAAAAGGAGCATGAAAGATGTGTAGGGCGTTAGAAAATCTTATTCAGTAAATGTCTGTTTGGAGCACGATGATTCAGCATGTGCTTTTAAGCCTTAATGTTGGCAAAAAAAACTAATTTTCTCTGCAATAATCATGGAAGGCGAAGGTTCACAAACGAAGGACTTATTTCCAAGGTTTTATATATCTAGGAATGTGAAAACAATAACAATGTATTTTGCTGTTAAACTGTGTTACCATAATAATAGTTCTTTTTCATTCACGTTAATTGTTGATGAAAATGTTTTGGATATCATAACTTTTCAAAGCTTTTCAAAGCGAAGTTTTTTGTTATTATTGTTTCCATAAATTATGGTGTACCAGAAAAAAAAAAAATAGAAATATGTCTTAGATAAAATACATAGTACATAAAAGTTAGTTGGCTCTATAAAACTGATAATATTTCATAGTTTAACAAGTTAAGCGCCTCATCAGTCACCGGTGACTGACATTGAACTTTCGTTTAGAACGCGTCATGCATCAGTGACAGACGATTTAAAATATGACATAAAACTAAATATATATCGATATATATTGTTTTAATTAATTACTGAAAATTTGTTTAACTTTTGTTTATTACAGGATTATGCTTTCTTAAAAATTACTTAAATCAATGTAAATTTTTCAGCTCCTGTGTTAGTTAACTTAACGTGTTAAGGAGGTATTACAACGTAAGCATAGTTTTCAATTTAATTTTCGAATAAAAAAATATGTTATTGTAATCATAGATATTTTAATTAAAACTATTTATAAGAGTTTCAAATATCTGAATCTAAAATTACGGCTCATTCCGCACTATACTTTTTAAGCTATGCTTAAAATGCTATATATGTATTACAATCTATTTTTCAATGTTATAAATGAATCTAACATTATGAGTTGCAAAATTTTAACTATGCAAGATTACTAAATAGCTTGAACGAATAGTTTTTCTCATGGTTAGACAAAGATAAAATTTACCTGAGAATTCGAATATGCTATTAAAATTAGGTATTGAACATTTTAAAATTTATGAAATGTCTAACAAATAATTAAATAAAAAAGAATATTGCCCACTTAAACTGATGACATTAAGCTCACAGGCTACGCATACTATTTGCACATTACAGCCTTATATTTTCAAGAGTTAATTCCGTTCGAAAAACAAATTAAGGAGGGGAAACAATTTTCTCATTTCCCCCTTTTATACTTAATCATTGAACCCCCTAAACTAATCAGGGACATGCTGTATCATATAAAAATCTATATCCAAAATTCAGAGCAAATCGGAAAATCCTCAATAAAAACCCATTTATATAATTAAAGAGAAGTTATCTCCTTCTTTTATACTTAATCATTAAACTTCCAAAACTATTAAGATATTTGAACGAAATCTGATAATTCTGCATTAAAAACCCATTTATATAAATTAAAGGGAGGGGCATTAGAGCCCCTGTTCCCCCTGTTTATACTTATCTAATGAACACCTAATACCAGTCACGAAAGCGCCTCATCAAAATGATCCTATATCAAAATTTTGCACGAAAACTAATAGTTCTGCATGAAAAACCCATTTATATCAATTAAGAGGAGGGGCATGAGCCCCCCGTTCCACCTCTTATACATATCGAATAAACTCCAAAAACTAATCAGGGAAGCGCCTTATTCTAATATATCTATATACAAAATTTCAAGTGGATGGGGTATTTTTATCATGAGTTTTCGCGTTACGCACGTACGCACGAACGAACGAACGTACGTGCATACATACAGAACGGGTGGGCACATAAGTTCTCAGGCTATGATAGCCTGGGAGCTAAAAAGGACAGATTTATTTTAATTTACGAAAATATAATAAACGAAAATATACAATAATCACTTTAGAAACGCCCAAGAATTCGAATAGCGTTCCTTTAACTTTAGAAACCTCACAAAAGAATAAATCTTTGAAATTTAAAGAAAAAATTATAAAAATAAATTTTTATTAGCAGCCACTAGTTTTAGATAACGTTCCCGAGTAGCTTTTACTGTACATTAATTAATTCGCTTTATATTTTGTTGTAATTACCTGCACAACTTTAGCTATGCAGCTTAATTTGTACCAGTTATGATTTGTGGAACAGTTAAGGGGCTGTCCATAAGTAATGTCACACCTTTTTTTTCAATACTTTTGATCCCCCTTCTCCCCCCCTCTTTGTCACAATGTGCCACACTTCACCATACTCTTCCTCGTATATCACGCCATATCACATATACTTGGTCTTGCTGTTCAAAAACAAAGTACTATGTTATAGATCATTTTACAAATTTTATTTTTAAACTTGTTTTAATGACATTTGTCAGAAAAACAATAAAAATGATTAATTTATTTATTTTGTTTGAAATAATATTAAGCTTTACAACAAAAATCATAATTAATATACAATTTATATATTTTTTGCGTACATTTTATTTCATTTTAATCTCTCCTTTTAATTAATTTTTTAATTTACCCCGCTTTTTTCCCATTTCCCTTCCCCCCTTCTTCCTTTCCTCTCCTTCATTGTCTATCTAGTTTTGTTTATGCTCTTCCGTGATTGGCTGTTGCCTTCTTCTTTCCTATTGGCTGTTCCTTCTGCTTGCTTCCTCTCCCTCCCGCATTCCCCTTCAGTCGTGCCGCTACATTCATTGTGGACGCACGTCTTTTTTGCGCCTGACGAAGAAAGACTAAGTTCTTTCGAAAGGCCTTGCGCAGTTAACTTATTTTATGGTGTTTAAAGAAGTTTTTTTTCATTTCAATTCATTTCAATTTAATATACAATAGTAATAAAATATTTCTAGCCGTCTTTGGCGACCAGTTTGGTCTCCCTTGAATGTATACTAAGCATGATATTGCTTTTATTCATAATTTATTTTAATTGCTGTTTTTATTTTGCCAAATTACAAGATTTTGCTCGAGAAATAGACACATGTCATATATGCACCACATTGGCGTGATTGCAACAAAATAGCAATTATATGCTTCACATGGTAACCCGGCTATTGTTAGTTATTTATTAATCAACTGTTTGTTTACTTTTATTTTCTTTTTTTAAATGATATAAATTGTTTTATTCTATATTATTAATAAAACTTTTTAAATTATTATTTCCTTTTTAAAATAATGGAAATTAGTTTAAAAATATGTATGTAACTGGTATTTGAAAACGAAGTTTTCGCCAAACTGGCGTTAGAAAAATAACGCGCCAATGTGGTGCATATATGACATCTGGACTGAAAAATAAAGAACTCAGTATTTTTATGCTAGCCCGGCGCAGTTATTAAATTGCCAAATATTGTACCCATGGCATTTTTTCGTATTTCATTAATTATTTAAAATATAATGATATAATCCTTTCACTCATTTCATTTATAATATATAACTTTTTCACATCTTTACACAGGCACACATTGCGCTTTTGTCACAGTTACTGCTAAGGAGGGAAAACTCATAATTGGCTCGACTTATGCAGCACCAAAATCAGATTTCGAGGAAACCCTCGAAGAGTGGCAACACCTCATTACACAGAGGCATTTCTTCATTTGCGGTGGTGATTTCAATGCTACATCTCCACTCTGGGGATATGACTACGAAAATGACCGTGGAGAATGCCTCATCGAACATATTGTTGCTCAAAATCTTGTCATTGCCAATATCGACAATACTATACCTACATTTCAAAAATATAACAGCAAAGGAGAGAAAATAGCTGAGGGTTTTCCAGACCACACTCTGGTAAATCCCCCAACACTACCGAAAATTCGGCAATGGCAAGTTGAAGATGTCCACAATGACTCAGATCATAATTATATAAGATTTTCTTTCGAAATAACACCCTTATACACTTCACAAAGAAGATTCAATACTGCAAGAGGTAACTTCCGTAAATTCTCGCATGTTATTAAAACTCACAAACCAATCCTGAATCAACACCTAAAGGACGTTACAAATACCACTCAATTAAACGACTTTACCATTAATTTATTAGAAACCATGAAAACAGCAGCCAAAGCGTCCTTTAGATTAAAGAACACTCGGAGGCAGCAGTCATTCTCGTTTTGGACCTCCGATCTTAAGACTAAGCGTAATCACCTCACGGCACTGAGGAGGAAACTAAAAAGACTCAGACTAACAGAAGATGTTAACACGGATTACTATCGCAATCTCAGCGCCAATTATCGTCTTCTCTCCGCTAAATATAAGCGCAGTGTACTGGATGCGAGAAATGCTGCCTGGCAAAAGTTCTGCACAAATCAAACAGACCCTTTCGGAACAGCTCAAAAATTTTTCACAGGAAAGTTTTTCACTCCTGATGAAATTAAGCTCGAACTGCCACCCAGCCGATCATCTAGGCAGGAAAACATGGAGCACCTCACCAAACATCTTTTTGGCCCCTCCTCATATCCACCAGGAGATAATTCTGACATTACTTTTGATGCACCCCCCGACAAACCCTTTTCAAAAGCTGAGGTAGCAACCGCGCTACGTACGTTTAATGACAAAAAAGCTCCAGGTCCGGACTGTATAGACTTTAAAATTCTGAAATTAACTTTCCATGTAATTCCCAAAATTTTTACGCGTTGGGCTAATCTCTGTCTCACTCACCATTACTTCCCGCTCACTCTGAGACAAGGGGAAGTAGTATATTTCCTTAAGCAAGGGAAAGACTCCTCAGAACCTTCTTCTTACCGCCCAATCTGCCTACTACCATCCTTAGGCAAATTATTAGAAAAATTACTTGTATTTCGGCTTAACCACTTTCTTGAATCTAATAACTTACTTCATCACAGACAATACGGATTCAGAGAAGGCAGATCATGTGAAAAGGCTTTGTTTGCAATTCTTACATCCTGTGCTCATAGCATAGCTGAAGGAAATTACACAACTCTTGTCTCCTTAGATATTAAAGGTGCTTTCGACAATGTAGAGTGGCGGGACATCTTATTACAATTACGTGAAATCGGCTGCCCAAGAAACATAGCTGGAACCATTGCAACATATCTTAAATTTCGTAGCATTCTTATCAACTGGGGTTCAGGAACTTCAGTTCACCCATTAGAAAAGGGTTGCCCCCAAGGTTCTTGCTTGGGCCCAATCCTTTGGCTGCTTATTGCCAATGTCTTGCTAAAAGAATTGGAGAAATTAGGCTTCAATCTTTACTCCTTCGCAGATGACTTCAACTTTGTTTTTTCGGGTTGTCGTCGTCTGGATCTCGAACTGCAAGCGGCAAGAGCTTTCCCTGCTTTTTGCCAGTTGTTGGCTCGCCTTCATCTCCAGCTTTCACCCGGAAAATCCCAAGCTTTAACCTTCATTAAACCAAGAGAACTCAAACGCAAGCCCGTGATGCGAGTCAATGGGGTTAGCGTCCACCACGTTCATACTCTTAAATTATTAGGTGTAATTATTGATAAACATCAGAGCTGGATTCCACATATCAAAGCACTAAAAATTAAACTTTTAAATTACTACCATAATTCCTGTAAATTAACATCAAAAACATGGGGCATCAAGCCCAATATGTTAAAAACATGGTACCACATAATCATTGAACGCATCATCTTTTACTGTGTGGGCGTTTGGGGAGGTTCGCTAACCAAAGTGGCTAAGCAAAAACTTGCCTCTATCCAGCGCATATTCCTTCTGCAAATGGTTAGAGGTTATAGAACTATCTCAACGGATGCACTTACAGTACTTACTGGTATTCCACCCATACACTTAACTCTCGCTTACGAATTTCAGAAAAACAGAATACTACACTTAGAACACGAACCAACACAGTCAGCACTTTTCCCTAACTTGCTCTTACAAAGAAAAGTCCACAGCTGGACTATGCATCCGGCGGATGAGACATCCTATCTTCAAGTTAATGTTAATAATCATTCTTACAGCCCCTCGAAAAATCCAGCCATTTTCACCGATGGTTCACACACGGAGACGGGAGTAGCATCATCCTTCTGTGTTTTCAAAGACAGTGTTGTTATTCATCAGTGGGCTTGCAGGATTGGAGATAACATTCGGTGTTCCAAGCAGAACTCTTCGCAATCCTGCGGGCTTTGGAATGGATTGTTCTCTATCCTCATACTACTTTTTTTCACCTTTATAGTGACAGCCTTTCAAGCCTACAAGAAATATTCGCCCATAGAACTAAACACCCTTTAGTGCTTAAGATAAAAGTTATCTTAAAAACTCTCGTCCATAGGGTCTCTCTCGGCCATGTCACCGCTCACATCGGCATAGCTGGCAATGAGCTAGCTGACGCACTGGCCAAGGAGGCCACCTCACGTCCAAACATAGATATCCCCCTTCCTGTTCCCCCGTCTCATCTTCGCCACTTCCTCAAAAGAAACATTCTTTCTGACTGGCAACTCTACTGGGATGCCTCAAGCAAAGGCAGGCACACCTATTCCCTTATCCCAAAAGTCTCATACAATCTCTTAGCTTTCTCCCCTCCCACATCAGCATTCCTCTCCGGCCATGGTCCATTCAGAACATACCTAAGTTATTTTAAACGCTCAGATACGGACCTCTGTGAGTGTGGGGCCATAGGGTCTCCAGACCACTACTATTTCTTCTGCACACTCACAGAGGCCTGGCACCTTAAGAACCCTTATTCCCGCCCAGATACCTGGCTCACAAATATCTTAACCCGCCCAAAACTACTCCGTCAATTGGCACAAATTTATCACTTCCTTATGGACCTGGCCAATCTTACCACTTAACCGTTCTCTCCTAAGACTGCCCGCTGTCGCGTTAGAGCCTTTGTTGAGCTTTTGGCAGTCGTAGCGCCACTTGTCGCGATGGAGCAGGTCTCCGGCGCGCATACCACTGTGTTGATGTTGTATACAGCCTGTATATTTTGTATTTTTTTTTTTTTTTTTTTTTTTGTTGAAGTTATTGTAATGAATCCCCACATGCCGGGGAACATTCCGGGTGGGACAAATAGGGTCTACACCGGATCCTAGCGATCTGGTGATCTTGTCCCACTTAGGCATAAATAAATAAATAAATATATAACTTTAATTTGAAACTAAAAAGTTAAACAATTCATGATTTTCATTTATTTTTCTTGAGTAATAAGAACAGAAAAAAAGACAAATAATGATAGTTTGAAGCTTCACAATTGCAGCGAAGGAACAAAACATAAATATGCCTCACCAAATTACCACAGCCTAAATCTTACCAAAGGACTTACATTTACATTTATATTTATTTGCTTTGAGGTAGGCGCTACAGCTATTCGCCGGCATAACCTCCAATGATCACAAGAAACCATATAGAACACTTTATTACAGAACATCCGGTACATCCATTATCACAGGGACAACACAAGACACCCATGCCGCTAGCTGGACTCGAACCAGGGTCCAGCGGTGTGGGAGGAGCTGACGCTACCAACCAAGCCGCTGGCTCGGCCCAAAGGACTTTTGCACAGTAACCCATAAGATGTGTTTCATTTAGATGTTGCCATTAAACAATTAACAAATAATCATGATTTTTGTGCCACATACAGCGTAATATATATATATATATATAGATTATGAAAGAGCAATTGAAAGTAGCAGTATTTTGGAATTCAAAATGAAATTTATTATATTTGACTTTAAATATTATCTTACAGATTACAGATTGCAGATACTTTGTGAACACAAAATACTTTCATTTCAAAATAGGTTCAAATTTAATCTGCTGATTATTTTAATGCTTTTATTTTAACCAAAATCTGTGATGTCACATTTCTTCTTTTCCCCTCTCATCCCTTTGTCACAAATTGACACAATTTCCCGAACACCTCATCATCCCCTCCCCCAAACCTGACATCATTTGTGGACGGCCCCTAATATGAGTGCACTGTTTTTGTGTTCCCCTCCCCCCAGTTTGTACGTGAAAATTTCTAATACAAATATGTAAATTCTAAATTATGAAAAACAGAAAATAACAAATAATTAAAATTTTAAAGAAAACAGAAAAAGATTTTTCTATTTTTAGTGACAGAAAACACAAAAGATTCATAAAACTCAAGATACCATTTCTTGATAAGTTTTGATCGTAAGAATGCAATTTACTGTTTTACTTGTTATAGCATATAGAGCTTTATTCTAAATTTAAATTTTAGAACGAGAGACAGTATAAAAATTTAAATTTCATAACTTTTTTTAAAATAACTATTTTGACTTCAATGGATTTTCATATAACGAAGAAATTTAATTTGAAACATTTTTGCAACAGAAACTGCGCCTCTAATATTAATGGTTTAAGAATTATCTTCTGATAACCGATAAGCCAAATTGGCGACATTTGGCCGAAAAATTGATGATCAAAATTACGAATGTTAAATCACGTACATGCCACCAAATTAAATAATGATGTCAAATTCAACTATATCTGTCGAAAAAAATAGGCTTTCAGAATGTGAAGCAATTTCTGAGAAATTATCAATAGGACTCGAAACACATAGTAAACCAATCAGAATTGAGTTATAAATATACTTTGCATAAATGTTCTTCTATTGTAAATGTGTAAATTATGCAATATTTAGAAACATCTGCATGCATAGTTTTTATATTGATTGCTTTTGTAAAGAATATTATGATAAAATAAAATACTTTATAGCAATAATACAGAGAAAATGATACAGTGAGAATGTTAAATCGAGTTGAATACAAAGCTAATTTTGACCGATCATAGCTCGGTCATCCCCGCTGGTTCGATTTAATCGACTTTACTGCTAGTAGAGCACCTTTAGAAGTTGGAGAGTAGGGACATATCCACGGAGATACAGTGTGTCCCATCGAAATAAAGCCACCATGATTTTGTACCGGAATTGGGCACGAAACAAAACCATGAGTACGAAACAAAAATATTAAGAAAGACTATATAGACATGCATATTTACGAGGAATAACTCACCTTCAGCCCTACTTGATCAGGAAAAAAAACGAATGCATAAAAAAGAGGAGGGGGGGGGGGGCAGTGTAACGCCGAAATAAAGCCACTACTGTGAATAGCAATTATATCCGCATGCTTACATATGATTTAGAATATACGATGTGAAATACCATTTACCAATCCCTAGAAGACATTAGCATCAATATTATTCCAGGCATCAATGATGGCAGCCTTTAGTTCTGCCACATTCTTGAACTGTCTGCCATTGGCATTTAAAGTTCTACTGAGGATACTGCACACATTTTCTTGGGGATTGAGATGAAGGTACAGAGCAGGCCATTCCATAACATGTCCCCAGTTATCCAAAAACCTCTCCCAAGAGGATTTTGCAAAGGTTATGGGGACGTTTTCCTGCTGAAAAATACAACTTAGCTTACTAATTTCCTCTTCAGTTAGTACTACATGGGTTTCTAGCAGTTCTTGGTAATTGGCAGCCTACATTCCGTCTAAGGGAGGAGCCAGGTTAAGTTTACTATCATAGTCGAAGCCACCAAATATCCATGGTAGTCGAATGTAAATGGTATGCCCCATCGTATATTCCAAGTCATATGTAAGCGTGGCGGATATAATTGCTATTAACAGTAGTAGCTTTATTTCATCGGGGCACTTTTTTCTTCCTCTCTTTTTTATAAATTCATTTTTTTCTTGACCAAATGGAGCAGGGAGTGGATTATTCCTTGTAATTTGCAATTTTATTTAGTCTTTCTTAATTTATTTATTTCGTTCTCGTGGTTTTGTTTCGTGTCCGTTTACAATACAAAATCATGGTGGCTTAATTAGGTAGAACACACTGCATACTCAAAACTTTTGCCCAAATTGTAGCAACCCTCACCTGTACCATGTCAGCTTGACCTATAAAAATTCGATCAGACGAGTAAGCAAGTCAACAGACATTAACTTGACAGGCTTGCCAAGTTTTTGTTGAAATCCTCTTGACCAATAGAACTTTACTGTTCCTATATCACCATTCTTATGGTTTCCAAATGGTCTATTTTTTAAATATCCCTTTTTTCCATTTTTTTAAATGCCACTTTTTTACATTTTTCTTGCAAATTTTGCAGAAACCTTAACACTAAAGTTATTCCTATTTTAACTTAACACGAAAGTTTTGCTTCGAAAAAACTGGCATTAAAAAAGGGGGACTATTTATGAGCTCTGCATTTTCTTATTTATAAAGATACTCTAATTGGCAGCATTGCATACTTTTACTCGCAATATATAGTCATGCATTAAAAAAATTTAAGATTTTCCCATTAAAATAAATAAATAATGAAAAAAATTGCACAAGATATGACGCAGCTTTTAATTTAAAATCGTTTCTACTGAACTAGAATTGTGGTGTAGAAACTGTAGTGTGTTTATTTAAATCAGTTTACTAGTTATTTAAAAATTGCACATTACACACATACAAGTCAAAAACTAAAACTTTTTTTCTTGGAAATTTTGATATATAGAAGCATTTATACAGTTTCGGCATCGAAAAAACATTACTTTTGTTATCAAGTTTTTTCTTTAAAATACACGCGATTCTTACATGCCAAAAATATTACTTTCTAAAAACTTCTGTCCATTTATATAAAAAATAATAATAAAATAACTATCAGAAAGACGGGGAAATATTTTTTAAAGAACATACGTTATGTACTTCCTGCTACTGATTTTATCAACACCTGTAATATCCAGGAAATTTTTTCGTGGAATTTTCGATTGCTCCCAGAAAAAATTTCGAAATCAATTCTCAAGTGAAAGTAAATATAACCTAGCAAATGTTAGATTGCAGCGATGTTTCAAATTCGTTTTCTTATGTAGTGCAATTTTCTAAAAATGGGTCACTGATATCCCATTTTGGGGGCCCTATAACTTTTTGGAAATGTCGTTGATTGTCTAGATAAAAAGCCTGGACGATATCGAAAATCTGACTTTAGTTTTACATTAAAATATTAAAATTCTAAAACAATATATATATTTTTTTCCAGAAATACGTTTTTACTGAAAACATATCCTGTTATATTTGGCTTGTTTTCCGAAATTCACCATAAATGGATAAAAATTTAGCGTTAAAGTTCATTTAAGAAGAAAATAGGTCAAAGAAGTATAAAATATTTGTGGATCCCAATGCGACACATTTTTAAGAAATTAATTACGGGAAAAAATAATGATGCCAGGGTCTAATTTGCTTAAGGGAATTCATATTAACGTTAAAATAGGAAGAAGAAAATCCGATTTTTATTTTGTCTTTAATTTAAAAACCAATTTTTGTATTAAAATCTGTGTATACAAGTACACAAATACACGCACACACTTCATTAAAATGCTGTTAAAAAACAGTTCTTTTTACCAGCAATTGTATCTTCAAAGAAACATTCATGCTTAAATTCATTTTTTAAATTTGTTTAAATATACATTCTTTAAAGTAACATACATCCTAATTTCAGTTCTTTTGAAATAATAATAATAATAAAATAATAATAATGAATTGTGATAAAAATTTCCTTGAGAAAATACATACTAATCTTAAAGTAACAAGAAGAAAACCCGACTGTCGTTTTGTCATTAATTTAAAAACCGATTTTTGTATTAATATCTGCGTATGCACATACACAAACACAAATTTCATTTAAATGTTTTGAAAAATCAGCTTTTTATACCTGCAATTGCGATTTTAAAGAAATGCTCCTGTTTAAATTCATTTTTCAATTTTCTAAAAAAATGTTGATTTTTTATTTTTTTCAAACACAAATTACAATTTTAATTCTACTGATATAATAATAATAAAACAAAAATAAACAAGACACTGAAAATTTATGTGTGTTTGTTATTTTATTTCTTTATGTTCAGGTAAAATTATTAAAGTTGCTTACATTCGATTAGCAAAATATTAGGGCTAACCGTAATTAAGGCGGGTGCTCCATTTTTGTTTTTAATCATGTATGTTCATTTTTTTCGGCAGCATTTATTTAATTTAATCGCCATAGTTTTCTCTAACTCACCCCATCTATTTGTTAAGTTTTCTATCTAGTTTATTCACTCTTAAAGAAATATGTTTATAAATAATGTACTATGGCAGCAATTATAATTGTGGGGTATGTCTAACATATTGATAAATTCATTGCTTGTAGATTTAAAACGTGAAAAATGTAGAAATATAATATTTTTAAATTACAATTTAGGTCATTTGGAATAAAATAACACGGGAAACACGGAGACATGAATTCAAATCTTTATGCCTTGCATCTAACATATGAGCGCGTGACTCTCAGATCACGTTTGGCCCGTTAACAACTTATGTATGATCCGTCAAGACCGGCCATACCCAACCTGCTGCCCGGCGACCTTTTATTTGCCGCTCGAAACATATAATCATTAATCGATATTTATAAAATTGATTGAGATGCACACAAAAATTATTTACGACATTCGTTTTTGTTTTAAATATTTTTAATTTAAAATTAGTTAAAAATATCTTTAATGTATTTTTCTTAGTCAAAAATTCTTTTTACAATTAGCCCTCTATAAGTTTTATTAATGGTACACTAATCAAAAAATTTCCAAATTTATTAAATTTGCGCTACGTGTTTTTACATTTTTTTTTTTTTTTTTTTTTTTTTTTTTTTTTACTTTGAACAAAATATTAATTTATTAGAGAGTCTCCCAAATTTTTTGTCTTTAGAACTTCAAAATTTTATATTCTCGTATTCTTATATTTTATACTTGTTATATAACTAATACTGATTTTTTCGGTTGAACATTTGTAACGAAAAAAATTAGCATCAAAAGATTTTTACACTTTTTATTTCCAAGCTACGAATTTCGCAGTCATTTCTACAACATTTGCAATAAAAACCTATCAGGAATTTCATTGATATAACTTTATGTTAGTTTTGTCATATTGCTTTTTTATACTGCCTGTGTTATCTTATTAGTATAATTACTTTTTTTTTTTTTTTTTTTTTTTTTTTTTTACAATTTTATATACAGTGGTATATAAAATTGTGGACACTTTTAGGTAGCTTTCATTGCAAAATGTAAAAAAACTGCCTGTTGCAGCCCTCCGGGGAAAGCCCATCGATAAATTTTGCTATATTTTCGTCGATAATTACCTCTAGATCCCAAAATTACACTCCGTTAAAATGTTGACTATATATAAAGATATATACATATATATCGATATATATATCTGAATTTTGTCATGCTGTAACTCTCGAATTTATGAACCAATTTGGATGAAATTTTTTATGTGCATAATAGGAGTACTAATGTCTCGATGGAGTTTATTAGCCAGCTTCATCCACAATCTTATTTCAAAATGGCAGCTATTTGATTCTTTTTAATTTTTTATGTTTTTTTAACTTTGTATACTTATGAAAAAAGTTCCGTTTCACAAAATGCAAACTCTTATATATAATTTTAAACAGAATGTTAGAAACATCAAAAGACATTTTAAATAGTCACACAATGTAAGTTAACAACATAGGTCATTTTAAAGAAAAGGTTAGAAAATATAAAAAATTTCCATAAGTGGTCCCCACACTCAAATGGCCTCCATTTTGAAGCAAGATGGCGGTTGAAGCTGGCCAACGAACTTGGTCGAGACATTAGTATTTCAACTATACACATAAAGAATTTCATTCAAATCGGTTCATAAATTCGAGAGTTACTGAACGAAAAAATTCAGATATCTATATTCTATATCTATATATATATATATACGGATATATCTACATATATAGCATATATATGTAAGTCAACATTTCGACGGAGGGTGGTTTTTGGATCTAGGCGTCACGATCGACGAAAATATAGCAAAATTTCCCGAAGTGTTTTCTCCGGACGGCTGCAAAAGGTAGTTTTTTTACTTTTTGGAATGAAAGCTACCTAAAAGTGTCCACAATTTTGGCCACCACTGTACATTAGGGTGGAGCGAAAAAAATTATTTTTTAAAAATCAAAAACGGGTAGGTGCCAAAAGTTGCCTTTATACTAGTACATCAACTACGTGAAATTTTACCTCTGAAAAAAAATGGCTTGAGTCTGCACTTTTGCTCCAAAAGTCGAAATTTTGGGTAAAATTTGTCATTTTTTGACATTTTTTCAAAAAAATTTAGAAATTCCTACAAAGCTGGTTATCACTTAAAAGTGTTACTTAGACCTTCATATTTATCTGGTTAACATATTTAAACTATAAAACAGTATCTGTAGCCTGTATAATTGGAGCAAACCTGACAACTTTTGGTAAAAAATCAGCGTTACCTCGCTATTGGACCATACAACGAAATGTGTATTTTGAATGCATTTCTTACCTAGATGTTTTCAAAACTACTCTGTATATAACTCGTAGAGATGGCTGCATTTCATATCCTATCCGTCTCAACCACCCAACCATCTAGGCCCAATGTTTTATTTATGCATTTAATTATTATTTTTTCCCCGAAGACGGGCATAAGTTTTCTCTGTATCAAAGTAGTTTACCTTTTTGTTGTATTCACTGACTTTGGATGCTGCTGGTGTGGCCTGCTACACGTATATTTTTATACCTTGTATAACAGAAGAGAAGCTGAGTAATGTATTGGGTACGTTGTTAACTGAAACTATTCAGCAGTCTATTATTTTTATTAAAATTTCATGCAATTAATACATTATGATTGGAAGTTCTGTTACCACAGCATTTTTTCAATCAACTACATTTTATATATAATGATTTTCCTAAAAATTGATTGTATGAATTCAATTTCTAGTATGTCATCATTTACTGTAACCATTACATTAAATATCTTTTGAAAAGCTAGCTGCTTAATATTATGACGATCGTCACAGATGATTGCAAACAAAATTTGCGTGTAAAGCAACAATATTTCTAAAATCTATAGAATTTTAGTATTTGTTTTATGTTGTTTCCTGTATTATTTCGTAATCGAGTAATTTCTAATAAGTTTTTAGATCTATTCTTTAGGTGTTTATTACATTTGATATGAAACATCCTGCAATTTAAATTTGGATTTTATATTATGTTAGTGAACCTATAGACTCTGATTGCCAATCTGTGCTTATATAAAGCCTTAAATTTTATTCGCTTTATGAGCTGTCTTTTGTAAGAGATATTTTCTAAATTAATATTCCCCATTTCTTATGAGAAATAGCTTTCCTTATGAATTAGCTTTGTAATCACCGAGAGAAATTTATAGTCTGTTCTGCGTATCTTTTTCTCAATTTGAGAAAATAATTTTTCAAAATTATTCTCTATTTTATAAAAAAAAAAAAAAAAAAAAAAAAAAAAAAATTGTAATAGGAAGTGTACGTAGACAAAGATTCTCCTATTGATCCAGTGAATCTATGTAGATTAGAACGTTTTATATCGACTTCTCTAATAACAGAGGACAAACTGACGCAGAGGAAATTCACTGGAGTTGAAGTAGCGCATGATCCATTATTATACACAATTCTAAGCTTACCCCATATAAAATAGTTCACAGCGACAAATAGAATTCTCCTAATTTTAAATGAGTACTTATAGCCGATTAGAGTCTCTACATTCTCTCATAAAGTACCATGCATTATAAGTTTATGTCCAGGGCAGCTCACCATCAAATGTTGTCCACTTATAAAAGAAGATCTAAAAATTAAATAGAAATTACCTGGCTACGAAAACACTTAGAATACGGCATAAAACTGCAAAAAAAAGTTATTTACATCAACGGTTGCTCTGCACATGCAGAACAAATTCTTATTGCAATTCTTTCTGACGATCACAATCACATTTAACAGCTCGCTTCTCAACATATATAAAATGCAAAAATAGAATAAATGATGGCATACTTGTAGTTGGAATACCTGAAATCATGTTTGAAGCAGATCATTATGTAAAAAAAATACAATTGACTGAAAAAATGTTGTGGTAACAGAACTTCCAATCACTTTCATCAACTGGATGTAAGTTTGAAAAAGTTAATAGATGACCGAATAGATCCCTTTCTAATATTCCCGTGCATTACGCTACTTGTCATTTTTTGTATAAGCTGCAAAAATATACATTAAGATAGTCACAGCAGCATACGGATACAAAGAACAGATAAACTAGGTGGATGCATCGAAAACATACCAAATTTTGATAAAGAAAATCACAAATCAATATATAAATAAAACACAGTACAAAGATGATCGAATAGTTGGGACGGGTGGTATATGAAATATAGCCACCTCCACGAAGTATGTCCAAGGTAGTTTTGAAAACAAGAGCTGTATTAAAAACAACAATTCATTGTATGTCCCAATAAAGTGGTAATGCCGTTTTCTTACCAAAAGTTGTCTGTTTTGCTCCAGCTATACGGAATAAAGATATTGTTTTATAGTTTAAATATATTAAGCAGAGAAATATAAAGGTTTAAGTAACACTTTTAAATAATAACCAGCTCTGTAGGAATTTTAAATTTTCTTTGAAAAAATTCCGAAAAATGGCAAATTTTACCCGAAATTTCGATTTTTGGAGCAAAAGCGCAGACTCAAGCCATTTTTTTCAGCGGTAAAATTTCACGCAGATGATGTACTAGTATAAAGGCAACTTTTAGCAACTACCCGTTTTTGATTTAAAAAAAATAATTTTTTTCGCTCCACCCTACTGTACATGTTGCGTTGCTGTTTGCTTTTTTAAACTACTTAAGTTATTTTATTATATTTTATTATTTTAATTACTCGGCTTTTTTTACCCCTTTATATAAGTGTTGCTGTTATATTGTTTCTTATACTACTTATATTACCATACTATTTTAATTACTACTCGTTTTTTTTTACTTTTTACACGTGTATTGTGGCCCGCTTTACTTCGAAAATATACGTTTGCGGCCCGCGACAAAAAGTAAAGTTTATTATGGCTGGTCAAGACTGTGGCAGTTTATACAGTTCATGTTTGATGCAGAAAATGCAATTTCGATGGGCACACATCCACGAACCATAGCTGAAGTGTTACCAAATTTTTCATTCAAAACATCTACCGCTATTTCAGAATAGTATTGTTCATTTCATTATCTATGAGATATATTCGGACGAAAAGTGCATGGCTAAATAAAGAAATTACTATAAAAAATTACTAGCAATTTTGAATTAAAAAAATTCCATATTCTGGACACATTACTGTGATGTATGTGTATAGCAAACATAAGAAAATGTACTATATGTATATGGGCACACGTTTCTAACACGTTTAAAAACTTTGTGTTAAAATATTTTTTGTTATGGCTTATGGGGAAAATCGTTTATAACGTATTTTAATGATGTTACACTATTTAACGTATATAGAAATCAACTGATATATACCAGTGAGGTAAAGAACAAGATGCTTTTCTTATTAGATGGTATGCAAACATTTGTAATGGTGTGAATAAATTTTATAGATCATATGCAAGGCTGCACAAAAAAATTTTAACACATTTCCTCTTTTTTGATGAAAACTGCTGAAAAAGAATTTTCAGCCGTACTATGCGTGTCCTAACTGAACTAAATTTTAGCATACTATGTACCAGCATGTATGCAGTTCTGTAGATCATATACAGTGCTCAGCAAAAGTTTAGACAATGATCGATTACGCTTCTATTTTCAGAAGTATGTACCGAATGTTTGTAATTCCTCTGTCATATATTACTTGTGACTTATCCTTTATTCACACACAATAAATTTTGAATTTTACCTTTTACATAAAATATAATGACAAAAAAAAAAAAAAAATTAACATTGTGGCAAAAGTATAGACAATTTGTGTATTTACAGAAAAAAAACTACAAATTAAAATCGAGTTGCACACGCATTGTTTGCAATTAGTACAAGAATATGACTTTTCATCGAAAAAACTAAATGCTGCGTCACTTGGGGGTCTATTTCGTACCAAACATGTTCAACAGCAGCTCGAACCTCATTAAAAGAGAATTATAGCAAAAATTTGCATAAACATTACGACACATGATGTTACAAAAGTTTTTGATTGGGTCCGGATCAGAACTACACGCCTACCAGTTGAGATCAATAGTATTTTCAGAATTAAACGAAGTTCTTCTTTTGTATGCAACATGAATAGATGCTAAAATCCATACTTTAGATCAGTAAAAGTTCCTCAAATGACTAAAAATTAATCTCCAACGTATGTACGTAGTCTTGTGTTGCTTGGCAACCAATGTATAACTCCACAGATACACGAACATTAATGTTAAGTGAGGACCAAATTATTTAAAAATGACCTTCTTTTTGTCAACTTAATGAAATCCCAGGATCTTTACTTAAGTCATTCCAATAGTATGCCCACTTGTTTGGGCCATTCAAATTTCATTTTTTTTTTTTCGTTACTGAATATCATAGCGTACCATTTGGGTCCATATGACGTATGTTTGCAAGTTAATTGAATTCTCATCAATTTACAGCGGTATTTTAAAGCTAATTGTTTTATAATTTTCATGTAAATTGATTTACTTGTTTCTTTAATTCATCTACGAATCATTTCCGTCGACACAGAAAGTTTTGACCTACTTTTAATGTGATTAGCAATCATTACTTGTGTAAATGTCAGTTTCTGGATCCTTTTGTCATCTTATTTTCTCGTCACACAAGATCTTTCAGATTATGTTTTGTTTTGAAGGAGTCATCCTTAGACTATACTTCATAGACAGACCACTTTGGACGATTCAATGCTGCTGAAATTTCTGCAAGTCTTCCCTTTCCATTTCAGCTTTCCTACTTCAGTTACCTCATCTAATTGAATATTTTTAGCTCGCGGCATCTTCACTAACAGATGCTATATCGACGTATAATTAAATACTTCAGATATGTGACATCATAACTTGGAAATTTGCATTTTTCCATGAGCAGTTGGCTAAAAATCAAAAAAGTGTCTAAACTTTTGCAATATGCAAATTTCACTTTTTTCAGTTAAATTAAATATTATCTTATATTATAACCATTATTTTTATTCTACATTGTATAAAATGTATTTGAAAATAAGTATAGCCATTTGTAAAACTCACGTGTTCGTATTTTTTATTTAAAGGTTAAAAAACACCAGTGTCTAAACTTTTGCTGAGCACTGTACGTGTACATGGCTTCACAAAAGAATTAGGATAATTTTCCGATTCTTCATAGTAATTTCTGAAATTGTGTTTTCTTATGTCTTATGCGCTTTCAAAATTGTTTGCATAGTCATCATCATATTTTGCCTTATTGGAAGATAAAGTTTCGTTACACTGTTCTGAATGTGTTAAAAAATGTTTCATAATCAATGTTTGACGAATGACTTTTCAGAATAGATGCCGCAAATTCTTCGTAATTGGTGCATTTTTTTTCCTTTTTGGTGATAAAACTCTATTTCCGAATACCTGTTAGGAGTAACCAATCGTTCGGAAATAGTGTGCTAGTTTTATTTTATTGTAATTTTTGAGATTTTTAAATGTGAAAATTCAGACTTCAAATCGTCTGGCTTGAGTTCCAAGATATGAACTCAAATTTCTTTTTACTGTATACACATGAACTAACTGTTGACATGAGCTAACTCATTTAATTTATCCTTTCACACAGTGTTGAATTCAGGGGGGTGTCGGGGAACCACCTGAATCAGATGTTCTGAGAAATCAGATGTTCTCCCCCCGGAAAATTTGAGATTTTGTGTTTTCAATGGTCACAAAGTGAAATTCCCCCCCCCCCCCCCCCCTGCACCTCCGGAGAAATGTGTCTCAATTCAATACTGCTTTCACAACGGGTATTCATGTTCAGCATACATCTTTTTTTTTTTTTTTTCTTTTTTTGAGTTTTGCTATTTTTGAATAACAATCTTCGCTTTTTTTTAATCTCAGAAATTCTATGATTAGGTAAGGCAATGATAACTGATCGGAAACAGCGGTATTATAAAAATCATACGCACTCTTTAATGTCGCTAGCCTTAAGAGAGTTAAAATGAACAACAAATTAAAAACAGAGATTCGTCTAGTCAAAATGCTAGATGATTTGTAGTAGCAATTTTACATATATTTATAGTTGCATTAGAAAAAATTCACAACAACTAGTTAGCATAATTGACCGTAGACATAATTTCAAGTCATTTCAGCGAAAAATCTGGCGCAATTATGACTGTTCAGTTATTCAATTGCATAGTTCCAGTCACTTTTTGAGACAATAAATGATAAACGAAAGGCAATATCGTAATTATTATAAAGATTAATTATTAGAAATAGCAATTATTAAATGTAACTATCAAATTGATGCAATTATTAGGAATACTAATAATTGCTCATAAATATATGTACTGAGACTGATAAAAGTACACTGGTGTGCAAAATTTAAGGACGAAGGGATTTTTAAGCGATAATTTTCACGCGAATATTCAACAGGAAGTAATATAATTCGAATAATTGCTGTCGCTGCATAACAGCTAGTCCATATAACATCTCATTCAGGTCACACATGGTCACAAGAGTCACAGTCACTACGGCGAAACAAAAAATAGGAAATTCCATGCGTCTCTTTTATGAGTCTCAAATGACTACTATATGTGACTCCATTGTCAGGTCACTGCGACTGCTGCTTTGTGACGAGTCACCAGGTGACTTTACAGTGTCGTTTTATTAAGACTCTTATGAGACTATCATTTGGAGGTGTCAATTTCAAAGTCATTGTGAATGTTGCATTATTATAAATAACCAAATAATGACACATTAAAGTCACATGGTGACTTTCTGTCACAGGACTTTGTCAAATGGTAACACAGACCCTACTGTCAAGTAACCACTGTGAAAAGTGGTGAAAACTCACCATGTGACTTTAATGGGACATTGTTTGGTTATCATAATGTTATCATAATGCAACATTCACAATGACTTTGAAATCGAGCCTCCAAATGACAGTCACACGAGAGTCTCAATAAAACGACACTGTAAAGTCACCTGGTGACTCGTCAAAAAGCAGCAGTCGCAGTGACTTGACAGTGGAGTCACATATAGTAGTCATTTGAGACTCATAAAAGAGGTGTTCGAAATTTCCTATTTTTTTGTTTCACCGTAGTGACTGTGACTCTTGTGACCATGTGTGACCTGAATGAGGGGTTATATGGACTAGCTGTTATGCAGGGATAGTAGTTATTCAAATTATATTACTTCCTTCTGAATATTCGTGTGAAAATTATCGCTTGAAAATCCTTTGAAAATTGGCATTTTGGAACTCCGTCCTTAAATTTTGCACACCAGTGTACATGTAAATAACACATATGAAAAAAATTTTGTAATTGTATCCTTTTATAGCTATTTTGAAAAATACAAGAACATTTTAGTTATTTGTCGAAATATTATTTTTAGATGCATCAATTTATTCATAAATACAAAGCTTTTTTTTTCAGAAAATTGAATGTTTAAATAATTTTATGCAAATGTATTAATAATTTTGCTCTGCAGCTATTCTGATTTAATTAATTAAACTTTAAATTCCGTGGAAGGACAATGTCGCCCCTATCCCCGCAGTATACCCCCTGGCCTTTCTTCTTGACAAAGCCCGTATATGATTCATATATAGATATATTGAAGGTTCTCACTTTGTTGGTGATTCCATTGATAGCAAATATTTAGTTCGGTTAATGTCGAAAGTGAAAGTTTTGAAGAGTATTTATGAGAGTGAAACAATGTCACTGGATGGCAACAAGCCCACGTCCGGCCGAATTGGTATTCCGATCAGGGAGGCTAGATTGCATGTCCTTTCACATCCAGGTCGAGAATGTTCATCTTGAATAATAAAAATAAACAAACATCCTACTACTTTGAACTCACCTTTTTTTCGCGACTGACCAACTATTAAAATCTCTCTTTAGAAGTTCAAGATGTCAGTAGGTGAAGAATGGAGAATAGACGCCACAGCAAATAAGTAGTATAATGTAAAAAAAAAAATAATGATTTCATCAAGTTGTAAACGCAACAGACTCTTTTTTATTTGAACTTAGAAATTTTCAAATATTCAAGCTATTGATTAAAAAATATCTATTTACACACTTTTTAAAATGAAAGTTTATTTATTTATTTATTTATCTATTTATTTTTATTTATATTTATGCAAGGTACCCTGGGGTAATAACGCCACGTTAAGGTTCTACCAATTTTCACGGCTAAGTTTTAGATTGTATTTTTCAAACAAATATATGATTTGATACAACAACTCATTGACTATCGATATAAAAAAAAACAGATATGCATTCATAAAATGTAATGGCGTGATTTCTTGACCAATGCTATTTGGCGTTATTACCCACCTATATGGGTAATAACGCCATGCAAACAAAACTATGAAATAAGATGGAATAATTGCATGTAGATTGCCCAATTCTAAAAATACAAACTCAGCAAACTTAGAAATTGACAAATTGCATTCTAAGCTATTGAAATTGTTCAATTTTTTATGAAAGTGTAAGAAAAATAAAAGTGTGATGTGGGGGGGAGGGGGGGAGGAGGAGGCAAAAGAATGTCAGACAGTGATCTTCTTTTTGCTTAAAAAGGATCGCTTAAATAGAATTATTAGAAACATTGTACAGTTTTAACTGTGTTTATTTGAATCCGTATTTAGGATGTAGCTCGCCCACTGTTGGAAATCAACCGGGTTATTAATGCCAAGGATTGGCGTTATTACCCCGTTATAGTTATTGCGCTGTACATTTTAAATTACAAATTATCTCGAGAAAATATCCAAAATCTTCAACAACATTTTGAAAGTCCATGAAATGTACTACAAATTTATGTAATTAACAAAGTATTTCCGGATAAAAAAAAAATAGTCTTCACATCACAAAACGTATCTCGCAAATTTTAGATCAAGCGTTAATTTTAGTTGCTTGTAAAAACAATAAGACCTAAAAATGAAACAAATTAACTTGAAGTTGTTTTTTGCGATTTATATGACTCAAAACCCTTCTGCGCAGAGCACATGGGTGTCATTTACCAGATTATTTCATAATTATGCATAATATTAGCATTTGGCGTTATTACTCCGCCTGGCGTTATTACACCAGACCACCTTATTTATTTTTAGGTATTTATTTATTTATTTGTTTATTTTTATATTGTCCAAGATTAAAAGGAATTTAATGCATACAAAGAAAGCGATAATATTTAAAAACGACTCATAAATTTTTGCAACTTTTGTTTCAATAATTCGAAGATTTCCCAATGCTGTATCCATAGATACTCCACAGATTAGTGAGCAATCCTAATTTTTTGTGTTAAAACCAAGAGAACGTAACTTTAAATTGCTGTTCAATTATTCAAAGGAAATCGTAGGTAAAATTTTTATTCCTTTGTTCTCACTAGAATGGTTATTACAAAGTAATAAAATAGTGTCATTTAACACAATAAATGAGAACGAATATTCCTCCAATCATGTTAAAACAAAGTAAAACAATCGAAATTTCAGGGATCCACCAGGTATCGCAAATGTAACTATGAATTTTTCCCGAAGGCTGCAGTAAAAAAAGTAATAACCAATGACCAAAAGTCGAAAAAAGACGATGGGAATTTTTTCTAGGGCAAACGAAGGCTTTGGAGATAGTTCAAAAACTGCCTATTACGAAGTATTTTTTATTTAAAGAAAGCGTTAAAAATCAATCAGCTTACACAGAATTTAGTAATCTATTTTATACATGTTTGTTAATTTTAAAATGTCAATCTTTATATTAGGTCTCAAATTTCAAGTTTAATATTTCAAAAAAAAGGTTTTTGTCACAGCAAATTTTGAAAGACATTAACTTTGCGTAACGTTTACGTGATTCATAACTTGTTTTTAACACTTTCCAAAAAATTGAAAAGTGTTTATGAATTCGGTTTGTCTGGCCGTCTGTCCCTCTAGCCGTTTGGCCGGTCTCTCGGGTTCTAACTCCCGTAAACATACCCGGATTTCCTGAAATTTTTGGATGGTATTGCCGTTTACTCTACGTCAAATGAAGTTTCTAGCATGATAAATTTATTTACAGGGACAATTAAAATTTATCGTTACATTACGGCGTATGGAAAAAAATAGTTTCAAAAGAATTTTAAATATGTCACACCCTGTCAAGCATATTCAAATTTATATGCATTTATGAATTGCACTAAAATATGCTTTTTATAAATATGCAATGAAAAAAATAGCTGTTATTCATTTACAGGGTCACACAAAAGAATATCATTACATAATGGTAAAGGCGGGAATAGTGTGAGACATATTTTAATTATATTAAACTATGTTTTGAATAATACAATTGATATATGTAACTGAGACTTAATATAAGTTATTCGATATAGTCGTACATAATACGAAGTGCACAGCATTTACGGGGACACAAACGATTTCTAATAGTACATTATTTCCAAATGATGGATGGATGAAATGCATTTAAATTATTATATGTACATTTAAGATCCCCTAAATCTATCCATATAATATGGTGTGTATAAATGCTATAGTTAATATGCAGGGCTATCCAAAAAAGCTCGTAAATGTTACTGAATATGAACTCAAATTACTTAAAGGTGGTTTTTAAATAGGTTATGCATTTTTACGCTGAACTGCATAAAATTTACTAAGAAATGGTTGTAGAATATAGGTAGAATGATATACAGGGCCACGCAAAGAATTGGATACATGGACGCCTATGAATGATAATATCTGATAATTTGATTTCAGTAGTTTTAAAAGATTTTTAGTTTAAAATAAATTTTAGCTAAATACTGCGCGTAACAAAGGTACTAGGTAAACTACAGGGATGAACAAAAGTATTCAAATATGTTTTCACCTATTAGTATAAATTGCGGAAAGAGAAATTTCAATCTGCTAGGCATTTTCTAGCTAAACTAAATTTCAAATTATATAACATATACATATCAATCGACAGATCAAATATAGAGCTGTTCAACAGTACTGGAATACATATATATAGACAGCAACCTTATTTCCCTAAATAATTAAATTTTGTTAAAGATTTCATGAAGTGTTGAAAAATGTTTTATAATCTATGCTTAACGAATGATTTTTTTTTTATTTTTTTTTATTTCTTTGAATATTTTAATTTCCGTAAAATCTTTTCATCAGAAACACTGATATACTTGCACATTCTCCAATTTGAATTTCTTTTGCGCTCTGAATTTTACAGAATTAAGATTAATACAATGGCAGAATCGTTACAACGGATGTAAAAGAAAAAAAAAAAAAATGAGAAAAATGCGATTCTAAGTTGCGCAGTGAAACGGACAGTGAACTTAAGAGTTATATTTTTCCGAATGCAATTACAATTTAGAAGATGCATATAAAATAACTTTGTGCTAAAATGCATGAGTGATGTATATATAAAAAAAGTGGTAAAAAACAGCATTAACAGCCAGAATTACTAAAGCTCCAATATTTCAAGTTTTCAATCATAAGATCTCCTCCTTCAGAGCAAAATTAATAAAAGAAAAATTGTGGAATAACAGCAGAAATGTGTATGTGATATTGCTACTGCTTTTTGTGGCTCTGTTTTAATTTCATTGTAAAAAACAATTGTCTGCTTGTGATTAAGTAATGACAGTTATTATACACCATGTATTGTGTAAGAACTACTTTAAGCACTTCCCTGATTTGCCCGTACGTGGTATAGACAACGTGTTTCTGCCAATCATGATTTGCCCGCACCACGTACAGGCATTCATGTTCCATTTCTGATTTATTATTCTCACCAGTAAATTTTTACTGTAAATTTTGCATTAATTAATCCGAGGATTTTTTCGGATTCAATTAGGCAAAATTTCTGCTTTGAAAAACCGGTGGTAAAAAATTAAAAACTCTGTAAAAGACATGAAAAAAAAAAATAGGCATTATTTGAAAACATTTTTGTTTTTTCTTTTATTGGTGTGTTAAGTGGTTAAGGACATGTAAAACAACGAAATTGTTCTTTTTAAGCTGATTTCAGGCACCTCCCAACTGAAGATCCTGGAATGCCGTTAGTTTATAAATAGATCTGATGTGTTGTTCGGATATTTTTTCTTAGTACTTCCTCAAAGTGGCTCTAAATTAGTATTAGCAAGTACGCAACAGCTTATTTCTCTAAGGTGGATCTGAGAAAAAGCATTGTGATTCTCTGCAATATCGAATCTTGTTCCGCGTTTCACAGGGAGGCATCGACCCCACGTGTCGTTGCAAACTTACTTATATCTTACACCCTTCTGAGTAACAAGGAAAGCGGGGAGCGCCTGTTGCGACATACCCTCCTACTGTACCTCTTTTTCTTCTTTTTTCTGTCTCCTCCAAGCCCCATTTTTTACACTTATTGCAAAAGTGTTTGTGTTTTTGAGGGTCCAAAAATTTCCACTGGGCCTCTCTCTCTCCTACTGAAACGCTGACCTTATTCGTGAGCAACGACCTGACAAACTGCAAAAAACTTTCTAGAAAAATTTTCGAAAGCCATACCTTTCCCTTTCAGAATTCCCTCTTTTTTGGAGGGGGAAGATGCAAGAAAGATTATTGAACCCGGTAGATTCTTAGAATAGCTCTTTGAAAATTTCTTTGCTATAAACATAACTGAAATTTTTATTGTTTCGGTAAAAGCAGAAGGCTTGCAGATGTTGACGATACCTTATTCTTCCATCATATTCCAAAAAATTCTAACGGTTTTCGTGATAAGTTTTCGAAACATCAGATAAATCCAGATCGCTAGTGCTGTACTTGAAACTATAAATCTTTACTGTACATGGGTCTGGCCTAATTTTCTTTTATTATACTAATATAAGAGACAGGCAAGTACTTTTTTTCTGTCGACTCGGACCAAGCCGGTCATAGACTTCTTTTTTCACGTGCCGTGTCTGGCAAACTATTTATTTTCTGTTAAAATAATAGTAACATCGGATGCGTGTTAACTTTATCACGATAAATTTATTTAAATTTAATACATTTTAAAAACATATTTTTAATCTAATTTTTTTAGAGGGGGCACTTTAAAATTATGATACTTTAACCTTTTTTTCCAAATTATTATTATTATTATTATTATTATTATTTTACCGAGTCTTCATTTGAGATATTTTTCACTGAATCTTCATAATTGTCAAAGCAATTATGAAATTTTTTTTATTATTTATTTTTAATTTATTTATTTTTCGCGTACGAGATCGGATTGGATCGGTGCGGAAATTTTAACTTTCAGAAAAGACTGAGCCCATTCCTAAATTTTTTTACTGTTGCAGCCATCTTATTCAAATCGATAACTGACATTTTTGAATACGTTTATTTACATAAAACTTAAATTTCATCGAATTTGTGGGTTATTCATAAAATAAAATGGACATTTTGCAATAATCTTTTTAATTAAATATAGTAAAATTTGGATTATATCAATTATTGTGTAATGGTTTTTTTAGCATTTTTTATTAATCTGCAGGGACACACAAAAGAAATCGGTTACTGTACTGTCTTTGCGTAATAATTTCTGAAGAGTACAATTTAAAATTCGGTATGCGCTTTTAAATTTAATTAGTTTTTAGCATATTACGCGGTATATTATGAATTCTATACCTCATATATAAGTCTGCACAAAATTATTCGCATAGTATTCTCTTTATTAGAGGAAATTGCTTAACGGGAATTTTCAATTAAAATATATGTACCTCTTGAAATAAATTTTTAAATGCATGTTGTTAATTGATACAAATCTCTATATCATATACAGGGCTTCTAAAAAAATCGGGTAATTTTCTGTTTGTAAATGGGAACAGCTGAAATTAGGTTTTGAAATGCATTATACATTTCCATATGGTGAAATGAGACATAATATTTTAATTTTTTAAGCGGTGCAGTTTTGTTACATTATTCTGAATATGTTGGAAAGTGTTTCATAATCTATGCTTAAAGCATGATTTTTTATTTCTTGTTAATGTCTGTTGTGATTTTCTCCTCTAAAATTTGCTAATGCATGTCTTTCAGTAGTAAAGCATTCTCATCGTGCAAGAACACATTTTGTGTAAATAGAAACCAAATACGAAGGACAAACAAGATTTCATATGTCAAGTTTTTTTTTTTTTTTTTTTCACGCTAATTGATTTTACGTTGAAAAAAAATATTCACGAAAAAAAATCAAAATAAATGCAAAAAGAAGTTGTGTACAAAAATTCTATCGATCAGAATTAATTTTGTTATTCAACAACATCCAGTAAATTTTCAGCGATGTGAAATAATAATTACTCTGAAGTATGATTTTCGATACATAATATCTACTTTAATTGGTATTTGATAAGAAGGTGGATAGATAAGCATGGACTCACCCCCTCCCCTCCCACACTTCAAACACACACTAAAAGATATTTTTAAAGAAAGGTTTTGTTTCTAAGATTTTTGATTGCCATAAGATATAATTTGTGTTGTATACTGACTGCCTCTCTAATTAATTTTTGTTTGAAGATTTCTCAAAGGTGCAATTTCTTTATATAAAGCTTTTTCAACAAACAAAATTTTGTTGACAAATTAATTATCATTTCAAGGCAAATAAATCCCTTCAAAATCCTTTTTATTTTTTTCCTTTGTGACCTACAATAACCCCATAATTTCGCAATATTTTGAAACGTTCGCTTTCAGGGATCAAAATGCACGTGAGATTCATTTTGTCGTTTTATTTTTGATTAGTAAGTCCAATGTGAATTAGTTTCCAAAAATAGCCTTTTGTTCGTACAAATGTAATTGCGCTACATAAAGATTTTTTTTTTTTTTTTTTTTTTTTTTTTTTTTTTTTAAGATAAGAAATATAGAAGGAAAAAGTTTTAGATGGATAGTAAATATAATGATATATAATAAACGGAAATTAAATAAAAACTATAAATGCTCAAAAACGGGGTTGTTGACTTTTTAAAAACGGAAAGGTGCCCTTCATAATAACTCTTTCTCACCCTTTTTCGTTTATTGCCTGACTTACTTCTTCAACAACAAAATGCTAACGGAGTTTCATGTCACAGTATCAAGGAACGTTATGACCTTTCAAAAGATTTTCCCACCTTATCTATTAAATCAAAACCATAGTACCATTGTCTTGTTCATAAAATTTTGTATAAAATTCAGGACGTGGCAAGCTCTCAAGCGTAAAGGGTCACTAATACACGGTCTACCAGCACTATGTAACTAAAACAGCGGCTTGCTTGGTTTTTGAGTGGTTGATTGAATGTGAAAAAAAAGCGGCATTTTTTTTATATATCGGCGGTCAAATTTTCCAGAAGATTACTTCGAATTTTCAGTCTTCACTGATTTAATTATCCGTGATATTCCCTCAAACTCACTCCCGACGTGACACTAGCTGCCTGGGGCATCTGAGTCCGCAAGTTTAGGAAGAATCAAACATATATTACCAATTGTAACGTCATTTACTTGACTTAGCATCGAAGTTATGAAAAAAACTGTAATATCAGAATCCATTATTTTTTGTTTGGCCTGCAGTAAATTTTTTGTTGTTATTATTTTGTGAAAACAGTTACTTTTCTTACGGTTTGTTAGTATTGGAATGTGAGCAGGAAACAATTTTCACTTTTAAATGGGTATGAGAATTTTGAGTGCTTTTTGAAACCGAAAGTGATTGGTTCATAGTGCATGCCAGATTTTTTGGCGAACTTTCAAATTAATGTAGTGTCTTGGAATTTTTTTTAAATTCAAAATAAGGAAAATTAATAATCTTTGTTACCTTTTGAGGACAGGTGAAGTTAAAGAGTTGAGCTTCCTCATTCCATTATTTTCACTATAAACCATTGTAACTTTAATCTTTGCGAATTTTAAAAATGAATAGAAAGTTCAAATGTTTATTTACTAATTTGTTTATTTTGCTTTACTGAACTTTCCTTCTTTTGTTATATAACCGGTCATTGCTCGCGCAAAATTATTTCTCTCGTCATAGTCTTAAAAAAACGTACATTTAATTTTTTTTTAATCACCTTTCAATTCCTTTCAGTTTACATTCACTTGTTTTTCATTAAATACACTATATGGCCAAAGGTGACCGGCCACTTGCGATTTTAGACTCTTTGTTAAATGTATAGAAAACACACGAAGAAATATTTTGAAAGGTCATGTGTACAGATCATATATTTCAGTAAAGATTTTTTCTCGAAATTCCGTGGGGGACTGTCAACAACTTGAAAAAGAACGAAGATCTTTTGCATAACCTTGTCAAAATTAATGAAGCAAAAGTGTCCAAACTTCAGATTATGATTACATGGCTTATTGTAATAAACTGTGTTCATTTTTATGAGAATATCATGTATATATACGTAGAAAAATTAAGGTTTTCATAAAAACAGTCCCAAATTCCTTCAAGTTTTTTGCTTATAATTTGCAGAGTTCTTAATATAAAGAAATTTCTTTTCAAAAAATATAACAAAAAATATTGTACATAGTACCCTGTAATCAAAAATAAAAATAACAAAAATTGTAGGAAAATGAGCAGGTTTACTAAATATGTTTCACAGTGCATGCATTTTTACAATGAAAATGTAATTTGCATAATATTTTAGCTAAATATATAGAGCAACTTTTGTGAAAGTCCTAAAAATATATCCTGAAAATTCTGAAAATAACCGTAGATAGAATAAGCTCAAAATCTGTTATTCCCAAAATGAAGCAAAAAGATGAGGAACTGTATCCATATATCCATTGATTAGTGTCAGTATAGCTTACACCATATTGCAAGTACTACTATATTTGGATACAACCCCTCATCTTTTTCTTTATTTTGAGAATGACGGATTTTGAGTTTATTCTATCAACGATTATTTTCAGAATCTTCAAGTTATGTTTTTCAGACTTTAACTTAAGTTACTCTAATTATTTAGCTAGCATATTATTCAAATTACAACTTGATTGCGGTGATGCATGCGCAGTGAAACAGTATTTAGTAGACCTGATCATTTTTCCGACAATTTTTATTACTTTCTAATTCTGGTTTCAGGGTGTTATGTACAATATTCTTAATTTAAAATCTTTTTATATTAAAAACTCAGCAAATTATAAGCATAAATCGTGACAAATTTGGGACTATTTTTATAAAAACCTTAACTTTTCTACGTGTATATTTGATATCCTCATAAAAATGAACACAGTTTATTACAATAAGCCACGTAATCATAATCTGCAGTTTAGACACTTTTATTACATTAGTTTTGACAGGGTTATATAAAAGATTTTCGTTCTTTTTCAATTTGTTGACGGTCCCCTGTGAGTTTTTGAGAAAAAATCTTCACGGAAGTATATGACCTATACTATTTTGTTTAAGCACTTGGAGCTTCAGATTAATTCTCATTTATATTTTTTAGATATTTAACAATACCTCTAAAATCACAAGTGGCCGGTCACTTTTGGCCATATAAATTCTATTGCATTTTTTAAATAGAACATTTTATACAGAAGAAAAGGGCGGCAGATTCAAGTATTATTATTATTTCCCGAATTTTCTTTAAAAAAAAACCACGTTTATAGCACTCAATATTCTTTATTGTAAACTTGTACACTATAAAAAATTATTCACATAAATACGTAATCTCGTACATTTAATAATTAGATAAATTTTATATATTTCAATTATTTTGATGTGTTTCGTTTTTACAATATTTTTAATTTAATTTATGTGAAAAGAATTAGCACTCATCACAAGCAAAAAAATTGCTAAAAGGAAACAGGCTACCCAGTTTAAACTAAAAGAAAGCTTTAATGGGTTTTCTATCATAAAATCGAGCCCCATCACATCGAAAAGTTGAAATCTTCCATGCTGGACTTCTGTATGGCTCTCAATGCTGTTCACAGCAAAACTTAAAGAAAAAAAAAAAAAAAAAAAAAAAAAAAAAAAAACTAAAGTGAGCATTTTACATAAAACTACATGAACATTCATGTAATATGACTCAGTTATGTGAAATTTATTATTATTGACTGTATTTGTGGTTAAATACTCTGTTCCACATTTTCATAAAATATACTGCATTTTTCATTTTCAGAAGTTATTCAGTATAATTATACATATTAGGAAACTAATTTGTATTGCAAATAAATACTGCATGTTTATTTCAAGTTAACAGCTTCATCTTTATCTTTACATGAAACACAAACATAAGACGCATTATTTGCACATTTTTCTGTTTTCTCACATGCGATATAATTTTTTTTTGTCCGCCGCTGTATATACATACAGTTCGAATGCATGTGGCAAATGTTAAAGGGGATTTTTTTTTATAGATAAATATGGCGGTATATGTAACATTTTGAATTTGAATAAATTCCTTTATTATTTATACTTTCATGATTTTTGTAAGCAATTTATAATGGTTTTATATTCATACACATGTGTGTATATATATATTTAATGATTGTGCAGTGTTGTGAAAATTATAATTTAATATTGGTTTACTTAAATTTATTATTATGTTACAATCTATTGCCTTTATTTTATACATATATTTAAAACTGAATCCTTATTTAATAACTTAAATGCACCAATATTTATTAATCTTTCTATAAAATTAATTAAATTACTGTGTTAGTGTTTATTCAACATAATCTTTTTTTTCTTCCCTATACAGGGTGTTTCGCTACCAGACCGACAAACTTTGAGGGATGATAGTAGACATGAAAACAAACATTATTAAATAGGAAACCATGGGGCGCAAACGTCTTCTGTAGGAGCTAGGGGCCATTAAAGTTTGAGGTCCAAAATTTCAAACGATGATAAAAAACGGAAAAAAGGATCGATTCGTTTGCGGTTTTCACTAAAATTATTCTTTATATCACGATTTTTTTAGAAAAAAATTTTAAAGGTTGCGTTCAAAAATTGTCGATAGAGGGCGCTTTAGACTTTAGAGTACCGAACAACTACTTTTTACCGTTATTTTGTACATGGGGTTGAAATTATTCTAAAGTTTAGATTTTAACTTAAGTTTTAAGCCCAAAATCGGAAACATTGGGATCGGGTTACTAGCGAAAATTAAACTGTGAATAAAGGAGGAAATTTTAAACGCTCATAAATATTGGACAAACAAACCGATTTTGTTGCAGTTTGCGTGTAAGTCATTCCTTTGGTAATTATTTTATTCAAAATGACGTACAGCTTTGGTGCCCTCATTTTTTGATAGAGGGCGTTTCCGACACATCTCTGACATTTCAGTGGCATTACTCCTGGCTGTTTTACTACCAGACCATCATACTTCCTGGAAGTATTAGGGATACAACGACGACTTGGAATCACATAGGAATGTAACATTGGAAATGCATTTTTTGCAAGTTACGGTTAAAGAAAGCAGAGAAAGAAAGTAACAAAAACAGCAGAGAAAGAGTGACACGTTAATGTGACAGAAAACAGTTTATTTAAAGGTTTTACTAGAAAAGGTGTTCAAAATTCCGACCAGAAGTAGTCCGGTATGCTTGACAGCGGCGTCACGTGGAATTCCTCACGCTTTGAAGGATTCCTAGCATCTCTGATAGTTTTCTGGCAGCTACAGAAATACCAGCTGCGAGGTCTTCAACTGATGATACGGAACCTCATACGAATACACCATATTTTTCTTTTGGCCCAGCAAGAGAAGTCCATACATGATAGGTCCGGCGATCTGGCAGGCCAATGAACCGGACTACCACGACCTATCCATTTCTGTCCATATGTTACTTTGAAGCGTCGGCAAACGTCATTGGTAATTGTGGAGGAGCCCTATCGTGCTGTTCATCGTTCAAATACTTCATTCTGATACCTTTGGAACTGGTTCGCGAATGATCACTTCAAAGTGATCTCTGCGCAGGCGCATTACCGTTTAGCGCCATCTACCGTCGCTGTCAAACTTGCCGGACTACTTCTGATCGTAATTTCAAACACCTTTTCTTGTAAAACCTTTAAATAAATTGTTTTCCGTCACATTAACGTGTTACTCTTTCTCTGCTGTTTCAGTTACTTTTTTTTGCTGCTTCCTTTAACCGTAACTTGCAAAAAATGCATTTCCAACGTTACATTCCTATGTGATTCCAAGTCTTCTTTGTATGGTCTGGTAGTAAAACAGCCAGGAGTAATGCCACTGAAATGTCAGAGATGTGTCGGAAGCGCCCTCTATCAAAAAATGAGGGCACAAAAGTTGTACGACATTTTGAATAAAATAATTACCAAGTTAATGACTTACACGCAAACTGCAACAAAATCGATTTGTTTGTCCAATATTTATGAGCTTTTAAAAATTCCCCCTCTGTTCACAGTTTAATTTTCGCTAGTTACCCGATCCCATTGTTTCCGATTTTGGGCTTAAAATTTAAGTTAAAGTCTAAACTTTAGAAAAATTTCAACCCCATGCGCAAAATAACGGTAAAAAGTAGTTGTTCGTTACTCTAAAGTCTAAAGCGCCCTCTATCGACAATTTTTGAACGTAACCTTTAAAATTTTTTTCTAAAAAAATCGTGATATAAAGAATGATTTTAGTGAAAACCGCAAACGAATCGACCCTTTTTTCCGTTTTTTATCATCGTTTGAAATTTTGGACCGCAAACTTTAATGGCCCCTAGCTCCTACAGAAGACGTTTGCGCCCCATGGTTTCCTATTTAATAATGCTTGTTTTCATGTCTACTACCATCCCTCAAAGTTTGTCGGTCTGGTAGCGAAACACCCTGTATAATACAATGACAGTGATCTTTAAATGTATTTTCAAAATGACAGAGGGCAGCATTATATTTTACCTAATAATAGTAGAAAATACTATATTTAATCTGTTTCAACATTATTGTATTCTTTTTTTTAACTCAATGGTTACATAAGTCATTTTATAATTATAATATTTCTGGCAGAAAATGCAATTTATTTTCTATAATTTTTTTTAACTTGTTTCATTTCTGACCTCGTTGGTTCTTCATTAGATGAATTATTTCTTTATCCCATTTTTAGGTGCGTTCGTAATTATGTAAAAACGTAGCACCTATAGTCGTCATTCAGTCCGTCCATCTGTCCGTCTGTCTGAGCGCATGTTACGGAGCAAAAACTACCCAACCGAATCGTTTGAAATTTAAAAATATATAACTGTTGCATAATTTTGTCAAGTCATTTCAAATTTTATGAAAATCAGATATATACAGTTCAATTACAGGGACAATCATAATGTTACATTACGGACAATGGGAAAAAATAGTTTCAAGTGCATTTTAATTATGCTACACTCTTACAAATATAATAAAATTGATATGCATCTATGAATTACATACTAAAATATACATTCTTTGCAATCTGTGGTATAATGAATATTTGTTATTAATTTATAGAGCCATACAAAAGTATTTTATTACGTAATCTATAGAGGAAACAATGTTCGGTGCGCGTTATAATTATGTTAAACAATTTCATATTTTATGAAATTGACATACATTGCTGAGATTTATTATAAGTTACTTCCTCTATAATAGAAAGGAGATAGTATTTACAGGGACACCCGAAAGATATCGGATATTGTTCTGTATCCGAAGTGCTATATACTATTACACCAAGATCTGAATATTTTTAAAACTTCGTTGTAGTATGAACTCACCTCATTTGTTACGCCTGACGTGTGATTACCGACTTTTTTTTTTTAATTTCGTGTTATTTTTGGCCCTTTTTTTTTTTTTTTTTTTTTTTTTTTTTTTTTTTTTTTTTTTTTAGGGGGGGGGGGGGATTTACTATGTATCTTAGTCCAAATTTTGCATATTTTAAGTCATGTAAGGATGTTTTTTGAAGCACTTAAGGTAATTTAGGCCTAAATATTCGGCGCTGGTTCCACAAATATTTCCATTGTATTTCTAATGTTTCAAATATTCTTCAGATTGATAATATTTACTATAATTTCAATTTCTTGTCTTTCTTGTTTAGATGATATGTTAAAACAATAAGAATTGTAAAGGAAAAACTTCATTTCTAATTTGCATATTCATAACTATAGATCATCATTTGTACTGGTTTATGCTAGTTTTACAAGCCTTTATTTAATTCTTCTTTTTGGGATTCCGTACCATTTATTTACAATCTCTCTATACAAGTACGATTTCTTTATTGAAAAAAGTCAGCATATTTACCCACGAAATTTTTATGAAATAGCTCAACTTTAAACGAATTCTATGTACGCAAGGACAACAGTGAAAAGGGATTTCTTTCTTTAAAAATGCTCTAAAATGATCTTAAGACGCTACTTCAGTTAAGCAAAAAGACTCGTTCGCTAATGTTAATCCTATGGCAGAAATTTCTAAAGATATCTCGGTTGCATTTTAATATTTTTAAATGATTTTTATTTTATTTATTTATTTATTTATTTATTAATTTATTTTATTTATTTATTTATTTTTTATTTATTTTTTTTTTTGGGGGGGGGGGGGGAGGCAGTTGAGATTGATTTGTATGTAGACCGTTTTTTACATTTTCATTTTTCATTGCAGATTTTTTTATGATATGAAATAAGATAGACATATAAGATTAAAAGCCAATAAAGAATGAACGTAAATTCCCATTCACTTGACATTAAACACGATATATGTGTTTGTTACATCACAAAGTTATTTTTAATGTGACTTTTTATTTTTTTATTTTTTATTAATGCTTTACTAATTTACTTGTTCTTTCGTTATTTAAAATGAAAATTATGTTAGTTTGTATAGTTTGACGAAATGTGTAAAAATGACCGACGGCATAACAAAATAGTGCCAAAAACGCTTAAGTGCATAAAATGCCTATAGACACATATAGTGTCTAAATACACATACAGTGTCTACAAACACTGTGTCATAAAAGCTGTTTTTTATGGGGGATGCCTTTTTTGGACATAAAGAATAAGGTATCTGACATTTAGCGAAAACTTTCAAATAGATTTCCTTTTTATAAACAATTCTTGTAACCTCGCTCAACCCCGTATGACACATTCTGAAGGATTTTCTTCAGGAAAGATTCGATAAACACTTGCTGAAGAACTGTAAAGCAGATAAACTTCACTTGTTCTGCAGAAAAATCTCATTACGTTAAAGGTATTTTCCTTTTCACCTTTAAATTTCAAGCAGTTCCTGACCTGTCCGATTAACCTATCAAAATCATAACGAGTTCACACTACTGATACTGTGATCACTGACAACTGATCCTAGGTCAGTTACCTTTTTTGAAACTTTTCAGTTGAAGCAAGCCCTTCGGTGTCAAACAGTTCGACGAAAGAACAAAGGTTATGTTCCTTCAGATGGATTTGGCCCCAGAATTATCACGTCGCCCCATCTTGATGGCATATCCAGCCACAGATATAGCTGAAAGAAGTGCATTCTTAAGTTGCATCTCATTGTTCAAAAAAGGTTTATTATCTTCTCCTGCTGTACATGATATTCTAAGTGAAAGTATTTAGAAGAAAAATGAAACTTGGGTAGGAACGGTAGATTAGCTTCGTAAGAAATATTTCAAATAGCCTATGTAACATCATCTTGAAGCACGTAGTGATTGAAAATAGCACATAAGGTGGTCCATTGCTGCAATAGTGGCAACAGTTACTCATAACTATTTCTTCGTAAATATTTTTCCCCACATAGCTGATTGAAATTGCATTATAGCTTTATCTCCCCAAGTGGTTAGATATTGTATCATACGACGTAAACAATTTGACAATAAGTTCTTGAACTTCATTGCTTCAAATTAATCGGAAAGAACAGGTAATAAGTATCTGTAAAGAATTCCTTGAAAAAAAAAACTGTCTTTATTTATTATTTTTCTGGATATTTCTGGAATAAATGGTCTGGAATAATGATAAAAACTAACTAGTTAAAATATTGGCTCTATCTCTAAATAAAATTATGTTCGAAATTTAATTACTGCAGGAATAAAAGAGCCAAATATAAAACTATATATATATATATGTGTGTGTGTGTGTATTATATATTTGTCGGGTTATTCTTTTTTTATTATTGTGCATAAGAAAAAATAATCATGTTTTATTTTGCTTTAATGGGGTACCTTAGTCACAAACAATGCCGATTAAACTGAACCTCGATATTTTATTCAAAGGAAACATAACACTTCCAATGAATCAATGATAGTGGTTAAATATTGGCTTTTAATAAGAAATGCTTGAAATGAAATGTCTCCATTAAATAAATATTAGTTTTACATTAGAAGCATTAGCAAAGAAACTGTGATATTTTCTGTTATGAACATTAGTTTAATTTGGAAATCATGTAAACATGACATTATTGTTTGAACATTGTTTTGCAGCGAGGGTATTTTACAATTTATCTAATTGTGTTATAGTCAATATGCTCTCACCAAAAGTCTTAGATGCAGTAAAAATCATGAAATGGAGGTAAAAGTACATTAATAATAGCCAGTGGTTAATAGAATGATTAGGAAGTTTCGTTTTAATTATAACAAGCAATTAATATTAACCAGTTGGATGTGCCAATCCCAAAACTTTCTTCATTCTCACACGTACATTTTAATATTAAAAAAAAAGATAGTTACGCATTTTAATGCTTTAATAATTTTAATTCAATACCATACCAACTTTGATTGTCATCTTAAATTTCTGCTTCAATCAATTAATTGGAGTAAAAACGAATTTCCGTCTCTGCACGAGCCGATGGACAATAGAATGATAGGCAGATTTTTTTTTCAAATTCAGGGAGGACCTACTTGCAGTACCAAAAAATAATCATATACAAAAAATTTAGTTCAGTTCTAGAAATAACTTCATACACTTTTATGCGGTGCAATATAGAAAACTGCATAAAATTCGCGATTGCAGCGCCCCCTTCCGGCGGATTTTTTTCAGATTCAGGGCGATTTAACTAGCCATAGCCATACACTTACACAAAAAATTTCGTTCAATTCGATGTATAACTTCATGTACTTTTGGTCGGTACAATATTGAAAATGGCACAAAAATCGCGATTGCAGCGCCCCCTTCCGACGGATTTTTTTCAAATTCAGGAAGCACCAACTAGCCATAGTCATACACTTACAAAAAAAATTTGGTTCAATTCGATGCATAACTTCATATACTTTTGGTCGGTACAATATTGAAAATAGCACAAAAATCGCGATTGCAGCGCCCCCTTGAGGCGGAATATTTCAAAAGTGAAGGAGGACCTGCTTGCTACAGCCAAAAACATTCACAAAAAATTTTGTTCAATTCTATGCATAACTTCATACACTTTTTGATGGTAGAATGCCGACAGACACACAGACAGACATTTTGTAAAAACATGTTTTTTGGAATCTCTGAGCCCTAAAACGTGTAAATCCGTCGAAAACCGGAAGTCGAAAAATAATTCGATTACAATACTTTCTTCTATTGAGGAGAGAAGAAAGTAAAAATCATAGCTTCATTTGAAAAACTTGGAAAGCCTTGTTTTTTAATATTTCTAAAAAAAAATATTATTTAAGACAAATATTAATCCTTTATACCCAGACGGTATTTTGAGGTACCATTAAAATAACTTGATATAAAATGCATTTAACACATCTAATGCAGTTTAGAATGCGTTACATATGTTTACTTTATCTTATTCCAAACGCATTATTGGTTGCACGATACAAAAATATTTCTAAGTGGATGATAACTTTTGCCATCGCCTTTTAGCTTTCTTGACGATGAAAGTTTGAGGGGACGGGAGTTTAATGCGGAAATATTTTTATTGTAAGAACATTATATTTGCACATTTTCTAATTGTACGAAGTATTAGAAAAAATTATTAAGTAAAAGATTTGAGTAAAGTTATAAATATTGCGCAAAACCCTTATAAATACAAATTTATTGAATTAATTTTAATTAACAAAATCATTTTAAAATTTATTAAACGATTGTGTAAAACTTCTAATGCAGTTTTAAGAATTTAGGAAAATTGCTTTAAAAGATGAAAATTTCATGAATTCATAACTTAGGAAATAAATGCTTAAAAAATAAATGGTTAAAAAACCAAGATATTTTTCTTAATACCAATAATTATTTGATTAATTGAGGGCATCAGAAGCCAAGGGGTGCAAGTGACAAAAATTTGATTTGTAGTAAATTGAGTTCAAAGATAATTGATGTTAAATTTGAAAATCAATAATAATTGACTGAATTGAAATAGGAAAGTGCCGCTTGTTTTATTGAGCTCTTTGAACTCTTATTTCAATAAATGTGAAAAAAGTAGAGTACAACTCTCTTTAAATTTATAGTTAATCAATATTCATAATTATTCGGCAAAAGTGGTTGATCGCTAGAACGCAGCACATAATTAGAAAATCCCTTATATTTCATTACTTGAAAATTAGAAAACATATTTTCAGGTCGTCTGTGCACTTACAAGGAATGCCTCCATACTGGGCATACTCAGAATATGTTGAAAAAAATGCTAGCTGTACTACTTACATATCTAATGAAGGATCAGTTAAATTTAGCGGCGGAATCCCAGTAGAAAATCTGAAGAAAAAAAATAAAGTATTTGACACGAAAATATCAAAACGACACGCGATTTGGCGAGCAGGATTTTTCCAGGCCAAAAGCAAACGATTTTAATACATATGAAAACTTTTTGTTAAGTATCGCTGAGAAGCCTTCATTATTGCCACCAGTTATTTTTTATTGTAAAGTTTACCTTATTTAATCAGAGCATTGTCGTGATTCAATTACAAAAAAATTTCTGTTTTAAAAAACTGGTGATACAAGATTAAAAATTAAGCAAACAACATTCGTTGCGAATAGGTTAAATATTGTTCGGCATAAAAGCGTTTTTTTTTTTTTTTTTTTTTTTAATTTTATTGTCAACCGGTAATAAATCGCCAAATAAGGAAATTTTCATAATTTTTTTTACAGACATTGTATCAAGTTTCCGACGAAAGTTTTTTTTTTTTTTTTTTTTTTTTTTTTTTTTTTTTTTTTTTTAATATATATATATATAAACGTATATGTCCTCATGAGAAGAACATTCTGTAATTTTTTCAGATTTTTCGGTGTATGCCCATATGGAGAACTTCCTTATTAGTTCAATTTTGCCACTTATACCCCTTGGCTTTTGGGATTCAAAATTATGATAGTGATAAAACGTTTCGTTTTTTGCATTGAGTGAAATGATATAATACTCACAATGAAATTTCTACCGAAACTGAAAGAAATATTTTACTGTGCATATTCGGAAACTCACAAAGAAATGTTATCTAACAGCACTGAAAAGGAGACCACAAAAGCCTTAGCAGAACACTAACTAAAAACATTAAGAACATGATTTGTGTGGAAGCTTATGCACGTCTTGCGTCTATTTATCATTCTTACCATTTAACTGTTGAAAGTACCCGAAGGAATGTTATTTCATTCTTCATGTTTGCTAGTTTGTCTGCATGCTTAGAATCGTTGATTGGTACTACTTCAGATGGATTTTTTATATTAATTAATCCCACTTATTTTTAATTTCTCTGCCAAATTGTTGTTTTGTTGCTACATCAAAAAAAAAAAAAAAATCTCTGTACACAACGTTAATAAAAGTCTAATTTTCTCGTGACTACGTTATTATTTTGTTGTCGAATTCTTGACATTAGTATAGCGTAAGTTTTTTCTCCTTTTTACTTTCTTCTATCTTCAATAGAAGAAAGTATTCTAATCGCAATTTTTTTTACTGCCGGTTTTCGACGGATTTACACGTTTTAGGAGTCAGAGGTTCCAAAAAACATGTTTTTACAAAATGTCTATCTGTGTGTGTGTATGTCTGTGTGTATGTCTCTGCGTGGTCTGTGTGTCCGTATGTCGCCGCTCTATCATCAAAAAGTGTATGAAGATATGCATAGAATTGAACCAAATTATTTGTGAATATTTTTGGCTGTATCAAGCAGGTTCTCCTTCAATTTTGAAATATTCCGCCGGAAGAGGGAGCTGCAATAACAATTTTTGAGCCATTTTCAACATTGTACCAACTAAAAGTGTATGAAGCTATGCATCGAATTGAACCAAATTATTTGTGTAAGTGTTTGGCTATGGCTAATTGGTCCTCCCTGAATTTGAAAAAAATCCGTCGGAAGGGGGCGCTGCATTAGCGGTTTTTGTGCCATTTTCAATATTTACCGATTAAAAGTGTTAGAAGTTATGGTTCGAATTTAACGAAATTTTTTGTGTAAGCGTTTGACTATGGTCAGCAGACCCTCCCTGAATTTGAAAAAATTCCGCCGGAAGGAGACGCTATAATCGCGATGTCTGTGCCATTTTTATTATTTTACCATTAAAAAGTGTTTGATATTATTTATAGAACCAAACTAAATTTTTTGTGTATGATTTTTTTTGGAGTATGGCAAGTAGATCCTTCTTGAATTTGAAAAAAAATCTGAATATCGTTCTACTGTTCTTCGGCTCGTGCAGATACGGAAACTCGTTTTTATTCCGATTAATTGACAGAAGCAGAAATTTAATATGCAAATCATAGCTGGTATACTATTGAATTAATAATATTAACGCATTAACATGTGTAACTAAATTTTGAAATATTAAAATGTACTTATGAGATAGAAGAAAGTTTTGGGATTGGCACATCCAACTAGTTTTCTTTTCTGTGGTGCTATCTCTTAATTACTGAACATAATTAAAAAGGGTTTTTATAATTATCAACCGCTTAATATGTAATTTTAAATGAATAAAAGATTTTTTTGACAAAAAAAGAATTAGTTTTTAGCATTGATAATTTCCCATTATGTCTTTTGTTAGACCTATAGCTGGGTTCGTACGGGTTATGGAATTTCCAGGCCTGGAAATTCTATGGTACCAGTATTTTCTCATTGAAAATCTGTTCTTTAAAAAGGCAAAATTTTGCACTTTTGAACTAGATTTATTCTTCTATTTTAAAAAATGTATACTGATATTTACCCTGGAAAATAACGAGACGAACCCTGTATAGCATCAGAGGAACGATGGGAAAAAAACAGATGCGAATTGTGTTTCAACATGTATACTATATGGCCATTAAGGGCAGTTGAAATCCCTGTATCTGCCATGTTAAATTAATGTATCTTTTCTCATAAACTACTTAAGATATGAACTTGAAATATTTTTTATGCATAAAATAAACAATTATTAATCTGAAGTTAAATTTATAATTAAATAAAACGTAGATTTTTTTTTTTTAATCTGAAGTAGAAACCACCTTTAAATTTCAAAAAAATATGTAATTTTTTCAAAGATAATGATAATAATAAAAAAAGTTCTTTTTATGAGATTAAAAAATACACCTCAGATTAAACAGGGATATGTATAGAATGTTCAAACAAAATTTCAAAGCATATTGTATATAGTCCAGTGATTTTAGCAACTTTTTTTACAAATAGCGGAAAAAATTAGAACAAAGCTGGATTTTTGCATAGGTGCTAGTTAGGTTATGTAGTTTAACATACTAAAAGTCCCCATCGATCCGATGTTAGCTTGGGGGCGCGAATGAGCTTGAAAATCGGTTTTTTCACGAACAATGACATTTAGAAAAAAAAATTCAGTTACAAAGATCTAGATAATTTAATTTTCTACAAAAAGTGTCATTAACCTTTTATTTGTCACCTTCCCTGCCAAAAATTAACATAAAGTAAATTTTATTGAAAAAATGCGGAAGCACAATCATAACGCGGCGAAGAGGCAGAACAAATACGGAACAACTTTGGATCCTCCCCCCCCCCCCCCACCTCTCCCTTATTGTCTGTATGCCGTTTTCGCGCGCTTGTGCAAGAAAAATTGCCCAATACCCTATCTTTCTTTGCATTTGTAGAAACGTACCATGTGCATGTATCTTTCCAATATTTAATTTTCATTTGGTGCTCATTTCGCTGGTATGAAATCACCCTAATTTACTGAACAAAGTATTCTTTATGAGATCAGCGCTGTATGAAAGGGGAAAGGGGTGAAGAAGGCTGTCGCCGCCAGCGCGAATATTTAGGGTACGCCAAATTTATACTACCAACTAATTTTTGGCCTGTCACATAAAAAAGTTGGGGGGGGGGGCGCCAAATTGAAGCTTTGCCCCGGGTGCAGTTTTCTCTTCGCACGCCCCAGTGTGAGATTTTAAGAACGGAATAATTTTATTTTCAACCATGTTATAGAAATTATTAAATAGTTATGACAGTTTAAAATTACTCTTTCTTAATTGCTGATTGTGAGAGAAAATGGATATTGACAGAATAGTATGTCTTGTATGCGGTGAGGACTGCGTTTCGAAAGATTATGTAAAAATAGGGAAAAAGGGACTGAAGTTCCTTGTGACAGCAAGTTCGGAAAGAGATGACCATAAGTAGAAAATATTTGAAGAAATAAATGGCTAAAAAAATAGAGAATTTAGCCATTCACCCAAAGTATAGAAAAATTATACGGGAAAGAATTTTATTAAATCGTACAAAAAATCTATTGCAGAAAACCATCAATGTCCGCACAAATTACTCCCTTGAAGGAAAAATTGAGAAATGACAGTCCGTTGTTTGAATTTAAGGGAAAATGTTTGTTATGTTCTGATACATTAGACGAAGCTTTTATACAGAAGGGGAAAAAAGCTCTAAAGTATCGCAAAAAAGAAATTTTTTTAATCTAATTATTAAAATAAGGCACGTCTCATATCTATTCTTATGGAGAAATTTATAGAGAATGTTTTTAAGCGAAACAAGCAGAAGATGATGCATACACACTAATTGTTAAAACAACTATTGAAATATCAAAGTCTGGTGCGCTTATTGCTGTTGTTGGCGATGATGTTGATTTGCTCGTATTGTTGACTGCTTTAGCATTTCCAGCAATAGAGATAATTTTTATTAAGCCAGGAAGAGGACGAATTGAAACCACCCTGTATTCATCGCACAGTCTTAACAATGATGCTGTTCTGAAAGATCATATATTGTTCCTTCACGCTTTTTCAGATTGTGACTCGACATCAGCAATGTTTGGGAAAGGTAAAATATAGTTAGCAATTTTTTTTGAAAACGGAAGAAGATCAAAACATACAAGCTGCCAACATTTAAAAACGTGATCAAGTATCCCAATTTGAAGTTTCCGAGGCAGAAAAACCATTTTTCTTGCTTTATACGGTGGTAAAGCAGAAATTTCTCTGAACAAGCACGGTTATGTACGTTTCAAGAAAGAAGTTGTTGTTGATAAAAAAAAAAGCTTTTCATCGTTGCCGCCTTCCGAAGATGCAGCTAGAATGCACAGTTTACGAGTTTATCATAATAGTACATGATAAACACGAGTATCACATTCGTACAATACCGTTTGGGCAATAAACTACATCCTGAGAACTGGTGCTTGCAAAATGTACTTAATTTGCCTCCAATTTCAGCTACCTTACAGCCCGCACCAAAAAATATCATTGAATCAATTTTTTGTACTTGCTCCAAAGGATCTGTAAAAGCACGTGGATGCCGATAATTTGGATTGAAATGTTCTGATATTTGCATAAATTGCTGCGGAGTTTCATGTCATAATGCAAGTAAAATTGAATTTGAAAACCAGGAAGATATTGCCATGTATCCTGCCGATTGCAAAGGAGGAGGGAAGCGCTACTTCTGAATTCAGTGATAATATCGAAAGACAAACAAAAAATACTGAATGCAGCACAAAAAAGAAAGAAAGAAATACAGATAGTGACGAATCTGAATGTGTGCAGAAATAGAAATTGTGCAAAGAACTACTAAAGCAGTTAAACGACTGAAATTGGATTAAGCCAGTCACTATAAGTGGAATATGCCAACGGAGGGGACCACAAAGAAACGCGCTAAAAGCTTTTCCTCAAGAGTAATGTGGAAATAAGCATAAATGTATATTATACATTCACTTTCTCCATTCAAAGGTGAGAATTTTAGATCTGTTTACATAATTGTTTTTAAAGTAGCAGCAGATTTTTCGAATTTTTATAATTTTACTTTCAAATATGGTCACTTTTTTACATTTTTGACAGGGAAGTGTAGGTGTGACAAACAAATGTTAATGACACTTTTTTTATAGGAAATTAAATTATCTACAACTTTGTAATTGAACTTTTTTTTTCTAAATGCCTTTGTTCGTGATAGTCACAAAAAACCGATTTTCAATCTCTTTAGCGCCCTTTAGTGTCGAAAGCTCACATCAGATCGATGGGGACTTTTAGTATGTTTAACTACATAACCTAACTAGTACCTACCCAAAAATCCAGCTTTGTTCTAATTTTTTCCCCTATTTTTGCTAAAATGACTGGGCTAAGACGATATCTTTCTGAATGTTCACGATATTTGAGTGGATTTTTCTAATGAGTTGTTCCATAAACTTGATTATTATATTATGTAAAAAGACCGTTATTATCAATCGCGCAAGCGCAGATAGAAATTATTTCATACAACTGCTCATATTTAATATATTTATAATCCGAATGCATTATGTTATTTCTACTACATTTTTCCAAATATTCTGGAATTGGCATTAAATTTGGATGAAAACCCTGCATGATATAAGATAAAATCATGCAGAAATTTTCGAACTTAAAAAAAAAATCACTATATCTCCCATAAATATAAGTGCTATTCTTTCAAAAATCAGTGAACATATGGTATAGTACTCACATATTTGCAACGACTACTAACTCTGCAAAAAGAAAAAAAAAGTAGAAGAAAGTTACTGATATCAAATGATTGAAAATAAAGTCTACTTTAAAATGATTTATATAAAATTTGCTTAGGGGGCCAATCACATGTTAAAACGAAACGTAACTTTTTTTTTTTTTTTTTCAATAGTAATACCCAATTCTGACAGCATAAATGAACTCTACATCCTTCAATTAGCTTAAAAATAAATTTTCATGCAATTCGTACGATTTGTTTCCGAGAAACTAATTATTTTAAAACGAGCATATTTTAGGGGCTATATCCAAATTGAAATTCGGTACTCGATTGTTGACCGAGGGAGCTCTCTTCTTGATCAATTCATCTTAAGCGCATCTCAGGCAATCATTGAAAATGTTAGATTATCAATTATTGTTAGTGTCAAAATATCTAATCACTTCTTTCGAAGATGGCTCCTTAAACCATAATTTTGTCGTTTTTTAAGCATAATTTGAAAACTATTTAGAAGAAAAATTCGAAATTTTGGATTTCCATAAAGCATAACTTAACAAATCTAAATAGATAAAAAGATTGCAAGTTGCATTTCATAATTTTTTCGAATATTAATTTTATAATTCGTAATTCATATCATCAAAAAATTATAAAGATTTCAAATTCAACGTATTTATCTTAGCGTATTTTAGTATTATTGCTACACAAAAATATAGCACCTTAGAAGTATAATTTCAGGAGATATTAATAAAAATATGAAAATGTAATTTAACATTAGAAGCAGTAAATTTTGAATGTTCACAATTCAAAAACGCATCATTCAAATGGCTTGAAAATTGGTGTCGTTTGGGCCCTTAAGCAAATTCTGTATACATAATTTAAAAGAAAACTTTATTTCTAATAATTCAATAATCAATAACTTTTTTTACGATTGCTTGTTGAGAAGTTAGTACGGGGTGTTGATTTTATTATTATTATTATTATTATTATTATTACGATTGTATTTTTACTGTACTTTTATAGTTTACCACAGTTATGTCACCACAGTTTTCTTAGTTAGTTTGAAATAATTTAAGGGTGTATTCGAAAAAATATTTTTCCACTTTTAACCGCTGTAAATTTTAATATGCATTTTCAGACTCATTTTAAAAAGTAGAAAGGTGAAACTTGCTGAGGTGATTTTTGAAGCGGAGTAGAAGATGCCGTGTGATTTCACTTTTCTCTCAATTCATTAGAATTTGATTTATAAACAATTACTTTCTCAGCATGACCATTTTTTTCGTTCCCAGATCTCTCGCTTCGAAAAATTCAATGTAGCATTTTTTTTTTCTTTTTGCAATATTTTCTGCATTTATCAAACAATCGACAAGCACGGCACATTGTGTACTTTCTAAATAAGAGAATTCGTCAGTTGTGGTGCGTTTGAAAGCAAAAATTAATTGAAAAATAAATCACAAAACAAGCAGTTTGGATACACCTTTAACACCATAAAAATAGACTGGAAAGGATTTTTTTCCATTACGCCGGTAAAAAAATTTCTGTAAAATTACTTAGAATCTACGGGTAATCCAATGTAAAATTACAGAAATTAGAAAAAACTGAGATTCTTTTAAATAACAGACGTTATTCGATAAATTTAGAATAGGCTCTGTAAATTGACATCGTTAAAAATACATAAGACTCTGTAAATTTATTTTCAATCATAATAATTTAATTTAGTTTTCAAAATTAGTGAATTACTCATTCTTTAGTGACCTCAAGGAATTTTAATTTTTCGAGTAAGTTTGAATTGGTGTATCATTTAATTCTTACACAATTTGTATTTAGCCATCCTGGGGTTGGAACCCGAGATCACTTGACCGTAGGAGGACACCTTACGTACTAACCTATAGAATCTGTTGTTATCGATAACAAAACATATCTTTTATTATAATTATGTGATTGTCGATAAAAAATCCCCATTAACCCAGAGGAAGTGATTTTTCCCTTTCTGAATTATTCTAGGTTTTAAGAAACAATTTAAAACTAAATTTTCCTCTTATATATGTCTAATGAAATTGCAAAAGAATTTTAAAAGTGTGTATTTTGAATTACAAGTTTTAACATAGATAAAATATCTTTAAATAAAGACATAGAAATCCCTACAAGGAATTAGATATAAGATAAAGAAAATGTTTGTAAAATGATAACCGAAAAACTCAATCAAATAGATTTAACTGAGAACTAGTGTAAATTTACAGAGAGTTTCACTTTTTTACTGTGTTTTTACAGAAATTTTTAACAGTGTAGATCATGAAGTAACGGAACTCTTTTGAGAAACTCTGTAAATCAATTACGAGAATTTAGCATCCCATATTCTACAGAAATATTGCTTTAGTGGACCTCAGAAATGCGTGATAATTTAATTATGTTTGGAATACTGCAACATCATTAAAATGCTTTTCGATTTTTTCCTGTTGACTGTAATGTCAAGGACTTTTGAATGTCTCTGTAATCCAACTGCTACAGCTACATTCTCAATAACAATCATGTTTTACTAAACTTCAATATATATATGTATCCCGGCATTTTAATGTATATCATGGCAAGCATTACTGTATTTAAAATATTTAGTGTACTGACTGTCGGATAAACGAATAAGCTAAAATCATAAACACTTCTTAACTATTGTTTAAAGGCGTTTAAAAAAAATGCACAATATGCTATTAACTGTGCTGCAAATCATCGTATAAAAATCTGTTACCAATCTATTAGTAATCTTGTCTATTAATGGATGCTATACTTAAGTTTTTTTAGAGTCGTTTTCATACATAAATTGTACCAAATTTTAAAAGTTTTATTACTAACATCTGATTTTGATATTATATTTGGATGCATTGGCAAATTTTACCTTCGAATACCAATCGAAAAGTTCAGTCAAGCAGTTTAGTAATTATGAAGGTTTAAACTTTGAAAAGCGGATTACGGGATTTTGTAAAGTATCTGCTAGTTTTGGTTTAAATTTCTGGACTCTTATTATTATTTTTTTTTAAATATTGCTCAGTTTGTATAAATAGGAATCAAGATTCCTTAGAAAGACTCTCAAGTAGAGGTCTGCATGAGCTGAAATTTGCAGGCCTTTAACAAACTAGACTCGTACATTCTTCCCCTTTTTTCGGCATGGCCTTATATAAAAATAAAAAATTCGCCTTAAGGCCGGTATTTAAAGCTAAAAGTTTCACACATGCACGGCACGAGTCGTACAAAAAATGTATTTGCCAGACCAGTATAAAAACCAAAACCTTTATTCGAACTTGCCCCGGTATTTAAGTTAAAACTTTGACCATAATTCGGCATAACCTCCACAAAAGCTTAATTCGTATGGCCCAGCCCATACAAAAACTTAATTCACCCGGCCTAACTAAATTTCTGGAAATATGCTGATATTTCTGAAGCAAAATTATACTACAAATAAAATCATTAAAAAGGTACATTTATTAATGCATGATATTTATTTTCAGATTATTTCGAAATGCAAATAATACAAAATATTAAAAATATTAATATCTACTTAAACAATTACGTATATAAACACTGATTTAAAAAAAAATGGACATAGACAATTTCATTCAAATGAAAATTCAGTAAAAAAAATTCAACAAAGTTAAAATGAAATAAAAAGGCTATAAAAGAAAATCATGCTTTTAAATCTCTACTTAGGAAAAAGGTAGATTTTTATAAATATATCTCTTATTTACTAAACCAAATTGAATTTCTATAGATTTAGCTAAACAAATGTACAAATAACGCCATAATTTTTGCAAAATTAAGTAAATAAAAGGCCAGTCCCAACAAGGCTAGATGGAAAGAATTCAAAAGTCTGCGTGCGCCCGGGTCTGGTTCGAAACCCAAGCTTGAATTAGATCTAATCTATCGGAATTGGATTGAGCCGAGCCCACACCTTATTAATCCTAGGCCATGCACACAGAAAAAAAAATCCGTTACATTTACGGCAAAAACTGCTGGCAGCAATGTTGATAGCAGTTTTTGCCGTAAAAATTGCAATAAAATTAGATGTAATTTTTTTTTATTACATCTAATTTTACTGCAATTTTAACGGTAAAAGTTGCTGGCAACATTGCTGCTAGCAGTTTTTGCCGTAAATGTAAAGATTTTTTTTTTCAGTGTAAGAAATTAATAAGAGGCTATACAGTAAAAATAAAAGTTAAAATTTTAGAATACTTCATATTTCTTTAATTTTCGATAACAGTACACTGCTAAATCTAAATTTAAGTTAATACAATATAAGGATATTTTTTTATTTAATTTATCTTTGTAAAGTTTCAACATTATGGTATTTTGAAATGATCTTTTTAAAAAGAAAGAAAGAAAAAGAAAACATTGCAATGTGCATCAGCAGAAGTGGTGATGCAGAATTGGGCAATTTCCCTGCCTCGGATTTTGAATTTTAGTTAATTTTCCTTTACCTTTCATGATTGAAAAAGAAGTATTAGTAACACTTATTTTTTGGAAGTGACATAAAATAATCAAATACTAATAAGAAAAAACTATGATTTTTTTTTTCAGCATGGTGCTCTCATCTTGAATCCTCAATGGAAGATAATTCTTAATTATGTTTTTGTAGTAATGTTTATGTGTTTCAAATTTATCTCAACCAAGGGCTTCCTAGAGCTAAAGTCTCTGAAGAGGCAGGGCCTTCTTAATTTTTCTAAAGTGAAAGCCTTCTTGATTTTGGGGTGTTTTTTTAGATGTTTATCCGGATATACTTAAAACTGTTTTGTACAAAAAGTTCTCACAAAAAATACTTATTTTAGTTTTTTTTTTCCCTTTCAGGTTTTTTTTTTTTTTTTTTTTTTTTTTCAAGTTTTTATTTATTTTAAAACCACATCCTTTCATAAATACTGACCATCTCTAGATTTCTTTCCGCATGCGCAAATGTAATCTATCTCTCTATACATCTGTCTATCTACCTCTCTATCGATCTATCTTGGTCTATCTATATCTATCTTGGTCTATCTTATCTTGATCTATCTATATCGATCTATCTCTCTACCTCTCTATCTTGGTGTGCAGACTGTTTCACCACCAAACCAACAAATTTGCAGGAGTTTTAGGAGACGCAGAGAAGACTCGGAATCAGATAGAATGGCGGGTCGAAAATGCCGTTGTGACAGATCGACAAACGGGTCGTTGTGATCTAAAGTCAAAAAGAAGTAGCGAAAAAGAAAAAAAAACGGCAGCGAATTAATGGAACAGTAGACATTTTGTTGAAAGTTATACTATAGAAGGTGTTCGAAATTATGATTAGAAGACATCAAGCTTAGAGCCAGGGGCGTGCTAACTTTGTAAAGCGCCTGTGTGCAGAACTATAGTTGGCGCCCTATATCCCCCCCCCCCGAAAAAAAAGAAAAAATTTCCAAGTTCGTTTGGAAAAATATAAAAAGGTACAATGTTTCATTTGTGGCATATTTAAAGTTATTTTCATCGACACGGGCAAAACATTTTTTCATAAATCTATATTTTTCTGTTTATATTACAGCCATTATTGTAGTTCCTAACTTTGAAGAAATTCGCAATTTTCCGAGGTTCTTTTCAAAATTCACGTTTTTTCGCGATCCTTTGACAAAATTTGCGCTTTTTCCCGTAGAACTTTTCAAGAAATTCTCTCTGTTCCCGCCACACTTTGGCAAAATTCACGGGTTTTTTTTCGCTATTCTTTCACAAAATTTGCGTTTTTTTTACGACCCTTTGACGAAATTCGCGTTTTTCCGCTGTCCTCTGTCGAAATTCGCGTTTTCCCCCCGATGATTTGACAAATTTTGCTCTTTTTCCGCGATCTCTTGATTATATTTGCACTTTTCCTGCGATCTTTTAAAGAAAATCGCGTTTTTCCTTCCTCCCTTTGATGAAATTCGCGTTTTTTTACGATTCTTTGCCAAAATCGCGGTTTTTCGGGCCATCCTTTGACGACCCCCTGTAATTGTTTTAAACGAAACTTTGGTACAACTTAAGCCTGAGGGCCCCTGACTGGTTGGGGCCCGGGGCTGCAGCCCCCTTAGCCCCCCCCCCCTTAATCCGGCTATGGTTTACAATCCACAATAACAAGTAATCAACAATATAATTTTTACAATTCTTTTCATAGTTTTCAGAATTAATAATGACTACTTTTTACGCGGAAAAAAATCTGTAATTTTTGTAGAAAAAAATGTATTTTATTCAGAAAAAACTGTAAAAAAACATTTGTTCCTGTTAAAAAAAAATGTTAAAATTGATTAATTTTTTTCTGTTTAAAAAAATGCGGATTGTGTAACTTTTACAGAAAAAAAATTATACTATTTACAGAAAGAAAAATTGTTTTAATGAAAAATTACAGACTTTTTTCTGTAAATTGTACAGTTTTCCGCATTGCTGCCAAAGTTGATACGTTATTTCTATCAATTTGATATATTCTTTTTTTCAATGTAGCTTATAATGATAGAAAAAAAATTGCCAGTTGAGTGATATTTTAAGCAGTATCAATAAAAGAAGTTATAAATTCCTCGTGATAACAAATCAGGACAAATGAGAACAAAGACAGACTTAACGCATGTATTATGCGTAACACATAATAGCTCACCAAAAGGCATACAGAAAGCGCCAAAAGGAAAAAAAAAAAAAAGAAAAGAAAGAAAACTTCTGAGTTATTCTATGCATTTCGGGTTAAAGGATGCTTTAATTAAAATTGGTATTATTTAAATGGGTTTCTTTTTAATTCTTGCCAATGACCACTATTTAGTGTTAATCATTGAATATTATTAATTTGTTATTTAGCGATTAAGGTTTCTGACCCCTTTGAAAACCTTTTGAGATAGGTTGCCCCTCTGAAAAATCTAATTTCAAATTTACTGTGATTTATATTATTTCTGCAAATTATTTTTACGAAGAGTTTTGAGTCGTATAGGGACTTATGGCTATTACAATGGGATGTATGCGCATCGTGTAAAACGCTTGGGACGCATAAGTCTACCCTATTTTTACGACCTGATTATTGCAGGGAAGGCTTTTACCAATATTTCCAAATAATAAATTTTATCTTATTTATGACAGAAATTCTGCAGTAAATTGATGATTGTTATTTAAAAATAAGGTGCCGCGACGCCGGAAGATGGTCAAATTGGCTCCGTTGAGGGCGCTGTGGCGGCCTTGTTCGGAGCACCATGTAATGGCCAGTATTGGCTGCGAACATGTATAAATTAAGATTTAAAAAGAATATTGCCCAGTTAAACTGATGGTATTGAACTCACAGGCTATGCATGCATACTAATTCAACATTACAGCCTTATATATATTCAAGGGTTAGTGCCGTTCGAAAAACAAATTAATTGGGGAAAATACCTACCCTCATTTCTTCTTTTTATACTTAATCATTGAACCCCCTAAACTAATCAGGGATATGTTTTATCATATGAAGCAACTATATCCAAAATTCAGAGCAAATCGGATAATTCTTCATAAAAACACATGTATGTAATTTAAGGAGAGTTATCCCCTTCCTTTATACTTAACCATTAAACATTCAAATCTATTCAGAGATTTGCCTTATCAGAGAGAACCTGCATCCAAAATTTAAAGGAAATCGGACAGTTCTGCATAAAAACCCATTTATAAAATTTGACGGGAGGCATAATTGCCCGTATCCCCTTTATATTTAAAAAAGAACCCCACGGCGAATTAGGGAAGCAGCTTATCACTATGAACCTGTATTTAAAAATTGAAGCAAATCTGTTAATTCTACAAGAAAAACCATTAACCTAGAGGGGTAGTCCCACCGATACCCCATTTATACTTATCCAATGAATTCCCAAAACAAATCAGGGAAGCACCTTATCAGAATGAATCTACATCTGAAATTTGAAGCAAATCTGTAATTTCTGCGTAGAAAACCCATTAACCTTAATTAAGGGGATGGGCGGTTACCTCCCATTTCTCCCCTTTTAGACTTATCCAATGAACTCGCAAAACTAATCTTGGATTTGTCCTCATGAGAATGATCCTTGTCTAAAATTTGAATGAAATCTGATAATTCTACACGAAAATCCCATTTATCTAAAATAAAGACGGATTTATAGCCCCGTCCCGCTCTTTATACTTATTCAATGAACTCCCAAAACCAAACATGGTGGTGCCCTCATCAGAATGATCCTATATCTAAAATTTGAATTAAATCTGATAAATCTGCATGAAAAACAAATTTATCAAAATTAAGGGTGGGGAATTAGACCCCCGTTTCCCTTCTTTATACTTAACCAGTGAACACCTAATACTAATCACGGAGGCGCCTCATCAGAATGATCCTATATCTAAATTTTGAGCGAAAACTGATAATTCTGCATGAAAAACCCATTTATATAAATTAAGGGGAGGTGCATTAGCCCCCGTTCCCCTCTTATATTCATCGAATGAACTGCCATAACTAATCAGGGAAGCGCCTTATCAGAATATGCCTATATCCAAAATTTCAATTTACTCGGATATTTTTATCATGCGAGTTATAGCATTACGCACGCACATACAGAATTGGCGGACACATAAGCTCTCAGGCTTTGATAGTCTGTGGACTAAAGACAGGTGGAATTAAGTTTTTGCGGTGTACTACGCTCTAACATATCTGCAGTGAGTTAATAGTGCTGTACGTTTTCAGCCATAGGAATTTCGGAGCCTTTCATAGTGTGCATCTACATGAGATGCGTCTCTGTTTAAAAAAATCGAACAGGTCTGCGTCTAAATCACTAATCAAAGTACTTAGTAAAAGCATAAACGGAATCTATGTGTATATTTTTCAGATGAATATTTATAAGCAAGTTTGTCTCAGATAGATCTAAGGAAAACAATTCAGATGTCAAGAAAACGCGACAAATTTTATAATAATTAAGTTAAAGATTTTTTTTTCTTTTTTAATATTTGTTTTAATTGAAATTTTTGGCGCCTTTACTACTTCGGCGCCTGTGTGCGCCGCATACTTCGCACACTTTATTTTTTATCGGCACGGCCCTGCTTAGAGCGATGCCGCATAGAATTTCTTACGTTCTGATAGATTCTTGGGATGTAGCAATTGACGGTTAGGAGCAGTATCGCTGTTCACGAGACCTTCCGTTCTGCGCTATTTACTACAAGACGGCAAGCGTCGCGGTTAAGCCTTCCTGACGAATTCTAGTCATAATTTCGAATACCTTCTGTTGTACAATCTTTCAATAAAATGTTTTCTGTTCTATTAATATGTTGCTGTTTCTCTACTTCTTTGGACCATAGTTCGCAAATATAGCATTTCCGACCCTACATTAGTGTGTGATTCTGAGTCATCTCAGTGTCTTTTACACTTCCTACAAGTTTGTCGGCTGGTAGTGAAACACACTCTGTATATATAAGATTGCTATGGCAACATGTGAAAATCATTTATTATCATTATTATTATTTAAAGTTAGATTGATACTTCAATTGGTAATTTTTTTTTTTTTTTTTTTAATCCATTTCAATAAATATTTATTTTTAACTTAAGTGTTTTGTAACATTTTAATTTCATATGTATTATGCTTTAAAATCTTTGCATTTGTTGCAGGGATCACTTTCACAGACTTATATGGTGATTTATACATCAATTTCAATTTGTGCAAGTTCCATTATTATTTATACATTCACAATTTTTTATGGATTAGTAATGGTTTATAGTGGTTATATATGTGTATGTGTGTGATTTCAATCTCTATATGTAAAAGTCTGCTTTATCATTAAAATCGTTAATGGTTAATGCATATTCCATGGTTAAATGGCTTAAAAATCTGAAAAATACTGTTGAGTAGAATTTTCTTGGGCGGAATCTCATTTGAGAGAAGAAGAATCCATTCAGTGGCGTAGCAAGCGGGGGGCGGAGGGGGCGGTCCGCCCCGGGTGTCACCCCCTAAGGGGTGACACCCAATTTTTATTTGCAAATATATACACTTAAGCTAATAAGATTCAGGAAAATGAAATTTCTAGCACACGACGCATTAAAGCTAATTTTCTTTTTCTTTGAGATTGTGAAATTTATACAGAAAAGAGTGTCTAAGTAAGATATTCACAAGGGATCAAAAAACAATCTATCCAACGAGTGGATAGCGAAAAGCAAAGAATAGTAAAGAATGTTTTAAAGAAAAATTTTTCTTTTACAAATAGACACCGCATTGACTTATGCAAACTATGGACGAATAATAAATCGCTCCTTTTTTTTTTTTTTTTTTTTTTTTTTTTGTAATGCAGAAGGAGAAAAGGTAAATAAGGAATGGTATTGTCATTTGTTTTAATAACATAAAATTGTGAATGAAAAAATGTGACATACTTTTTTTTTGGGGGGGGGGGTGACATCATGGTGGTTGGGGGTGACACCATTTACTTCCGCCCCGGGTGTCACCCATCCCAGCTACGCCACTGAATCCATTGTAAACAAGTTCTCTTTTTAGCAGCCACATCATCTGTTATAAACATATTAGATTCCTTTTATGTGGGTTATTATATTCAATTTTCGCAGTTCAAGATATTTTTCCGTTTAAAACAGGATTCCATCAAGGATAGCTTCCTTAGGTTTTACTGTGCACTGTACCTTATTTTCTTTGCTACCCCCCCCCCCCCCGCACACACACACACTCCTGGAGATTTTCACCCCTCCGGTCTATATCCCTCGATAGGTAATCGGCCGTTATAAAACAACACCAACTATTTTCTTTACCCAGTAATGAATGTACTATTCTCCAAAAGAATTTTAATTGTAGTATGGCAATTTAAAATATATATATGCATTTTTTGCAAGTATTGTTGGGCAGGGCTTTGTTTTATGGATTTTTTCTAACACTGGGCCTCGTTTTGCGTATTTTTGTAAGGGCGAAAAGATTTCCATATCGGTTGAGTCGTACCAGAGCTGAATTTTTTTAGGCATGCAGGCCTTCTGGGGAAAATGAAGGCCGAGAACAAAAATAATGCCTTGCCCGGGACAAGTTTCTATAATGAAAATTGGCCTGCTTCATTATAGACCTCTACATATAGATTCTACCCTCTTTTCCCACGAAGGGCAACCTTTCTCCCTTCGACCAATCTTTCATTAATCGATCGTATCAACGTATAAATATTACTGCTAAAATTCTGAGAGAGGAATTAACGGACTATAGAGAATATAAAAAATATTTAGTGCTGCCATCTGTGGGTCTGATAACAATAAAAATTTTAAACAGACACAGATTGCTTGAAATCTTGTTAAATATTCCATACAAGATAGTTGAAATTAAGAGACAAATTTTGTAAAAAAGATGCAATAAAAAGAAAAAAAAGGTAAATTTACTAGAAGAACAGCGTGCTTTCCAGCGTGACAGTCTCACAGTTAGAAAATAAATACTAACTGAATAGAAGAACATTTATAAAGTTTGTGCTAATTTGTTTAATATTATAACACCTTATATATTCTACTATCATAGGAGAATCTTTGATATAAAGCCCTAATATTTCTTAGATCAACTCAGTTTTGGTAAAATATTCTGATTACCAAAAGTCTCATTTATCGAATAATCAATATATATTTTTTTATTATTAATAAAAAAATATATTTTTCAAAAAGCGTGATAAAGTTTTTTTTTTTTTTTTTTTAATCTTTCAGATTAAAAAATCTAAAAGTAAGAAAAGAACATCGAAAATGCTTTGCAAAATTTCAGATATACCACCTCTGTCGAAGGTTTTAAGTAACTAAAAGCATTTAGAACTGCAAAGTGAAAATCCATACCCGTAACTAAAAGGTGCTATGTGCGGCTCATTCCCCCCCCCCCCAGGGCCGTAGCTAAGGGGGAGCTATGGGCGGCTCAGCCCCCCTAAAATATTTTGAGCCCCACACCCTGGAAAAAGCTCCAAGGTCACTAAATGTTCCGAAAATTCAAATGAAATTCTGTTCAAACATCTAATTTAGTTTTGAGACCCTTTTACAGTTTTGCAGAGTTACTAAATTGTATCTAAAATACGTGTTTCAACACTCACGCATCCTATTGGTACATATGAAGCTAACAGGATGTTTAATTTTGCACCAGTTATACATTCAAAATTTTCATCGTCATATACTTTTCTTAGCATAAAATGAAGTTATAACAACAATTTAATGAGAAACATAGTACCTACAATGTGAATACGCACTAATTTATCTTTCTGCATTAGAGAGAGAACAAAAAAATATGAGCCCCCCCCCTACATTCCCTTGAGCCCCCCTTCCCCTATATTCCCCTGAGCCCCCCCCCCCTATCGTACACTTCTAGCTACGGCCCTGTCCCCCCTTTCCAAATATTTTGAGCTCCCCTGGAAAAGATTCCATAAGTTACTAAATGAATTTACGTCGCGTAAGTCAAATTGAAATTTTGTTCAAAAATCTAATTTAGTTTTGACGCCCTTTAACAGTTTTGCAGAATTACTAAATTGTATCGAAAATAAGTGCTTCAACACTCGCTCATGCTCATCCTATTTGCACATATGAAGCTAACATAATGTTGAATAATACACTTTATATACATGATTTTTTTCACCATTATATACTTTTTTTAGCATAAAATGAAGTTTATATAACAGTCTAAGAAGAAGGATAGTAACTACAGTGTGAATATGCACGAATTTATCTTTTTTGCGTCAGAGAGAGAATATGAGCAATCCCTACATTTTCTCGAATTCTTCCCCTTCCCCCGTTTTTCATTTCTTGTTACGGCCCTGTGAAAATCCATTATCGAAGTTATTTTAGAAAGCGTCAAGTATTTCTCTTATTACATCTTCTTTCTTAAAAATTTCTCTTTGTTGTATGGAACATTTCATAAGATTTCAAGCATTCAAGATTTCTGTGTTGTTCTAAATTTATATTGTTATCAGACCCACAGATGGCAGCACTAAATATTTTTCAAATTTCTTTTACCAACGATTTTAGGCACTTTTATTCTTTTAATACATCTTTAAATGTAATAATAATCAGATATAAATATTTAACTACGTACGCAACTAAATTCATAATATATTTTTAACGTAGCTGTTAAAAATAGTAGCAAACAAACAGTTAGACTTTTAATCAACCGTTACAATTGACATATCTTGTCGTGAGGTGGGTGAGATATTTTATAAGTGAAGACTCTTTATTATACAGCACATCACACTTTAATTACGATACGTTACATACACATTACACACAACAATTAATACAACATTCTGACTAAAATCTTAAACACAAAAGAGCTGCGCGCACATATGGTTTTAGTTTCGGTTCGTGAATGTTCCGAAACAGTTATCTCGCGGTCACAGTCAATCAGTTCATTGAGCTGGACACGACATCTCCTCCCTTCTTAAATTCTTAAAGATCAAGTCTCTTGGGAGGTTTCCGGATCCTATTGGAACGACGTAAGTCCGGTTCAGGTTTCGATGGAATGGACGGAGCTTTGGACGGACTGCTTTGGACTATGGAATCACTTACAGGGGATGAGGATGATGATTCCAGCACTGGGCTGGATGTATGTGAAACTGCTTCTGCTAAGGTTTCAGTCCCAGCTTTTTCATTTACGATAACAGGAACAGATTTTTCAAGTTGTGTTTCTGATTTTTTATTTGAATCTATTTCTGTTGGAACTTGGCGATACACATATGGTGAAGAATGAGTTTCTTTCACTTTATCACCAACTGGACGGATCTGATCTACGTGTCTTCTGACCAAATTCCCCTGCACATTGACTGTGTATTTTAGAGCACCGTCTTGATTTACGACATGCCCAAATTTCCATTTGCAATTTGGTGATCTGTAGTCTCTCACAGCAACATATTCTCCAATTTCAAATTTTCGGTCTTTAAAATCGTAGACTCCCTTCCGTATTTTTTCCTGAATTCTGGTTTTGAGATCAGGCAATAAAAGATCAATTCTAGTACGGATATCTCTCTTAAGAAATAACATTGCTGGACTATGTGCAGTTGTCAAATTAGGTGCCTTTCTGTATTGCAGTAAGAATTTGCTTAACTTTTGATTTATGCTACCTTCATAATTTTGCATAGCTCTGAGTGTCTGTTTTACTGTGTACACATAACGTTCGGCCTGTCCATTACTGGATGGCTTGAATGGAGTACTAGTAATGTGTTTCACTCCATTGCACTTCATAAATCTTGCAAATTCATAAGATGTGAATTGTGAGCCATTGTCACTAACAAGTACAACAGGTAAACCGAACCTACTAAAACAGTCTCTAAGGCAATCGATTGTTTTATTGGCTGTAGTGGATTTTAATGGGTAAACTTCTAACCACTTTGAATAGGCATCAACAATTATCAAGAACATGTGTTCATATAGAGGTCCTGCAAAATCTATATGAATTCGTTCCCAAGGTGAACTAGGGTACTCCCAATGGTGTACTTTAACTCTAGCCGGATCAGCTTTAAATTTCGCACAATCTGAGCAATTTTTAGCCGCTTCCTCAATGTCTGTATCGATACTCTTCCAATAGACAAATGATCTGGCAATAGCCTTCATTTTTACCATGCCCAGATGTCCCTGGTGCAATTCTTCTAGAACCTGTTTCTGGTAAGTTTCGGGAATGCAAACTCTCTGTCCATACATAATGCAACCGTCTTCAATTGTATAATGCGCTTCCTTCCCCTGTAAATTTTGTCCTTCTTGGAGCGCTTTTAATAAAGGACCAAGCTCTTTATCTGTTTTAGTTGCTTGTTGCAACTCTCTGGACGTAATTGGGAGGGTTTCTATTTGACACATTTGGTATAGAGTGATATCGTCCTTGATTTCGAGTTGTTCAGAAGCTTTCGGTAAACGAGAGAGAAAATCAGCATTGCCGTGGTCTTTAGTATTTCGGTATTTAATATCAAATTGAAAGGATTGCAAAATTAATGCATAATGCAACAACCTAGTTGCAGTCAACACCGGAAACCCACGTTTCGATCCAAAGATGGATACAAGAGGCTTATGATCTGTAATCAATATGAATCTTCGACCTTTCAAATATAAATAAAATTTTTGTACCGCCCATACAATGGCAAGAGCCTCTTTGTCAATTTGGGAATATTTCTGCTCTGATCGATTTAATGTTCTGGATGCGAAGGCAATGGGTCTTTCACTTCCGTCAGGGTATAAATGTGACAAGACACATCCTATACCAACTGGTGATGCATCAGTTGCTAAAGTCAGAGGCAGTGCAGGATCATAATGTACCAAGACCCTTGGGGAGCAAATCTCTTCTTTAATTTTCTCAAAGGCAACCTGACAATTCCTGGACCAATTAAATTTAACATCTTTCTGAGTTAAGTTATTTAGCGGATTAGCTATAGTCGATAAATTTTCACAAAATTTCCCATAAAAATTTACTAACCCTAAAAAACTTTTTACTTCCTGTACGTCTTTAGGAACAGGAGCGTTTAAAATTGCGGAAATTTTTTCATCTGTCTTGTGAAGACCATTCGCGTCAATTTTGTGTCCTAGGAAATTTATTTCATCTTGGAAAAATTTACTTTTTTGTAAATTTAATTTTAACCCATATTCTTTGCATTTTTTGAAAAAATCACCTAAAGCTTTCAAATGAGATTTCTCGTCAACCCCCGTAATTCGTGCGTCATCCATAAAAACCTTAACTCCTTCCATGCCCTGAAATACTCCATCCACAAAACGTTGCCATATTGCAGGTGCACCATTTAATCCATACATTAATCGCTTACAAACAAATAACCCTTTGTGTGTGTTTATTGTTAATAGTTTTTGACTTTCAGGATGAACTTTCATCTGTAGATATGCGTGCCTAAAGTCCAGTTTTGAAAACTGCTTCCCCCCATTTAAACTGGAAAAAATCTCTTCTAATTTGGGTAATGGATGCTGAGGAACATTTAAATTTGGGTTTAACGTAACTGAAAAATCAGCACATAGCCGAATACTGCCGTCTGATTTAACTACCGGGACAACAGGTGTTGCCCATTCTGAGCATTCAACCTTTTCAATTATTCCCTCTTTCTCTAGTCTGTCAATTTCTTTTCCAACTCTTTCTTTTAAGGCAAAAGGTACGTCTCGACTTCTACGAAATACAGGTTTAACCCCCTGTTTTAATTCCAACTTAATTTCACAATTGTTTATCTCCCCCAATTTATCATCAAATATTTCTTTGTACTCTTCTAAGAGCTTATCTAAGCTTGTTTTATCCGTTGTTCTGAGCATTTTTATCGCCCTCCAATCAAGATTAATTTTATTAAGCCATTCACGACCTAAAATAGTATCTAAATTTTCTTTTACAATATACAAATTCAAATTTGAAACTTGATTTTGGTATTCAACTTTTACCGTTACATACCCCATAGGTACTAACGAATTTCCATTGTAAGTTTTAAATACTACATTGGTATGTTGAATTTTTTTATTCGAGATTTTCCTGAAATTTTTTATGCTCATTACGCTGACCGCACCTCCAGTATCCAGTTCCATAGAACAATTTTTGTTCTCAATTTTTAAATTTACCATTATAGGAGGTTGTCGCGGTTCTTCCTCGCGTACTGGGCTTTCATCAGAATTTAATCCAAATATCGGAACATTAATTTCACTCTCAACATTTTGTTGTTCCCTATTTACATTAACCTGTTTCTGTTTTACAGGTTTAAAGTGCGCTTTTTTTGCTGCAAAACACGCCTTCTGAATATGCCCAATTTTTGAGCAAAAATTGCATTTACTTGAAATAAATCGGCATTTTTCTCTATTATGATCCGTGCCCGTGCACCGGCTGCAATATTCCGATTTTTTCTGACGTTCAGGAAAATTAGGTTTTTTGTTTCCAAGCTTAGAAAATTTATTATTATTTTTCCCTACTTGCACTGCATTTATTCCACGCCCCATAATATCACTAGCACCCTTAAATGCCTTTTCCATTGCTAATGCTATCTGCAAAGTTTTTTCTAAATCAATATTATCCTCCTCGAATAACCGATCCAGTATTGTTTTATCTCGTAACCCACTTACAAATACATCCCGCAGCATCGTATTTAGCATGGTTGTGTCATATTCGCAATTTACTGCTAACGCTCTCAGTTCAGCGATATACGAACTAATACTTTCCCCCTCATGCTGTTTACGATTTAAAAATTTATGCCGCGACGGAATGACTAAAGGTTTTGGAGTAAGATGTTTTTTTAATACATCTTTTAATTTTACTAAAGTTTGGTCCGAAGGAATGTCAGGAGCCAGCAAATTTTTTAACAACTGATAAAGCTTGGGACTCAGTGAGGAAATAAAAACTTTGTTTCTTATCTCCTCCGGTACCTTTTGTACATCCAGATACGTTTCAAAACGTTCTAAGAAACTATCGAACTGTTCAGTATCTTCATTGAATTTTTCGAACTGAACTGTGATTTTCTGAGATCCTTCTTTATTCTGAAGCGCTTTTATCAGTTCCTCGTTTTGCTTAAGCAAATTTATAATATGCTGCTCCATATTTCATTCGTTCCAAACAAAAAATATCAAACGTTTTACCTGGAGCCGTCTTCGAGCATCGCTCTAATCCAAAGTGAAGAATTTACCATAAAAAAATAAATAAATAAATACATCCTCGTCGCCACTTGACATATCTTGTCGTGAGGTGGGTGAGATATTTTATAAGTGAAGACTCTTTATTATACAGCACATCACACTTTAATTACGATACGTTACATACACATTACACACAACAATTAATACAACATTCTGACTAAAATCTTAAACACAAAAGAGCTGCGCGCACATATGGTTTTAGTTTCGGTTCGTGAATGTTCCGAAACAGTTATCTCGCGGTCACAGTCAATCAGTTCATTGAGCTGGACACGACAACAATTAAACTGCTTCTTTTTAAAAATTGCTGAAGTACTTTGTAGCGGTTAATCATAACCATGAACAATCAATTTCCTTTTTTCTGAACTTTCAACTGACTGTTTTGACAACTCAACTTATCTCACTGTTTTGACAACTCAACTTAACTCACTGTATTTTGACATTCTACATTCGACACTGTTTTCACTTGGAGCATGCATCTGCCATGCGGTATTGTAGCTGTTTTGTTAAAATATAATTTAGTTTGTTAAATTTAAAAGAGTGAAGTATTTATTCAATCACCAACCTGTAGTTGCCTTCTTTTAACTCGCTGATGAAAATCAGCGTCTACAATTCACGTAGTTAGGTGCTGATGAGATCAATCTCTACACTGGTGACCTTATCGTAGTGTTAGACACGCGCCGAGAGCTATCTTTTTTTTATTATGAAAATCAAAAAACCTACTTCGTGAATTTCTCTCTTATTAATGTCGTGATAACTATTACATTATGAGGGATCTTTATCATCGCTTGTGATCGAAATTTTTTGATGTCGCTGTTGTCACGTGGTGATCGGTAAGTTGATTTTTTAAATTTAATGTATGGGCATGATCTATTTTGTATATATATATATATTTAGTGTGTGTCGTTTATATTGCCAGTATTCCCAATCGTAAACAAAATCCAAAATGTTTATTTTCATAACTTTTCTTTCTTCAACTTGATTGCACTTTTGTTTTTATTTTTTTGTATTGTAAATAACAGATGAAATCGTCACACCATTAGTTGTGAATCGCCCAATTATTTTATTTTATTTTGCTTTGTTTCTGTTCCGTATAAATACATTATTTTTCAACTATGAATCCAAACGAAACCGGTAACACAGTTTCCGCGGAAGTCGCACGCGTTTCTGTAAAACCTCCGCCGTTCTGGAAAACAAATCCTTCGTTATGGTTTGTTCGGCTGGAGGCGCAATTTTCCCTCGCTGGCATTACTGCGGACGAGACAAAATTTAACCACGTGGTTTCGGCCGTGGATTCGGATATTTTAAATTCGGTGAGCGATATCATCTTACAGCCACCTCAAAATGACAAATACAATGCATTGAAATCTCGCCTAATTGACTTACATTCAGAAAGTCAAGCCTCAAAAATCCGAACTTTGCTGCAAGGGTTAGAGTTAGGGGATCAGCGGCCTTCCCAATTACTTACCCGGATGCGTACCCTTGCTGGTGATACTGTTAGTGAGCCCTTATTAAAATCTTTGTGGCTAGATAGACTCCCCAGCAACACACAAACTATTTTGGCTGCTCTCAGTGAGGATCTCTCGGGTTTAGCTGCTGTTGCTGATAAAATTAATGATCTGACCAGTAACCCTTCAGTAAATGCTGTTGCTACTCCAAGTACTTCATGTGACCTTAAAATAAGTCAACTTGAAAACCAAATTTCTCAATTGACAACAATGGTGTCTGAATTGACCACCTCATTAAACAGACGACACTCTAGAAGTAGAAGTAGACATAACAATCAGAGCAGAAGCTCATCTCAAACTCGCAGACAAAATAAATATAAAGAACCTTCTAATGGTATGTGTTTTTACCACACAAATTTTGGAAACAATGCCAAAAAATGTAACTTACCTTGTACATTTTCGGGAAACTAAGCCGGCGATCGCCAACCGGCCACACTAGCGACCGCCAGGTAAATAGACTTATGTTGGCCGATAAAAAAACTGGTAAAAATTTTTTAATCGACACAGGGGCAGATTTGTCTGTGTTACCGAAAAGTTATTCCTCTGTAACTTCTCCCTCTTCTGACTTATTCCTTTATGCTGCAAATGGTACTAAAATTGCTACTTATGGCACAAAATTTTTAACACTTGACCTAAATTTACGCCGTGCTTTTTCTTGGTGTTTCGTCATCGCTAATGTTAACCAACCTATCATTGGGATTGATTTTCTCAAGCATTTCAATCTCCTTATCGATGTAAAAAATGGTTGTTTAATTGACGCCATAACCAAACTCACGTCAAAAGGGAAAATAATGCATGATAATTCTATACACCCCCAGTTATCAGTTCTACTTGGTGATTCTGAATTCGATAAAATTCTTAGCAAATTTCCCGAGCTCACTAATCCCTCCCAACCAATTAAGCAGCCTGAATCTGTAGACATTTATCACCATATTGAGACAACTGGTCCCCCTGTATTTTCAAAACCTAGGCGTTTATCTTCTGAGCTACATCATGCTGCACGCACAGAGTTCGAGTACCTAATGAGCCAAGGTATTATACGCCCTTCTAACAGCCCCTGGGCGAGTCCTTTGCATATGGTCCAAAAGTCTAATGGTCAATGGCGCCCTTGTGGTGATTACCGCCGCCTAAATGCAATTACCATACCTGACAGATACCCTGTCCCTCATATACAAGACTGCATACAGGTATGTTCTGAAAAGAAAGTATTTTCAACTATCGATTTAGAAAGGGCTTATCACCAAATTCCTGTAAATATTCCCGATATACCAAAAACTGCTATAACAACCCCTTTCGGTTTGTTCGAATATGTTTTCATGCCTTTTGGTTTACGCAATGCAGGACAGACATTTCAGCGTTTTATCCACAAAGTTCTTTCTGGCTTAGACTACTGTGTGCCTTATTATGATGACATACTCGTATTTTCAGATAATGCTGAGCAACATAAACAGCATTTGGAACAAATTTTTACTCGCTTAGCGCAACACGGATTAAAAATTAATCCCTCAAAATGTGTCCTCGGTAAATCATCTGTTAGCTTTTTAGGATGTCTTATAACCTCCGAAGGCGTGCAGCCTTTACCTCAAAAAGTTGAGATCATCAAAAAATTTCCTAAACCTGAAACTTTAGTCGAACTCAAACGTTTTCTTGCCATGATAAATTTTTATCGGAGATTTCTACCAAAGGCTGCAGAAGTACAAGCACCCTTACACGAATTTTTGAAAAATTCTAAAAAGAATGATAAAAGTGAAGTCCCATGGACAGACGAAGCACTTGCTTCTTTTGAAAAATGTAAACTTGATTTAGTTAATGCAGCAACCCTTAATTTTCAAGCTCCTAATCAACAGCTTTCTTTAATGGTTGATGCCTCTGACGTGGCAATAGGCGCAGCCTTAAATACTTTAACAACAAATGGTTACAAACCTCTTGCTTTTTTCTCCCGAAAACTTTCACCTGCTGAAAAGAAGTATAGTACTTATGATAGGGAATTACTGGCAATATATTCAGCTGTAAAACATTTTCGCCACAATCTTGAAGGTCAAAATTTCATAATTTTTACTGATCATCGCCCATTAACTTTTGCTTTTATCAGAAATTCTGATTCTTCTTCACCACGGCAACTTCGACATCTCGACTATATCTCTCAATTTAGCACTGACATCAGGCATATATCAGGGTCCGAAAATGTGGTCGCTGACACACTTTCTCGTCTGCAGTCAGTAAGCCTTAGTTCTGTGGACTTTGCAGCTATAGCTGAATCCCAGAAAAATGATGCAGAACTTACTCAATTATTGCAAGACCCAACTCATTCTTTGAAACTTCAGTCATGGGCCATAAATCCCAATTTGAAATTATATTGTGACGTCAGCCATGACATGGTGAGACCATATGTGCCTCCAAATTATCGTAAAGTGGTTTTTGAGTCTTTACATAACTTGTCACATCCAGGTATCAGAGCATCAAAAAAACTCATTCAAACTAGATTTATTTGGCCATCTATGTCTAAAAATGTCACTGAATGGACTCGTTCCTGTTCGGACTGTCAGCGTTCTAAAGTCATTCGCCATACACGCAGTCCTATTCAAAATTTCACTCTACCCTCATTACGCTTCGACCATGTCCATTTAGACCTGGTTGGTCCACTCCCACCATCTGATGGTTACACCTATCTTCTTACTTGTATAGATAGGTATACAAGATGGCCTGAGGCCATACCTATCTCTGACATCACAGCTGAGACAGTCGCACGTACCTTTATTAGCCACTGGATCTCGCGTTTTGGGTTACCGTCTGTCATCACAACAGATCAAGGCAGGCAGTTCCAAAGCACTCTTTTTAATGTTCTTGCTCGCCTGCTAGGAGTTAAGAAGTTTCGCACCTCACCATACCATCCTTCCAGTAATGGGATTGTTGAACGATTCCATCGATCCCTTAAACAAGGTCTTAAATGTCATCAAACCATAAAATGGACTGACACCTTGCCATTGGTACTCCTTGGACTTCGGTCAGCACTGAAAGATGATTTGCAGTGCACTACTGCTGAACTCGTCTATGGAATCCCACTTCGTTTACCTGCTGAATTCCTCGATGCACCTTCTACAGATGTTGAGCTAGAGCCACACGAATTCCTCCAACGCCTTAGGTCTACCATGGAGAATCTGAAGCCAACACCCACCACAACTCATAAGAAATCTTCAGTTTTTGTCCATCCAGCTTTGGAGTCCTGCACACATGTCTTTCTCCGCAACGACAGTGTGAAGAAACCCCTGCAAGCACCTTATGATGGACCGTACAAAGTCATCTCTCGTACTACAAAAACTTACACTTTGCTCATCAATGGTAAGCAGTCCACGGTCAGCATTGACCGTCTCAAGCCAGCCTTTTCCGACAACGAATCTAGTTCATCATCCAGTGTTCCTGTTGCACCTTCAGCACCTGAGCCCAGTGTTCCTGTTGCACCTTCAGCACCTGAGCCCAGTGTTCCCGTCCTGCCTCCTGCACTCAAGCCCAGTGTTCCAGCGTCACCCAATCCCACAACTTTCAGTGTTCCAGTGCCACCCGTTACCACACGCTCAGGACGACGTGTTCATTTTAACCCTCGGTATCTCTAGTCCTCAATGCTTGAGTACCGGGGGGAGTACTGTAGCGGTTAATCATAACCATGAACAATCAATTTCCTTTTTTCTGAACTTTCAACTGACTGTTTTGACAACTCAACTTATCTCACTGTTTTGACAACTCAACTTAACTCACTGTATTTTGACATTCTACATTCGACACTGTTTTCACTTGGAGCATGCATCTGCCATGCGGTATTGTAGCTGTTTTGTTAAAATATAATTTAGTTTGTTAAATTTAAAAGAGTGAAGTATTTATTCAATCACCAACCTGTAGTTGCCTTCTTTTAACTCGCTGATGAAAATCAGCGTCTACAATTCACGTAGTTAGGTGCTGATGAGATCAATCTCTACAACTTCATTTAACGAAATATTTCATCTATATATTACATAAGTTAATAAATAATCAGAAAAACAATGAATAATTCTTGCAGGAAAAAAAACATAAAGAACTATAAATTATAAAAAATCATATGCCAAAACATAAAGAGCTTGATTTTCAGCAATGAAGATGATAATAATAATAATAAATGACTGTTAAAAACTAAAAAAAAAAGAGAAAAAATATGAAATTGTGATTATTCCTATAATCATAGTCAATAATTGATTAATTAATAGTCATATTCAATAATTTATTATGTCTATGGGCATAATCAATAATTACATAATTTTACACATGTAATTATATTAACACATGTTAAAAAATGAAAATTAAGATAACTTCCATGTAAATTTTGAAAAAAAAATTCTTTCTTTTTTTTTTTTAAATTTAAATAATCTTTACTATGTTCGTTATATGGTTTTTTCTGCAAGAATTATTTTTAGTTTTCATGATTATCTATGAATTTAAGTAACACAACAACAAAATATTCAGTTATTAGTTCTTCAGTAAAACAGAATCTTTTTGAAATAAAACAAAAATTAAACTTTTTTAAGCAATCGGTGTAGTTGTAACATTTCTTCATTTTCTGTTCATTATTTATAACAAACTGTAGAAAAAGAAAATCATGCAGCCAGAATTCGGTTCTAGGGGGGGGGGGGGGGTTCTGTTATCAGAACCTCAAAACCCCTGATTTGCTGGTTATTTGAATCGCCTGTTAATAGAATCAGTACTAATTAGAATTTTTACTGTATAATACTTAAATTTAAAGAGCATCTGTCAGGGCCGTAGCTAAGGGGGCTAAAGGCTCAGCCCCCCCCCCTAAAATATTTTGAGCCGCCCCGGAAAAGATTCCAAGGTCACTAAATGAGTTTCTGTTGAGAAAATTCAAATTAAATTCTGTTCAAAAATCTAATATAGATTTGAGACCCTTTCACAGTTTTGCAGAATTACTAAATTGCACCTAAAATAAGTAATTCAACAATCCCTAATCCTATTTGAACATATGAAGCTAACATGATATTTAATTTTGCACCAGTTATGCACTCAAAATTTTCATCATCATATACTTTACTTAGTATAAAATGAAGTTATTACAACAGTTTAATAAGAAACATAGTACAGTGTGAATATGCACTAATTTATCTTTCCGTGTTAGAATGAGAAAAAAAATTGAGCCCCTCCTACAATCTCTTGACCCCCCCCCCTACAATCTCTTGAGCCCCCCCCCCCCTATAGATCACTTCTAGCTACGGCCCTGGCATCTGTGTGGCAGGAAATCATCAATCTTTTAACATAATGCGTCTCATAAAAGTGATTTAGTTCAAGTAACCAATTTTTACTTAACTAATTTATGTAATATGTACTTTCAGTTTTAAGTAGAATTTTTGCCATTTTATTGAATCATTTTATGATAAATCCGATTCAATAAAGCGGTGTATTCTGAAGTACGCCAAAATGTTTAAACATTAAGTTTGGTTTTGATTCATATAAAGTAGCAATTAGGGGAAACATGGGAGGTTTGACCCACTTTTTACAAAAACATTTTTCTATTTTTTTTTTTAACATAATAAAATTTCCATGTTGACATTATTTGATAGCTTATAATGTTTGACATCATTTTAAACTATTTTTTTCTATTTAAATTATAAACTATCTTTCTGATTAATGATTTTTCAAGATCTCAAAAACCGGGTCAAACCTCCCTACTTAAGGGAGGTTTGACCCACTGTGAGGGAGGTTTGACCCACCACAGGAATGGAGTGTTATTAAAAATTGCACAGCAATAATTAAATGTTCAAAATATACTATTACAAACTACAGGCAATAATTATGAATAGAAATCAACAAATATTTATTTTATGATTCGAAACAGCAAGTAATCTGGACAAAAATCATTAAAGGAATTTAGATACAATCAGTAAAGATTCTGATATTTTGAAAAATCACAGTTAAATTTTATTTTCAATGCAACTCTTTCAGTGCCTCCACTAATCATAGGATGAGGTAGCTTAGTGAGATCGCTTCTTGATACTGTGGCAATATCTTCTTTTTCAGGGTAAATAAAACAGAAACTACATGCATCAGACCTTTTCAGAAAATTAATCGAAAAATCATTGCCATTTTCTTCAATGACATGATCAATAAAATGCAGTAAACTAGATTTGGTTGTAAATTTTGCCAAAACAAAATCTCCATTTTCAATGTTGGTTCGAGAATCTTCAAAATCATCAACTGCATCTTCATCACTTGAAAGATGAAAGTTTTCTAGTTCAGTTTCACTGTCTGAAGACAAATCTAATATACGCTTTTTTGTTTGCTTCTTAACCTTCTTATTATTTTGTGAAGTTTTCTTTGTTTTTTTCAAGTTGTGCTTTTTCTCGATTTCTGCTTTCACAGGGGTATCTGTCAAAATCCTTGACTTTGTACGATTTCTACCACCTCTGCCTTTTCTAGGTCCTGCTTTAGGAAATGGACGAAGCTGCTCAGGTGTTACTAATTGCACTGGAAAATGTGAATTCATTGAACTTGTAGATGGAATACTAGAATTGGAGGAAAAAGAAAGATTTGTGAAACTTGCAGATGTCGATGGTAGATTCAATACACTGGTAGATGGATTAGAAGATGTAGCTGAAGGCATACTTGTAACATCCGGATTTGGTCTGTCTGTCACATTAGAAGAAAAAAATCAGATTCAGGAAAAATATCTGAATTGAATGGCCAGATTCCAGTACATGCAAATCCACTTTGTATGTTTTCAGGAGTAAAAGCCTTTGAAAATGATCTGCGAACCAAATCTGGAATGTCGTATATTGTGATAGGTTTACCTGGATTCGTGACCATAAAATTACTGGCAGCAGAATTATAAAATATCTTGAAGGGACTAAAAACAGATCTATCAAGTGGCTGCAACTTGACTTGTATGGAGTGGTAAAGTTAGCAAAGTTATCCCATTATCTTTACAAAGCTGCAAACCCTCAACTGATATGTGTGACTCATGGTTGTCGAGAATAATCAATACCTCGTTATTTTTGTTGCATTTGCTATATTTTATAAAATGATGGAGGTATAACTGAAAGTTCTCTGCTGTCATCCATCCACTGGAATGAGCGGCAGCTTGCATTCCTGGAGGTCCACCCCTTGTCATTATTTCTTTTACGTGAACTCGTGGAAATACTAAAAATGGTGGAATTGATGTTCCAATTGCAGAGATACCACAGCACATTGTGACTAAAGTTCCACGTTCTGCAGAAGTGACTTGAGATACTTGCTTCTCTCCTTTCATAGCAATAATTGCAAAAATTACAAATCTTTATGTATTTATTTTTTAAAATCTGCTTATTTTACCCCTACCTGACACTTTTTCTTGTTTAACTTTATTGAATTTTCATAATATAAATATAAAATAAAAGTTACAAGATAACTTGTAAATGTAGAATTTAAAGCATGGGTTGTACCTAACAAAGCAAAAAAAAAAAAAAAAAAGCAGATTTCACTTATATTTAAACTTATAAAAGTAATGCTTAAACAAGAAGTGTTTCAATTGAATTTTATTATATTCAGTATATTTGGAATTAAGAACAATGTTTATTTGATTTGAATTAAGAACATTTGATTTGATTAAGAACAATATTTCTATTAGAAATTCTCTATAGTACAGTTTAAATGTGTTAAAACATCAAATTAAACAAAATGGGGAGGTTTGACCCGGGCCAAACCTCCCAGAATTGACATGGGTCAAACCTCCCTTAATAGCCATTTTGGAAAAAAATGTAAAAAACACATTAAAATAAAAAGTAAAAATAAAATATTAGTATACTGCCTTTTAGTATATTAATCTAAGTACACAAACAATTCAACTTATTTTTATATATGTTAATGACTGATGGCACAGGAGAGAACAGCTTGCAACAACAACAAAAAAATTTCTTCCAGAAAATGATATCACATGTGATTCCTCCTTTATTCTTCCTGCAAATGGCTAACAGACAAAAAAAATGTGTTATTCTGCTTGCTACCATGCTGCCATCTGGCACTTATCAGCTAAACAAATTTTTAAATATGAAAAGTATAGGGTGGGTCAAACCTCCCCTATGGTCAAACCTCCCTTGTTTCCCCTATAGCGATTTTTCTTAGCTCTGGGAGGGATTTTAACCCCAAAACCACCCCCTTGGCTGCGCCACTGCCTACATCTTTATATTTTGTATATACGACTGTTACAATTAAAGATAAAAACATGTGGAGGATGCCTAATAATTTGGGTTGAATCTATGAATATATATAAAATTTAATCCAAAGTTCTGGGACTGATTCTTTTTTTTTTTTTTCTTAATTGTCTGAGCGAAGCGAAGTCTTTATACTCAGAGATACGTAACGATATTAAAAGTAAAAAAAATTCTTTCGTCAAGCAAATCTCAAAAAGTACTTGTCGGATTTTGATTCTGTTTGTACCAGAAGGTACCTCTGAAGGTAATCTGGTGAATGCACCTACTTTTAAAAATTAATTCCAAATAGTTTAAAAATTATATTAAAAAAACTGATAAAAAAGCACAATTTATTTGCAAACGTCACAGAAATTTGGTGTGCGTGATTTCACAAGCTGGATATCTTCGTAGATAACCGAATCAGTACATGGAGTAAATAGTAATCATTTACGCACTCAGAAATACAGAATGCAATAAAACATTTTAAAATTTAATCATGCAGGAAAATAAAACTGTTATTTTTTTATATTAAAAAAATGTCATAAAAACTTAATAGCATTTTTTGATAGCTAAAAGAATATTTTATATATTTCGCGTGTGAAAATTAGAAACAATTACGTTTTTAAATAGAAAGTTTCTTTTATGACATCATTTTCCCTTTATATTTATTTTTATTGCATGTTTTCATTTAACTTATATTTCGTTTGTGTGTGGAAGTCAATTCTGGTCACTAATTTTTCGGCACGGATGCCACACGCGCATCAGACTTGGCGCATGTTTTTTTCAAAGCCCATTTGGTGAAAACTGCGTTTTCAAATAACGCTTACATACACATTTTAAAATTATTTTCTATTATCAAAAAGAACTTATAGTAAATAAAATAATAATAATAATTAATAACTATAAAAACAAATATTAAAAAAAGGAAATGAAAGTAAATAAACATTTTATGAGTAAATAAACAAATAATAAATAAATAAAGCCGGGTTACCATCTCAGGTAAAATAATGCCATTTTGACGCCAATTATGTATCCTGGTGCATATGTGACATCTTTTCCCATTTTTCATCCATTTCCTGTTGGCATACAACTTTGAAATTTGGAATATGTATGCATACCTGGGAGCAATACTGGAATTAGACATTGATTTTTTTTAATTCGATCCAAAAAGGGGCGACGGGGGTTATTTTTTAAAGATTTATACAATTTATACTGAATAAAAGAGCCACTTACCTATTTTTATATACAAGAAGAAGTAAGTGGCATGTAAAAACAATTATAGTATACATAAATAAAATTCTTGAGATAATATACTAGAGATATAAGCACCGGGTTTGGCGAGATTTTTTATGCCAATTAGGCGAAAACATCGTTTTGATTACCAGATACATATAGCATGCTATAATAACACGTTATTTATTTATTTCAAAAAGAAAAAAAAGGAATAAACGAAACATTTTCTGTTATTAAAAAAAAAGAATCAACAACCAATAAATGATAATATTTTTAGAACAAACAGTTTATTATAACATTTATATGATAACCATGTTAGGCAACTGAACACCATTTTGGCACCAATTAGGTATCTTGGTGTGTATAGGGCATATATGTGCCATATTTATTTGTAAAACTGAGCATGAACGTTTACCAAGTGTGTTTTCATAGCCGCTTATATCTTTTTGCAACATAGCGCACATTTCGAAGCCAAAACTGCACAAAAGAAAAAAAAAATCAATATTTGCAGTATTTTTATTTTATTTAATTTTTTTAAATGTAATGCACATTTTGTAATTAGTAGGTTCGATAATCAGACCTCGTTTTTTTGCTTTAAAAGATGATATTTCATAAGACGTCTTTTTTGGATTAGTCGTTTTTCCATATTTGATAGTATGCGTCTATACTCGTTTTGTAACTTTTTTTGTAACTTTCTTCTTTATTAACAGCGACATTTGGATTTCCTATTTAAATAAAAATTCTTCTAAATGGAAAGAATTTTGTTAAAATAAATAAATAAATGAAATGCGGACATCTATTGCTCAAAGCACAAAATTTTTCCTATTGAGTTAATAAAAATCAGTAAAAACATAATTTTTATAATGATAAAAAGGTGACTTATGTAATAACAGAGTCATATATTATGTACGTTATGGATTAAGTATTAATATTTCTCCACCATTTATAAATAATAATAATAATAAAATAAAATGCGGACAGACCAAAGTCTATATTTGACTGAAAACAACAACCATTTTCTAAATGCTTTAAAAAAATGGCCAATGAAAAGTGATATTTCAAAAGTATTATGAAGTTAGTTAAAAACCATTTACTTTAAACTAAATGAATAAAAGATGTATATTTTTAATGAAATAAATGGGATTTGAAAAATTATTGGAAATTTATCGCCATAGATGTATCAATATTACAATTGGTACCTTGTGTGCAAAATGGAACAATTAGCAATACTTTTTGTACCCGAAAAGTGGTAGTTGCTTTTTTTAAGGTTAAAAAGTAGATTACGAAGTATTCCTATACAGAGATGCCAAGCCCGCGCTTATTGCAAAGCAGAATTTTCTTATAGGAAAAGTTATTTTATAAATCCGCAGAATGTTAAAACATTTTTTGTATTAATAAGTATTATTGTTTATATATATATATATATAATAATGTTATATATATAATAATATTATAAATATATATAATAATATATATATAATAGTTTATATATATATATAATATTTTGTATTAATAAATGTCTGCAGAATGTTCCAATTTAATAAACATTTTCTGTATTAAAATACCGGTATCCAAAATGCCGGAGACTTGGCAGCTCTGCCTATAACATTTTAATTAATCACGGTACTTTTTTTAATCGGATTCAAATTTAGTTGAGACAACGTTTTTTGGCCAAAAGCAGCTTTTTTCCACATGTGTAACTACGATACAATTCCTTGATGCTGAAATAAAATGTTTTGACTTATGCTATTATTGCTTCCTCTTATTTATTTATTTGAATTTTAAATAAGATGACTCAAAATCGTGTTTTTTAAATGCACGGAAAAAATCCATTTCGAGAGAGGGCGAAAAGAACAATATTTGGCGATTTATTATCTGCGCTTGGCTAAGTGTCTTACTACCTTGTATTTAATACTCTTCACAATACTTCGCTGTTATATTGACTTTGGCGCTTTTATAAAAAGTTTGACGTAATTCGGGCTTAAGAAAGTGAGTTTTTTACTGAATAATACAAATAAATGAAAAATGAAAATTAAGAAATACTAAGAAAAGAAAAATGAAGCATTATATTGACCTATGTGTATTTAAAAATGCATCTGCTAGCACTAATTAGATAATTTATGTATATAATAGAAGATAAATTGATTTTGATTCTATATTTCTATGCTATAAAGCAATAACGTTTGTGTGTTTTTCGTTATCATTGGGAGTATCTAGCCGATTTAAAAAATAATGTGGGCAAAAAATGTTGGTAACCATGTTTGCTGCAAAATATACTATATTTTGCGTAGGAACAATAATCACCATCAATGCACGAGCAAAAAAGTTCTAAAATTGAGAATTCTTTAATGTTAATATGACTAAAAATTTATTTATTTATTTTTTTTTTTTTGTGGCAACTTTTAAGATATAATATTTTTGTTATGAACGATTTCTAAAACATTCGACAATTTAAATTCACAAATTAAACATTTTTTTTTCTAGAAAAGATTTAAACCCAATTTATTGAGAATATTGCAATTTTTTAGGATACTGTTGGGGTTAGAAACTAGAACTTTGGCATCACAGTAACTTATACGATGTAAATGCTCGTTTAGGACAAATTCTTAAAAAAGGATTCCTTAATTCTTATCGACAACCTCATGGCATCCATGGAAAACAGATGTTCAACAATACAAACTATTCAGACGGATCTCACACCATATAAAATACACTCCATTCTCTTCAAACATAATAGTTTATGTTATTTATAGTTTCTCAAATCGGTGCGGAGCTTCTGTTTATGCTCATGACATCATTTCAAAAAGTTATATTTGCCCCACCAGTGGCCGAGAGGTTCAGACCTCTCAACTGGTAGACGGCAGGTGCTGGGTTCGAATCCAATCGCGGCTGTCGGCCTAACCGTTCGGAGTTTTCTTCGAACCTTGCGTAAATACGGGTTAGGTTCCCTTAGAAATACCCCCACGATGGACACTACCCCTGGTCCTATATCCCATTAGAGTAGATAATCGGACGACAAAAATAAACCAAACCAAACCAAAAAGTTATATTTCCAATGTAGGAAAATTTGGTGTTTTATTTTCTGTATTACTTTTAACATTTTCCATATTTCCAATTTTATATCCATGTATGGTTTGCTTTCCCTTTTATATAAATAGTATATGCAACTTTATATATAAGATTTTGTAATTCTATGATTCAATATGCTTATTTTCATCATATTTTATCTCAATGAATGACCAATTAAAGGTAACATTACATTTTCTTTACTTGTCGCAAGTTATTAAATGTGTATTCTCAGCAACATCGCTCAGACTAATCCCTCTGAGGGAAGTCCTAGTTAAATTAAAATAAGTTTTATATCAATATATTATTGAAACATTTCTTCTTAAACAAACATTTATAAAATCTATCTACCGATCGATAGTAATGTATATTTTTACATGTTTGTATTTTTTATTTTATTTTATTTTACTAGTCTCACCAACCCCCGTTCAGACACCCCCAGATTCTAAAAGCACGCTAATTTCATCGGCTTTAAAAAGATTGAATTATAGTTTAAAAGAAAAGTGGTGATCTCCCTGTAAACGGTGTTCTATTCATTTTTCTTTGATTGGAGATATTTAACACCAAATCAGCCGCTGTTAAAAGATACAATGTCTGTAAAAATTTTAAAATAAGATAATATAAAATGAATTAAACAAACAAACTTAAGTAAATGATTAAAATGTCTTATTCCCAGTTCTAAACGGTGTCGAAAGTACTATAAAGGTGTAATCTTCTTACCTTTTTTTAGGTAGGTTTCGTATGAAATACTACCTATTGCGGTCTCTCCTATGTTGGAATTTCTGAAAAATTTTGTGCAGATCTACGCCGATCATGACTTCTAGACCCAAAAACTACCATCAGTAAAGAAGTTTATATATATATATATATATCACTTTCTTCTGGACACGATAACTTCTATAGTTCTGCTCCAATCTCCTCCAAACTGATATATAAAATCAAGGAGTATAAAATCACGGTCCAGTTCGTTAATGAGCAAAATAGGACCAAGGGGGTGAGCATAAGGAGTGTTTTTGTGAAAACAGAAAAAACGCCATAACTTCCTAATTAAAATAGATATCGAATCAGTTTAAAGTTTTTATTACTTCTAAAAAATGGGCCAAAAGTTTATGCATGACAGATTTTTGATAAAGATGAAAATGCGCTCGAGGGCCGAATAAAACAGGGTTTTTGGGAGTGCTTTGGAAATCTAATTATATTTATCTTACATATTCTCAATAGTATCTTCAACTTTTATATTGACAAGATTTTCATAGGAAAATTCCTTTAGCAAAAATAAATTAAACAAAATAAAAGTTGAAGAAAAAACCTCAAATCCAAATTCTGACTAATTTTTAAATTCATTTGGTTTTTAAAGGCTTCCAAATGGCAGATCCTCTTATTTAAGAACTATATAATGTGACTTATTGGCCAGTTTTTTGTTAATGGCAGATCCTCTTATTTAAGAACTATATAATGTGACTTATTGGCCAGTTTTTTGTTAAAGGCAGAATATATTTCAAAAAAGGTTGCCAAAAAGGTATTTTGAACAGAATTTCCCAAAGTGATCGTGATTGAAAATTTGAGGAAGTATTCAGAAAACAAATTTCGTTTTTTCTGACTCATTTTTAAATTCAGTTTTGCTCTCAAACGCATCCAATTGACAGGTTCTCTTATTTATGAACTGGATAATGTGCCTTATTGGTCAGTTTTTTTTTTTTTTTTTATAAAGGCTGAATATATATATTTTTTAAAGTTGTCAAATTGGGCACTTTGCCCAAAATGTCCCGAAGAGATCATGATTAAATAATTGAGGATGTGTTCAAAGAACAAATTGGTTATTTTATGACTCATTTTTAAATTCAATTTTGCTCTCAAACGCATTCAATTGACAGCTTTAATCAGGAACTATATAATATGCTGTATTGATCGATTTTTTAATACAGCTAGAATATACAGGGTGATTATAATTAAAGTCCGAGTTTCAAAACGCTCTAAAAAGCGAACCACTCGTTAGAATGGCGTGAAAATTTAACAGCGTATTATTGAAGAAGGGGGAAAGAACATGAACCAAAAAAAGTTCCAAATTTTAGCGACAGATGGCGCTGTAAGCGTCAGAATTTCGACTACAAAGGACAAATCGTAAAACAACGGCTAAGGCGTAAGTTACACGATATAAACCAACTGTATTGTTCAGTGTGCATGACTGTACGCGTGTGATACTGTTAGTTACGTGAGCCCGTCCACCACGGCAAGGTCGTACAACATCGGATGGGAAAAATCGGTTTTTAATTGTCCTGAGGCCAAAAACCGCATAAAAAGCATCCATCTAACCGGTTTTTAATTGTCCTGAGGCCAAAAACCGCATAAAAAGCATCCATCTAACCGGTTTTTAATTGTCCTGAGGCCAAAAACCGCATAAAAAGCATCCATCTAACCGGTTTTTAATTGTCCTGAGGCCAAAAACCGCATAAAAAGCATCCATCCAATCGGTTTGTAAGTTTGGCGAGACTGGCGCAAAACATGTTCAATATGCTGTCCGCCGTTGTGGGCAACAAGATTAAATCGGGAAACAGCATGTTCCACAACTGATCGAAGTGTATCCGGGGTCAAGTTCAGAATGTGTTGCACAATGCGTGTCTTTAATTCAGCTACGTTGGCAATCGGAGTACTGAACACAATATCTTTCAGATAACCCCACAGCCAGAAATCACACGGATTAAGATCAGGTGATCGGGCCGGCCAGGCTGTAGGGAAATGACCACTGATAATTCTAGCATTTCCGAAATGCCGCCTCAACAACTGCTTCACTCGATTTGCAATGTGCAGAAGAGCGCCATCTTGCATAAAAATGATACTATCCAGACATTCACGTTGTTGCAGAGCTGGAATGACGTCATTACGCAAAAGAGACTCATAGCGCTGACCATTGACGGTAACGGTAACAGGACCTAAAGCACCCGCCTCCTCGAAAAAATACGGCCCTATGATAAATGATGCCGTAAATCCGCACCACACAGTGACCTTTGCAGGATGAAGTGGTACTGAGTTCGTTGCGAGTGGATTTTCTGTTGCCCATATTCGGCAATTCTGTGTATTGACATATCCCGTCAGGTGGAAATGGGCTTCGTCTGTCCACAGAATTTTCCACGGCCAATCACTGTCCACTTCCATGCGAGCGAGAAATTTCAAAGCAAAACGCTCTCTTGCTGGCAGGTCAGAAAGGAACAACTCCTGCACATGGCAGATTTTATACGGATAGCATTGCAGGATGTTTCGTAGAATGTTATGTACCGTGCTCACAGGCCTGTTCAATGTTCGGGCAATTCTCCGTGCACTGCATGGTTGCTCACCATCGCTAGACTTTTCCTGAACTGCTGTGGCCACTTCTTCAACAACCGCCGAATCACATCTTTTCCTTCCTCTACCAGACTGCACATCATACGATCCCGTATTTTCGAATTTTTGCATCATTTTCACCAGATCTCTGACAGTCATCGGTCCAGCGCCTTTTTTCATACCCTTGAGAGTCCTGAACTTCTGCAGAGCCACTGGTGCAGAATCACCGTTCTTGTAATAAAGCTTTACAAGCAGAGCACACTCCTTCATTGAGACACTCATGGCCAACGTCTGAGAAGCGAAATGAGGAAACACCGTTTACTCAACGCTTTTATAACACCTGAAATTGTCGTGCGCATGCCAGGTATTTTAATTTACATATACTGACGCTTACAGCGCCATCTGTCAGTCAAATTTGGAACTTTTTTTTGGTTCATGTTAGAGGTCTGCACGGGCCAGAATTTCCAGGCCCGGCCCGGTCCGGCCCGTAGGAAAGTTATTTCGGCCCGGCCCGTTGTAAAACTCAAAAGTTCGGCCCGGGCCTGGCCCGGCCCGTTTAAATTTTTATATTTTAGGCCCGGCCTGGCCTGTACAAAAATCAGCGAAAACAGGCCCGGCCCGTTTTGGCCCGTTACAATTTCTACGATTTCTAAAATATTCAGATTTTTATCATATAACTAAGATTCCTTTAAAGAATACTGCATACATATCTATGGAATGATTTTACAGTATATTTTACAGCAAATACACATTAACAACATTAATGATTACTTAGATTCTTAGGCTTTCAACATTCGAATAAAGATTCATTAAAAAATTAATATGGCTTAGAATAAAAGAAAAAAGAAAGAAAGCTAAAAACATCGTTAATTTTGAAGCTGTTTCATAAAAAAAGATTTATAAATATATTTCTATATCATTTTATTATAGGTTTCAAATCCAAATTCATTCTTAAATTCAAAGAAGCTCCTTTCTGATACATTTCTAAATTCATTTTTTTTTTCCTCAGAAACGCATAAGATTAGCAGATATCTTTATTCAGAAACTATATAATCGAATGGCGTTATCCATTTTTTGATACAAGCATTTTAAGAATACTGCAAACAATAAAATACTGTCATAATTAGCGTTTTGAATAGAATTTCCGGAAGCAATAGCAAGGGAAGGGAGAAAAACCTGCAATCATTTCAGAAACTATTATATCTCAACAAGTATTTTATTTACCAAAAATGAAAAACGCTATTCGATTCCAAATCCCTTCAATAGTTAGACTTATCACTTTTATACTTTTACTATTAAAAATTAAACAGAAAATGTGTCAAACTTTCGCATTATCGAGAAATTAATTTAAAAATCATCAAGAAGTATATATCCGAAGACTAAGCTAACACAAGTTCTTTATCGCTGTTAATAATTTTACAAATCATGTTTTCTGCCAATAATTAAGTCTAGTACCGGTCCAGCCAGTCTGTATGTAGAAAAATAAAGCAAGCGTGATCTCGGACCGGCATGAGTCAGCTAAAAAAATATTAAAACGGGTTATACATAATTTAATTCTCCGATGCCGATACACTGTGCATTTTTATATTGATGCTGTCAAACTAGTATGGCCACATTTATACTTATTCTCGTTAAAACCATTTTTGTTGAAAATAGCTCATATTTTATCGTTTCTGTTTAAATCTTAAGAACGGGCCGGCAGGCCCGAAAATTTTTTTATCGGCCCGGCCCGGCCCGTCTGGCCCGTTCATTTTTTTTGCCGGCCCGGCCCGTTTATGTTGTTTGTTGGCCCGGCCCGTTGAGAAAACTATTCTAAATCTGCCGGCCCGGACCGGCCCGTTAGAAAATTCGAAACGATTCCGCGGGCCGGACCGGGCCGGGTACGGGCCACGGGCCCGTGCAGTCCTCTAGTTCATGTTCTTTCCCCCTTCTTCAATAATACGCTGTTAAATTTTGACGCCATTCTAACGAGTGGTTCGCTTTTTAGAGCGTTTTGAAACTCGGATTTTAATTATAATCACCCTGTATTTCAAAATAAGTTGTCAAAATAGTCATTTGAGCCGAATTTCGCCTAAGATGATTCTGATAAAGCCAGCTCTTACAGAAAAAATGAAATTAAAAAATTTTCAAAAACGGCCCAAAACTCGGTTTACCTCTAATTATATTTTATTTTTTATTATTGAAATGAGTACTCTTCGAAATCACATCCGCCTATAAGCCAAGCCGAAAAGCTTTTTTTTTTTTTTTTTTTTTTTTTTTTTTTTTTTTGACACATATTGTATGTCCACCCTAGATCACACTGAAGAAATAAAATTAGAAATGTCATGGGATCTGCATTTTGTGAAGTTTGCTTAATAATATTGGTCTCAGGACCATCTTCTTGTCTTCAATAAACTTTAAGACCTACACATGGAATACAATTAACTTTTGATTCAATTATGAAAACAACTTCCGAAGTTGTTGATTCGTTATATCTTCTCTTGTCATCAAATTGATAAGTTATAAAATTTTAAACATATTCTTGTCCATCAATTCTAGTTAATTCATACAACATTCTATAATTTTTAGCATGCGAATTTATTAGTCTGAGAAGTTGACATAAATATATTTAGCGTAAATATGTGTTTACGGATTTTGTAAATAGTTAGTATTTGTATTAAAAAATAATGTAAATAATCCTATTAAGCTCTATTCATAAGTTAATATTAGTTTTATTGCTTAAATACATGTTTCAATTTGTTGATTTGCAAGCAAGCAAATTTGTTGGTTTTTAATGTGTCTATGGGATCTTCCCGAAATATTAGAGATATATAGCCAAGTTAGCGTAACTATTAACGACTAATTTTGGTAGCGAAAATTTGGTGATATATATTGATTGTATATATTGCGAAATTGGCGAGAAACTTGCCGACTTTTGGACGTTTCCTTTGGTGTCTATGGAGATTTTCATTATTCCAAGGGTTATCTACGCAGATTTTCATTGGCCCTTTTCCAAATCGTTACTTTTTTATATATAGAAGGATATTGTATATCCATCCTAGATCACCATCAGGAAATAAAATTGGAAATGTGACGGGATCTGCATGTTGTGAGGTTGGATTGATAACACGTTAACAGTGATGTCCGGTCATCTTCTTGTCTTGAAGAAACTTTAAGATCCATACATGGAATACAATTACCTTTCAATTCAAACATGAAAGCAACTTCCGAAGTTCTTGGTTTGTTATATCTTCACTTGTCATCAAATTTATAAGTTATAAAATTTAAAACATATTCTTGTCCATTAATTCTAGTTAATTCATACAACATTTTATAATTTTTGGCACATATTTATATATGCTATTTATATATTTGTTTGTCTGAGAAGTTCACATAAATATGCCGTTACGGATGTTTAAATAGTTTGTATTTGTACTCAAAAATAATGTAAATAATCCTATTAAGCTCTATTCATAAGCTAATATTAGTTTTTGTTGCATTAATATGTCTCAATTTTTATTGTTTTTTTTTTTTATCAAGAAAGGAAACATATTGGTGTTCATTGGGTGTCTATGGAGAACTTGGCGAAATATTAGAGATATCACCAAGTTTGCGTCACGTTCGACGATTAATATTAATCGCCAAATTTGGCGGTATACCACAAAGTTGGCACTAAAAATGGCGTCAAAAATGAGCACAAAAAAAGAACTAAAAAAGCATTAGGAACAAAATTGCTCTTTATTGGTGCAGTACCCCAACTTCTGCTGCGGTGGCGTTAACACTTAAGTACCTCATTTCGTTCCGTGCGGGGTGCGACAGCATAGACAATCACCTCATCGAGTTTACGGCTAAAATTCCATAATTAATTAAAACTCGAATGACACATTAAAACGCAATTGGTCTGACAAGTCAAAAGAATTACAAACCTATTTCTTTGAAAAAATAAATAAATATATACATATATATATTTAATTTTTCAAGAATTTAGAATATTTCAAAACTCTTTTAAATGTAAGAACTCTAATTAATAGGCTTACAATACACAGTTATTGACATAGGCATATCATGTTTCATGTAGCCATAAACTGTAGAATTATCCGGAAACTTTTAAATCTGACCTAGGTGTTGATCTAAAAGGTTTACAAGCCAGTTTTCATAATTGCTTCATTAAAAAATGATAAGAAGCACATTTCATCACTGTTGAAATGTACCCCATCAGCTCTGTTGAAATCTGCCCCTCGTGCAGACATTTTGGTTAAAGTAATATCAAAGATCTTAGAAAAATATTTCTGACTTATTGATAGCATATTTAGAAGCATAATTAAATAAACTAGTAGATGAATAAATATCACTCACTAAATTTAAAGATTATTGGTTGATAAACAGTTTCAAAATCAAAATTGGCTTTTTACTTTTGAAGCGTTAAAACTCGTTTCACAGAACTACACCACAGTTGAAAAAAGAAATCACTGAGAACTAAATGTCAACAGTTATGCATACTAAAAGCTTGTGCAGTATTAGAAGTCAGAAATTCCAGCTGTTGAAAGGTGCCCCTTGTTGAAATGTGCCCCCTCTCCCCTAATCATTTTCGGTAAATATACTGTCATCTATTTAAAAAGAAAACACTATTTCATGTGTTCTTTCATTTTATGAAAAACACTAAAGTGAATAATTTCATGCTAACACTAGAGCTTTGCTCTCTAAAATTTCATGTTAATCTGATCATCATTGTTTCTTACAAAAAAATTAAACATTAACCTAGCGGAAACATGTATACAAGGATAATCAGACTCGTATAATGAAATTTATAAATCAATAGTTGCAGCAACTTGCTACTGAAATTTTAAAATACTGAAATTTATCTAAATAAAAAAACTAGTTGGATGTGCCAATCCCAAAACTTTCCTTTATTTCATGCGTACATTTTAATGTACAAAAATTTAGTTACACATAGTAAGACTTTAATATTAATTCAATACTATACCAACTTTGATTTTCATCTTAAATTTCTGCTTCAGACAATTAGTCGGAGTAAAAATGAATAAATGTGGGTCATAGTAAATTGAATTTATTAAAATCAGCTATGCTTTTACTAAAATCAATAGCTTTCCCTTATTCTGTTATTATCAGCTATTTGCAAATAGCCGGCTTAGCAGGACGCGAATTCCCGTCTCTGCACGAGCCGATGAGCAATAAACCGACGAAGAATCAAGAAAATGATACAAAAAGCGATATCACAATGCTCCTTTCCCATGAAATACTTCTAAATTCAAGGAAGATCTGTTGGCCACGGCCAAAAACATATAAAAAAATTTGGTTCAATTTTGTACATAGCTTTATGCACTTTTCGATAGCACTATAATGAAAAAAACAAGGAAATCGGTTTTACAGCGCCCCCTTCCGGCAGTTTTTTTTTTCAAATTTAGTAAAGGCTTGATTGCCATACTAAAAAATAATCATACACAAAAAATTTAGTTCAGCTCTATACATAAATTCATACATTTTTCGATGGCACAATAATGAAAATGACATAGACATCGGTATTGCAGCGTCCCCTTTCGGCAGATTTTTTTCAAATCTAGGGAAGACCAACTAGCCATAGTCAAACATTTACACACAAAAAATTTGATTCAATTCTATGCATAACTTCATACACTTTTTGATGGTACAATATTGAAAATGGCACAAAAATCCCTTTTGCAGCGCATCTTAGAGGCGAATTTTTTTCAAATTCAGAGAGGGCCACTAACCATAGACAAACACTTACATAAAACTAGTCGTTGGAGGCCACCGTAATACTTACCCATCATACATATGCATAATATAAAATATGAAAATAAAACATGTGTAACTTATTTATAAAATGCATTGCAATTCCAAAATAAAATTTTCATGCATATTAAAATATTTTTAATATACATAGTAATGATTTATTAATGAATTGCTGATGAGCCAATTTCGACAAATTATATAAAACGCCAAAAAAACTCAAGTAATACCGGATTGCGTAAAAGAAACATCCTTATAACTCCAAAAATAATCATCATATGAACCAGCAATTTACTGCGTCGGATGAAGCGTCTCATTTCCAATTGAAATATATCTTTGAATTCAAATTTGAATGAAATACAGGGTCATGAAAAATCGAAGAATTTGGAAAATAGGATTACACATATCTCGGCAACTAAAAATCCGATCGACTTCGTTTTTTATGCAAAATTTGTGTTATTTTATTGCCTTTTATATCCACTCCTTAAAATAAAAAAATTCGAAAATTTTTATGTACGTTTCATAAGAATGAATTTTTTGAGAGTCCGAAAAAAATAGTTCCGGATAATCGAGGTTGCTGATATTCAATAGGCTTCGTCCCATTCTTACATACTAAGTACATACAAAATTTCAAGTCTCTATCTCAATTTGTTCGGGAGATAGAGCGGTTACAGACAGACAGACATACAGACGGACGGACAGCAATTTTTTTTTTTTCTAAAAATATGTTTTTCGGAATCTCCAGTATCTGAAACGTGTAAATCCGTCAAAAAAAAATTTTCGATTTTCAAAACGATTGCAAGACTTACCCTATACTACGTATGATGGGTAAGTAAAAATTGGTTCAATTCTTATGCATAACTTTATACTTTTCGTTGTTACAATATTAAAAATGGCACAAAAATCTCTATTGCAGCGCCGCCTTCCAGCGGATTTTTTTCAACTTCAGGAAGGACCAACTAGCCACAGCCAAACACTTACATAAAAAAATTGGTTCAGTTATATGCATAATTTCATACACTGCTAGATAGTACAATATGGAAAAAAACACAGAAATTGCTATTGCAGCGCCTTCTTTTAGCGAAATAATTCCAAATTGAAGAAGGACCTGCTTGCTATAGCCAAAAACATACACAAAAAAAATTTGGTTCAATTCTATGCATATCTTCTTGCACTTTTCGGTGGTACAATGACGACATACGGACACACTCACAGACATATACGTGAACAGACAGACATTTTGTAAAAAGATGTTTTGGGGAATCTCTGACCCCTAAAATGTTTAAATCCGTCGAAAAAAAAATTCGATTACAATACTTTCTTCTATTGAAGATAGAGTAGTAAAAATAAAATAATAATATAAAGTAATAATAGTAAATAATAATCTATATTATAAAGGCCAAATGTATTTGTGCGTAACGCATACGTCATTTTGCGAATGGCAACACTTTTCCTGCAAATTTTACGCTTCTTATCATCGCACATTTTAAATTTTTACACCGTCGTATAGAGAAAAAAAAAATGTACTTTTAAATGCAATTTGTTTGGAAACTGTATCCCAATTAATTTTTTAAATATTAATTATTTTATAGTTTTTAGTCTCAGTTTTGCAATTGTGACAACAAAATCACTCCATTTTCTCTTAAAATTGAAATAAAAGTATTAAAATGCGTATAAATGTGTCAAAAATATCGTCTGTTATAAAATCCAATGAATTTACGCTTTATTTCATTTTTATTCATTAATTAAATGTTTCTTGCAAACTTACTTTACATTTAATACAACACTTTCTCTTCACAAAAATGTATTTTAAAGATTATTTGCATGACTTTCCTTCCGCATTTATTTAATTCGTATCGGAAAACTGGAAGATTGTAATTTTATTTATTAATGTGTATTGATGCTTTCCGAATTTTGTAAAAAAACAAAAACAAAAAAACGAATGATTTCTGATAAAACATGGAGCTACTATAAACAAACAAATTAAAGCATTATGAATCATCAGATACCCGATTTATTTCACCGAGCCTCTTGATTACTTTTTGTTGGTTTGTGCATTATTCTTTTCCGCGTTAATGACGTCATATGTACACTTTTGTACAGATGTTTTATACTGGGTCCGTAAAGGTAAAATGCTTTAACGGAGGCAATTACATCATTTTATAATAAAAAGAATATTGCCCAGTTAAAATGATGGCATTGAGGTCGCAGACTATGCACACTGATTGTATGTTACAACCATATATTTTCAAGGAATAATCCCTTCAAAAAACAAATTAAGGTGAGAAAAAGTCCCCAACAAGTTTAGTATTTTAATAATTCTATCTTAAAATAGTATTTGTTTGTCAATTAGACTGACCAATATAGGATGCATTTTTTATTGTAACTAATTTTGAAGATTTTTTCTAAATCAATGAAACAGTAAGTTCTGAAACATTTTCTTTCGTCGAATTTCGACGGGTTCCACCTCGTAATAATAAAGTAAATAATAATAATAAAGTAAATAATGGTAATAAAATAAAAAAAATATAATTGCATCAAATAAGCAAAAAAATCTTTCATATAATTGAATTTTAACAAAAGAGTAGCAGAAAATTATGGATAGATTAGCACACCAAAAATAAAAGGGCAAAAATCCCCCCCCCCCCAAGAAGCCGCATGTTTTGCTTGAATTTAAAAGAACAGATATGTTAATTTGATGTACAAAAATCACTTTTATCAACAATTTTGTGTAATCTCTACGCTCTTGCTTCAAAAAGACTATCAGCAATATCAGATCAGGATCTCTTTTGATACTTTGCATAGCACATGAACATAGAAAGGATTCAGGTTAACGTAAAATCGCTATGTACTGAAATAAGTTTTACGCTTTGCTTACATCGTAAGACCAACATAGACTTACCCTTTAAGTTGAGAAACGTAATTGCAGTCCTCAAAAGACGTAATTGCAGTCCAAATGCTTCAATAACAAGAGGGAAATATAAATATGTTTTTCAAATTAAGCTTTTCTGCACATCTTAGACAGCTCCTTCGTCTTTAAACAAACTTAGACAAACCTTTGACAAACTATCATTTTGAAGTTTTTTAAGCAGAATTTGAAAACTACTTGGAAGAAAATTTTGAAATTTTGGATTTCTATAAAACAGAACATAATAAATATCAATCCATAAAAAACTGCAATTCATATTTATTTAGAAATTTAATTTCATAGTTCACATTATAAAATTTTTAAAAATAAAAATTCAATGTAAATATGTTCAGGTTTTTTAGTACTATAACCACACTAAACAAGTTAGAAATTGAACGTATATCATAGCAAAAGACGTGCGTTCGTAGAATAAAGAAGTTTTTAAAATATTGAAATCTTGCTATAATAGTATACAGTACTTCGAATACAGTATATACACTATCTACCAAAAAGTATTTGTACACTTTCAGTTTTTGACATTTTGTCAAATATTTAAAAATATACTGGTCGGATTCTTCTGGATCTTCAGAAATATAAATATTAAGTTTCACTTTATATTTATTTACATTCATTTGTTAAGCGGGTAATTAGGGGGCCGGCAAAAAAACAAAGAATAATAGAAATATTTGGGATCGCCCTGTACATGAAAATGCACGAAACGACTTATCGCTTTAGAATACAAATATATGAATACAGTAGAATATGTACACTAATTTTTGTGAGAATAGCATGTATATTTATGGCGATAGAGCGATTTTTTTGAAAAATTCAAAAAATTCTGGTATGTTTTTTGTTTATATCATAGAGGGTTTTTGACCAAATTTAACGCAAATTTCAGAAAAATTGGCAAAATCTATTAAAAAAAATATCGCGCAATTGGAATATAAATATATTTAATACTTTATGAAATATGAGTAGTTTTATGAAATAATTTTTATCTGCGCATGCGCGAACGACAAAAACAATTCTTTTACATCATTTAATAGTCAATTCTATGGAGTAACTTATCAAAAAAATCCAATCAAATATCGTGAAAATTCAAAAAGATATCATTATTATAAGTAAGCTGTTTTTACATTGCTCTCTAAAAACGGCTGAATGATAAGGGATTCTCCACAAATTGACATTTTTTATTAACTGACTTTTAGGAAAAAATTAGTACTATTTAATGAATACAATATTGCTGCTAATAAGTATCTTGACACCTGTGATAGAAAAAGAAAGGGGCTTTTATTCTTTTCCATCACAGATGTCAAGATACTTATTAACAGAAATATTGTATTAGATATTGTATACATTAAATGCTAATTTTTTCCTAAAAGTCAGTCAATAAAAAATGTATATTTGTGGAGAATCCCTTATCATTCAGCCGTTTTTAGAGAGCAATGTAAAAACAGCTTACTTATAATAATGATATCTTTTTGAATTTTCACGATATTTCATTGGATTTTTTTTATAAGTTACTCCATAGAATTGACTATTAAATGATGTAAAAGAATTGCTTTTATCGTTCGCGCATGCGCAGATAAAAATTATTTCATAAAACTACTCATATTTCATAAAATATTTAATATATTTATATTCCAATTGCGCTACATTTTTTCTACTGCATTTTGCCAATTTTTCTGAAATTTGCGTTAAATTTGGTCAAAAACCCAGCATGATATAAACAAAAAACATACCAGAATTTTTTGAATTTTTCAAAAAAATCGCACTATCGCCATAAATATACACGCTATTCTCACAAAAATTAGTGTACATATTCTACTGTATTCATATATTTGTATTCTAAAGCGATAAGTCGTTTCGTGCATTTTCATGTACAGGGCGATCCCAAATATTTCTATTATTCTTTGTTTTTTTGCCGGCCCCCTAATTACCCGCTTAACAAATGAATGTAAATAAATATAAAGTGAAACATAATCTTTATATTTCTGAAGTTCCAGAAGAATCCGACCAGTATATTTTTAAATATTTGACAAAATGTCAAAAACTGAAAGTGTACAAATACTTTTTGGTAGATAGTGTAATGGCCAAAACCTTTTGTGTGTTCCTGTAAATCTAAATACTATCTGCTATATTGGAAGTAACTTGTATTAAACCTCAGAAACATATATCAATTTCATAAGATGGGAACTAGTTTAATACAATTAAAATACTCCCCAAACAATGTTTACCCTATAGTATGTTGTGGATTACTTTTTTGTGGCCCAACAAAATAGCAATAAATATTCTTTGATTCTACAGAATGTACATTTTAGTATATACTTCATAGATTCATGTCTATTCTATTATAATCGAATGAATGCAACATCATTAAAATGTACTTGAAGTTATTTTTTCCTATTTGCCACATATTATTGTTATTATTATTTCCCACCTTTGCTCGATCTTGGTAGCAACAAACATTTTTAGTTTAATAACACAGATCTCAGAAAATTCCATTCGAGATGAAGAACACTAATTATCTTTCAAACACAAATAATTATCAGTAAATGTTATGAATGTTCAGGTCACCGCATCCCTCTGCGAGCCTCCAAAGTTCAAAGTATAATAAGGGAAACTTGTCATATCTGGAAGTATGTATACGTAAAAAGAAAGATTTGCTTTCTGTAACAGAAATAGTTTTAAAACCTTATCCATTTACATCGCATTATTTCATTGTTAAAAATTAGCGCATCACAACAACAAATTTATTTTTTAAGCTATCCACCAACCATTTAAAATAATTTGCGAAAAAAAAAACCCTTCATACTCAGGGTTTTAATTTTAAGTTTAAAGTAGCAACATTTTATTATTGTCGTCGCTTAGAAAAAAAATAATAACTATATGCTATAAAAATTTGTTTCCCTCTTTTGAACACTTTCCAGTATGGCTGAGGAGGGCTTATGAATTCAATTTATCTGTCTATCTGTCAGTCTAATAGACTGTAAGGGGTCTAACTCTCGTAAATGAACTCGGATTGTCATCTAATTTGTGATAGTGAGGTTTATATTAAAGTATTTTCTATCGAAACAGAAATAGTTTGTTTATAGGAGAATACAAAAGAATTCCGTTACGTTATGGTCTATAGCCAAGAAAATAGTTTTTTGTATATTATATTATTGATACGATACTCGAAATCTAACGTTATTAATGTGTATCACCGAGGTGTGCTAGATTATATGGCCAGTGATAACTGGTATTTGCGATTTTCGATGTTTTTTTTTTTCTTTTTTTTTTTTTTCTTAATAGCTAGAAAAATACACAAGGAATTATTCTGAAACTCCAGGTGTGTTAACAAAATAGTATAGATTACATATTTCCGCGACGATTTTTTCTTGAAACTCCATAGGGGACCATAAACAAATCAAAGAAGAGCTAATATCTTTTGATTAACGCAGTAAAAACAAAAGTAGAAAAACCGTTCAGAATGTAGAACATGATTTAGAGTCTTAATGTAATAAATTGCGACATTTTTATGAAGATAGCATGCTTACTCGTGGAAAAATTAAGTTTTTCATAGAAACAGTCCAAAATTTTGCCAAGTTTTTTCTTTATAACTTGCACAGTTTTTAATATTAAAGAAAGATTTTTTTTTTTTTTTCAGAAACTATGACAAACAACATTGGTCACAATTCTCCTCAATTGGAATTAAAAAGTAATAAAAAATGGATGACAAATAAGCAGGTCTACTGAACAACATCTCATTGCACGAACGCAATCAAAATGCAATTTGCATAATGCATTTGCTAAATGTACAGAGAAACTTTTGCGAAAGCCTTAAAAGTATAACTTGAACATTTTGAAAATTATCGTCGATAGAATAAGCTCGAAATCCTATGTTTCCAAAATGAAGCAAAACGATGAAGGGTTGCGTACAAATAATCAATACGTGCAATATTATTAACTGTCAATAATGTGTACCACATGTTATATTTGAATAAAACTCCTCCTCTCTTTGCTTCATATTGGGAACAACAGATTTCAAGCTTATTCATCGCTTTCAGAATTTTCAAGGAATACTTTTGAGATTTTCACAAAAGTTGCTACATACATTTAGATAATACATTAGGCACATAAATTTTGATTGCATTGGTGCATACAAGGGAAGCATTATTTAGTAAACCTGGTCATTTTTTATCCAATTTTAATGCTTTTTAATTCCGATTTTAGAGCATTGTGTATAATGTTTGTCATAATTTCTGAAAAGAACATTTTTTAATATTAAAATCTATGCAAATTATAAGCAAAAGAATTTTCAAATTTGGGACTGTTTTTATGAAAACCTTAATTTCTCTGCAGGTATGCATGCTAGGCTCCATAAAAATGAACACAATTTATTACAATAACCATCTTGATCATCTTCTACAGTTTGAACGCTTTTGGTACATTAGTTTTCACAGGGTTATCAAAAGATATTCGTTCTTTTTAAATTTGTTGACGGCCTCTTATGAGGTTTCAAAAAAAATCTTCGCGGAAGTATATGACCTATACAATTTTGTTTACATACCTGGAGTTTTCAACATAATTTCTCATGTAATTTTTCTATATATTTTATAAAACGTCTAAAATCGCAAGTGGCAGGTCAGCATTGGCCATATAGTATATAACGTGTTTTCTCAGGAGCATATAAAAATGGCATTTACAGTTCGTTTACAGAGGCGTACAAAAGATTTCCATTAAGTTATGTCGTATCGAGAGAAAAAGGTTGGGGTGCTTTTCAATGATGTACTATTACTTCAAATTTAATTAAACTAAAAAGTACCACTGAATTACACACTAGGGGGAACTAGGGCTCGCTGATACAGCTTTTTTCTAAGAATTTTTTTAATGTCCAGAAAGCAGAAATTTCAAGTTATTTTTCCATGTGGTGTTAGCAAAACTTGTGTACTGTGTTATAAAAATGTACAATCGTTGTTTTATATATTATTTTTGCATGTAATTAAAAAAAAAAAAAAGTCATTTGTATCGATGTGCCCCATCCCCGGGACAGATTGATACACCTCATGGGACACTTTGATACGTCTGAGAAAATGGAGACAAAATAACACCAATGCATATTTTTCCTAGGAAAATAGTTAGCAAACCATTTTATATTTATTTATAGAAATTCAAAATGCCCACAATTTATTTGTAAGCAATATTAAAACAATCAAAATGACATGTATAATGACCTGATGTTCTGGCTGTTCCTTCTCTGATTGTTGGCTGTGGTAACTTTGTCATATCTGGCACTTCAACCCCAGGGTTATCTTCTTTCTTAGGAAAGGTGAAAAAATTTAGATGTCTACAACCAAAATTCTGAACCTAAGAGAATAAAAGAGACACTTGTTGGGCAGTGTACACTAATTCTTTTATAAAAATCTATTTACGTAAAAATGTAAAAGGATATGAGAGCATCAGCATTATTTTTGAGATTGCAAACCTGAAATTTCATTTAAAATTCGTTTAGGATGGTTCCAGGAATATGAATGTTTAATTTGTGTCGTATGTAATAGGAGGCATTCAGAAGTCAGTCTGATTAACTCCATCCAATAAAAATACACATTTTAAACAGTTAAAGTTGTATGTCTGTAAGCTACTGTTGTTTAGGTGCGTTCTTAATTATGAAAATACGTAGCACCTACAGTTGTCGTTCAGTCCGTCCGCGTATAACAACGCAACCAAATCGTTTAAAATTTAAAATATATAATTATTACATAATTTTGTCGAGTCATTTCAAATTTTATGTAAATCGGATGCATAGATCAATTAAAAGAACAATCAAAAGTATTCCGTTACGTTACGGCCAATGGTGAAAAATGTTTCAAATGCATTTTAATCGTTTGAAATTTAAAATACATAATTATTACATAATTTTGTCGAGTCATTTCAAATTTTATGAAAATCGGATACATAGATCAATTACAGGGACAATAAAATTATTCCGTTACATTACGGTCAATGGGGAAAAATGTTTCAAATGCATTTTAATGGTATTACACTCATTCGAACATAATAAAATTGATATGCATCTATAAAGTACATATTATAATATACACTTTGCATAATCTGTGGTGCAAAGAGCATTTGTTATTGATGTACAAGGCCACATAAAAGTATTCCATCACATAATGGTATAGGGAGAACACTGTTTGGTGCGCATTTTAATTGTAATTAACTATTAACAATTTTATGAGATTGATAAATGAGAGTTATATTTTTTAAAACTTCGTTATCATACGAACGCACCTCATTGGTACGTTTCACGCACAATTTCCAACTTGTTTTTTTTATCATTGTCTAGGAATATGAATGTTTAATACATGGAGTACATAATACAGGACTCGATACGACCATCCTAAAAACAGTATTTAAATATAGAATTTATTTATATAAGTCTTTAAAACTTTGAAAATATCATTTTCCAAATAGTTGTTGTAATTTGTCAAATTACAATTTTATTTTTATTTATCTTTTTTATTTATTTTTTTTTTTTTTAATTAGAATATTGTAGAAAGGGGAAAATCATATCCTCAGCGATAACGGGGATTTTTATTGAAAGTAAATTTGCAATTTTTTCTTTTCCATATACTAGAAACTTGGTAATATTTTAAAAAAAATAGTACATTAAAATATAAATAGTATGCGACTATTTGAAAAATTCAATTGCAATTTGAAGCAGATTCAATTTTTATTGAAAAAAAAATCCATTGCCTTTTTTTATTTAAGCTATTTAAAAAATTTAAATTAATTAATAGAATGTTAAGGTATTATTACCTGCTTAAAATAAATTAACATAAACCATCAACGAATTTTCTATCAAATATATTAGAAATAAAAATTTTGAACATCACAGTAGATTTTACTTCCCTGAATTATAAAAGACATTTTGTACAAAACAACAACAGCTCCTATCGATTAGTCAGTATAGTTTTCTTCCACTGTCAAGAGATTTCGGGTTCAACCCTAGGACGGTTAGGAACAAATTGCGTAAAAATTAAATTATATAGCAGTTCAAACTTACTTGAAAAATTTTCTTTGAGGCAGATTGAATGGTTCACTTATTTTGAAAATAAAATTAAACTATTATGATAAAAATTAATTTACAGCGTCTTGTGTATTGTTAACGATGTTAATTTACAGAGTGTATTGTAAATTTACCGAATAGTGTCTGTCATTTAACAGAATCTCGGTTTTCCTAACCACTGTAATCTTACATATGACTTAAATTAATAGATTACCTGTCGATTCTCTGTAATTTCACAAAAAAAAATTAACAATGTAAATGAATCTGAAGTTAGAGGAAAATCCGTGCATTACTTTTTGAGATAGAGCTATTAAGAATATCGTAAAAAAAATGTGGACCACAGCTTTACTTGTTGAGCAATTTATACCAAAAACTAATCAATACCAAGCTATATTAAAGGTTAACTAAATTCAAATTTGGAGAAAATTCATGCATTAGTTTTTGAGATAGATCAAACAATGGCGTGCTTTTTATTTACCAATTTTCAATTTGATTATTCTTTTTTTGCGAAAATATTTGTGTTACTATAGATCTTGAGAAATCCGCCATCAGAATGATGAAACATTTTTATCTGAATAAATAAAAGTGTTTATTTTCCTTGAAAATGTATTTTTATCCCTTTTAGCTAATATTAAGTTGTGAACAGAAAAAACTTCTTAAAAACCCCTTAAAAAATTCGTAAATGGCGTATTTAGGAATTTTTTTTCTGTTCATATCGATTCACAACACTTTCAATTTATTTTCTTTAAATATTAAGTCAGTTTGATATTAGAGATAAATAAATACATTTTTGAAAACAGTTCCCCTTTTTTTCTGCTCCATCACCCCTCTTCCATTATAATTTACTCACAATTCTGCTGGTGACTAGTACAGGACTGTCATGTCCCTTTAACGCGTGGGGCTCGTCTTCAACATAGTCATATATAATGCTCCAGTTTGTTACTAATGAGTTTTTTTCTTTTTGTTAATGTTCTTGTATATGTGGTAACGGGAGTCTCTATACAGTCGGCTCTCGTTAATTCGAACTGTTTGGAACCATAAGGAATGTTCGAATTATCCAGAGTCCGAATTATGGAAAGTATGGGAGGAAAACATATTTAAAGAGGTGCTATTAGAAAGAAATTGATGTTATGGTATTTTTTAAATTCATTTAGGCTGTTATGATTAGAATATGACTTAATCTTAAATTAACAGATATAAATGCATAAACCAATTAAGAGATTAGGAACAAGCACAGTGGAAGAAGGACTAGAAGTGTCATAGATATAGAATCCAACATTCTTTAAATATCATATTAAATTAGACCTGACACCGATAACTTTTGAAACTTATATTCAACATTATTTACAAAAGGAATACTTACAGAATACTATTTACAAGAGAAACTACAGACATCTCAAGTATCGTAACTTAATGTTCCATTACATCCTAGTTGGTCCTTCTGCGTCGTTCTCTCCAACCGACAACAACCGTTCTAAAAACGCTGTCTTCACTTCAGTTTTAAGCGTCAGCACTTAAGGCTCCTGTCCTCGCTCGAGGAAACGCTCGCGAGCTAATGCTATTCCTATGGGGAAGCATTTTTCTAATAACTCTTTCGCATTTTGAAATTTTTGATTTTTTTTTTTTCATTGGATAGCTGAGGTGCATGCCAACAGCGCACCTTTTTTATTTTTTCGATTCGGAACCGGTTTTGAAAGTGAAATTAACTCTGTAAAATATATCTGCAACCAAAATCGAAAAAGTAAAAAAGGTGCGCAGTCGGCCTGCACCTCAGCTATCCAATGCAAAAAAAAAAATAAATAAATAAATAAATAAATAAAAAATAAAAATAAAAATAAAAAAATATTTAAAAATGTTAAAATGCAAAAGAGTTATTAGATAAATGCTTCCCCGTAGGAATAGCATTAGCTCGCGAGTGTTTCCTCGAGCGAGGACAGGGACCTTAACCACAACTTTCATCTGGCTAAATCGCTAGATTGCCTTTATCTTTGGAGTTGGTATGTAGTACTTATAGTAGCCGGGCTGTGGGAGTAAGAATGTCGCTCCCACATACATGACATAAGGACTCTACGAAAGCGGAAATCAAATGCATGGAATTATATGTATTCTAGTTCAGAGCAATTCTGACAAAAATGAAAGTAAGAAAGCTATTTCGGGGATCTAAAGTCCATGAGAAAATTAGAAAAAATAAAAAATCGGAATTCTCCTTAATTCGAATTAAACGATGTCAATGAGTTCGAAAAAATGAAAATGTTGTTTAACATTATTCTGCCATTGGAAATTTTTGGACTTCGTGTTTAGTTCGAATTAAGCGAAAATTAGATTTTTCAAATTTCGAATTAATGAGAGCCGACTGTATTTTGTAAAATTTGTATGTATTATGTAAAATCAGTATTCATTTGAATGTAGCAAAGGCTATAGATAGGCTCAGATTTATGAAGCGTATAGTTGCTCGAGCCCATTGGTCATAACCGTCTTGTGGGGTGTATCTACACTCTACTCACTGAATCTACAGAATACAGAATACCTGTAAGAAAAAGAAATATTTGGTGAAAGCCATTTGTGGAGCTTTGTATAATTCTTGCCAAATTTTAAACATTAAAAAAAATGCGGCAAGTATAGATTGTGAAGCACTTTCCAACACATTCATAATAATATAATAAAGAATACTGCCCAGTTAAACTGATGGCATTGAGCTCACAGGCTACAAATACTAATTGTACATTAAAGCCTTATATTTTCAAGGGTTAATTCCGTTCGAAAAAAAAATTAAGAAGGGGAAACAGCTCTCCCCTTTCCTCTTTTTTTATACTTAATCATTGAACCTCCTATACTATCAAAGACATGCTTTATCATATAAAAAATCTATATCCAAAATTCAGAGCAAATTAGATAATTCTTAATAAAAACCCATTTAGCATTTATATAATTTAAAAGGAGTTATCCCCTTCTTTTATACTTAACCATTAAACTTCCAAAACGATTCAGAGATTTGAACGAAATCTGAAAATTCTGCTTGAAAAACCCATTTATATAAATTAAGAGAGGGGGGCATTAGAACCCCTGTTCCCCCTATTTATACTTATTCAATGAACACCTAATAACAGTCACGTAATCGCCTCATCAGAATGATCCTAATCTAAATTTTGAACGAAAACTTAATTCTGCATGAAAATCCCATTTATATCAACTAACGGGGGGGGGGGATTAGAACCCCTGTTCCCCCTATTTATACTTATTCAATGAACACCTAATAACAGTCACGGAATCGCCTCATCAGAATGATCCTAATCTAAATTTTGAAAACTTAATTCTGCATGAAAATCCCATTTATATCAACTAACGGGGGGCATGAGCCCCCCGTTCCCCCTCTTATACATATCGAATGAACTCCAAAAACTAATCAGGGAAGCGCCTTATCAGGATATACCTATATACAAAATTTCAAGTGGATCCGATATTTTTATCATGAGTTATCGCGATACGCACATACGCACATACATACAGAACGGACGGGCACATAAGCTCTCAGGCTATGATAGCCTGTGAGCTAAAAAAACTTCAGCGTTTAAAAAAAAATAAAATATTATGTCTCATTTCACCACATGGAAATGTATCACGCATTTCAAAACCAATTTCAGCTGTTCCCATCTACAATCAGAAAATTATCCAAGTTTTTAATAGCCATGATATGATATAGAGATTTGTATCCATTAACAACATACATTCCAAAATTTAGTTCATTTAAGATATACATATATTTCAGGTGAGAATTTCCCTTCAGCAATTTCCTTTGATAAGGTAGAATGGATTGCGAATACTTTTGTGCAGTCCTGAATATGAGGTATATAATTTATATATAAACATAGCAAAAAACATATTAAATTTAAAAGCGCATAGCGAATTTTAAAACGTACTCTCCCGCAATTATTGAGCGAAGACAGTACTGTAACCGATTACTTTTGTGTGTCCCTATATAAAATAATTAAAAAATGCTATGAATGTTCAATTCTAACGTAATAGTAGTTACATTCAGTGATTTATATCAGTTTCAATACATTTGAAATAGCTTAATGTCATTAAGATACTCTCCAAACGATTTTTTCCCATATACCATAATGTAATCGAATTCTTTTGAGTGTCCTTGTAAATGAACCATTAAAAGTACATACTTCATATTCAATACCAAACATGCTTTGGTGACCATAAATAAGCTTTATCATTTGTATGAAAATCCGAGTATATTTACATTCGACCGTGAATAGACCACCAGACGGACAGAGAAATTGAATGCATAAGCACTTTTTAAACTTTGTTGGAAGATTCTAAAAAATGCACGCGTGGAATCATTTTTGAAAATAATCAAAAATCTCAAAACTAATACTTTGTGTTTCAAAATGAAAAATATATATATAAAATTGGAGTTATTGGGAGTATATGATATGATAGAAAATATGGAATTGTGTCTCATTTTTTAAAATATTATTTTAGCGGTGCATTAGGGTGTGATTTTTTTTAATCAATTTCAGCTGCAAGATTTTAATATGTTTAGAATAATAGAGATTCGGTAAGTTTGCATATATTCTTCAATTTCTCTTAATTGTATATTTTAAGGGGTAACTGATGAACAGATAACAAAAAAGTAATAGTGCCATAAATGAAGAATAAGGAAAATATGCATCAGACGGTTGTAATAAAAGAAGAAAAAAGTTTTTTATGGAAGTGTGTATTATTAGAAAATTTGTGAAGGCAGCTGTTAAAAGAGAAACTATAAATTAGAATGCCTTCGAGAATAACTTGAAATTTAGGCATACCACAAAAAGATTTAAGATTTTGGCATTCATTTTGCTAAAATAGGATGAATTTCCAGATGTTATTTCGAAATTTTTATAATTTTATATTTAAGCTGTAGAAATTTTACTTATCTGCAAAAATATGCGAGAAAAGAAAATGGATTTGAAACTCATTATTAATTAATGAAAACTGATATATTCACTTCAAATTTAATTTAGCCGTCAATACATGCGCATCAAGAATTGCAAGAGTATCTATGATCATCAATTCTTATCATCACTTGCAGATCAAGTAGTTCCTTTTCAATACGCAGTTGCCAAATCTCCATATTGCACCAATTCGTGCAATCCTTTTTCCAACAATCCTGAATACTGGCTAATCGATTCACTTTATTTAAAATCTTATTTTTAACTTTCAGATGGTGAGTTACCGAATTATATATTAATACATCTATTAAAGGTTTTGACTTCTTTGAATTTGACTCTTAAATTTCTGTTAAAAACGTTATGCTTCCTAATGTTAAAAGTTTAATTACGTTTATTTATTTAGTTTTTGCGTTGATTATTATTAATTTATTTAGTTAAATATTATTAAATCAATTACGTAGGTATGAAAAATAATAACTTATATTATTTTCTGCGCTTTTTTAGGCTTTTCTAAAATTTTTCAATACGCTGAGAGTTCAATAATGCCAAGATTTTCTTTCTTTTCTGTAAAGGTTTCCCCCTAAATGAAAATGAAAAACCTAAAGATAAAGCATACGGTTTCTAGATGAGTGATAAGAATCTAAAGTATTAAAAATTAATTTACAAATAAGCTTTATCTCAAATGATACTAATTTTTTTCAATAGCCATAACTGCCACACGTAGTTAAAAAATGTGAAAATTCTAACACCATAAGGAAAACATCAGAATTAAATTAAATTTAATACATAAACGACTGGTACAAACAAATGATCGCATTTTTAAAACAAAAAAACAATATTAAGTGTCCGAAATTATTTTGTGTAGCCTCCACATGCTGCAATAAAAGCTGTTTTACGACGTGCATGGAGTCAAACAGATTTTGAATGTCTGCCTGGGGAAAAGCATTCAATATTCTTTGTATGAGGATTCAAAGCTCATATGTTGAAGCTATAGGAGGAAGATAATGAGCGAAACATCGATCAACGAAATCCCTCACATGTTCAATGGATGACATATCCAGCGAATACGCAATTCGTGCTCTATGTGTTCTGTTGACAAGAAGTCTTAAACATTGTATGTAAACCTCTATATAACAAAAATATAAAAGCGGACAATATCTTGTTGAAAAATAGCTCCAGGAATGCCTTGAAGGAAAGGAACGACTTCGAATTCCAGCATTTCGCTGATGTACCAATTTCAGTTAAAATTAATTACAATTCGTAATAGATGCAATCGTCCATGGTGCGCAATCGCATTCCAGGCGATTGCTTTCGGTGCTCGTCCATTATGACATTTGATAATGTACTCCGGAAGTAGCGTTCATTGGTATAGCCTTTAACACGAATGCCGTTATGATAGTACCACAAATTGATTCGGGATTCTTCAGATAAAACAGTTTGTTGCCAATTTCCAATCCAGTCTATATATCCATGAGCACGTTGCAACCTCAGGCGCAATTAGTTTTGCTGGAGGAGGATCCTATATAAAGGAGGTCTTACAAGCAGTCTACGATGCAGCAGACGTCGACTAATCTTGTTTCTCAATTACAATCTCAAAACTTTTCTATAGCTGTAAGTTAACAAAATGGATGACTTGCATCATTGGAAATATGTGGTTCCAGTACTGTCATCTATCAGTGAAAAATAGCATTTTATATTTGGGTAACGGAGTTGAGAATTTATTGTGTGACAAAACTAATTTCGTTACAAAAACAAACTAATTCACAATGCACGTTTTAAATATGTTTAAATATTTAGTATTTGAGGTACTTGTAGAAGGAATAATAAATATGTAAATAATTTTTTTTAACTATATAAATTTTTAAAGGACATTAATAGCCACATCAGGTGTGTGACATGTCATGGAGGTGAGAATTCACAAACTGTGAACCAAAAATCAAATAAATTAAAAAATATAAACAAATTGGGTACTGATACTAATGGGCATAATTTTATTGCATTTAAAAATATAGTTAAATGAATTATTCTTTGAATTTTTTATTGTAAAGTACGGAAATGTTACGGAAATCTCACGGAAATGTTACACTGTGTGAAGAATAACTAATACAGCTCATATTCAAAATATTAGAATAATTACCTTTTTTTTAGAAATTGAAAATATCGTTTGGTAATTTAATGTCTTTTAATGAAAATATGCAACCGATATTTTTATTAAGAACTTATTGTTAATTAAACTTACTTGTTATCTTAAATTTAATATCATTTTTGAAAAGATTAATTGCAAAAAAAATTATTTTGAAAAGTCAAAATATTAGAATATTTATTCAAGTGGTTCAAAATATTAGAATATTTCACATTAATTCTCCTTTAATTATTACCAATTCTTAACTGGTGGCATCATTGATTAAATTCAGACTATTTTATTTAAAATCAGTATTCTTTTTTGCAGTTTGTTTCTTTTTCGTCTTAAAATGGGCCGTGTGAGTGATATTCCTGAATCTACTAAACTTCGTATGGTTGATTTGTATCGGCACGGTAAAAATCAATGTTTTATAGCGAATTATTTACATTGTTCGCAATCGAGCGTTAGTAAAATACTAACACAATATTCAAAAATTGGAAAATTTCAAAATAATCGCCGAAATGGTGGCCGAAAACCAAAAACATCGGCTAGAGATGACAGGAAACTGAAGCGTATAGTTAAGAAAAACCGTTTTAAAAGTGTGCGATTCTTGCACCGAAAATGGAAAGAAGAAGGAGTTGAAGTTTCTACATCGACAACATTAAGACGTCTCCATAAATTTAAATTTGAATCTCGTGTACCGGAAACAAAACCTCTCATGACTGCAAGACAAAAGCGTATAAGATTAAATTGGTGTAAATCAAGACGTTTATGGTGCAATAAAGATTGGAAAAATATATTATTTAGTGATGAAAGTATGTTTTGTGTTTCATATGGTAATCAAGGTATTCGAGTTTGGAGAATGAAGCAAGAAGCATTTGATAAAGAATGCCTTAAACGTTCCGTAAAATTTGCTGCTAGTGTCATGGTTTGGGGTTATATGAGTGAAGAAGGACCTGGAAAGTTATGCATCGTCTACGAAAAGGTTAATTCTCTGATATATCAAGAAATTTTAGAATATTACATGATTCCATCATCAGAAGATTTATTTGAAGATGATTTCATCTTTCAACAAGATTTAGCGTCCCCACATACCTCGGTGTCAAATAAGAATTGGTTCCGCCAACGCAACATTAAGGTACTTCCTTGGCCACCAAATTCACCAGATCTTAATCCCATCGAAAACTTATGGTGTAGAATGAAGAAAAAACTTCAAGAAAATCCTCCTTCAAGTAAAACTGAGTTAGTGGCACGTATAAAGTCTATTTGGGCTAATATTGATAGAAATGTTTGTAAACACCTTGTATATAGTATGCAAGATCGATTGTACGCTGTTATGAAAGCTAAAGGGGATGCTACAAAATATTAACTACCATTTACTTCATATTCATAAGGTAATATTGTTGCGTAAAATAAAATATTCTAATATTTTGAACCAATCTAAATTTTATTCTAATATTCTGGTGTGTTTAAGGAAGCTGTATACCTAATTTATTGTGCTGTATTTTATATTTTATAAATGTTAAAATCTTATCCAAACATTCCAGATTTAATTTATAAGAAATTTAATTGCATTTACTTAGTATAAAAAATAAATAAATGACAAATAATTTTTTCTTATTACTTTTTCTCAATTATTCTACTATTTTGAATATGAGCTGTATATGTTTTTTTCTTATACGCATTACATCAAAACTCTTTCCTGATCATCATTCTGTTTCAGCTTAATCGCAGCATCTTGGTAAATGGTACATGAATGAAGTTGAAAACTGCCATTATCTAGTGGATGAAAAGTCGTGGCTAACGAAGACATTTTTACAACAGTGGTAAAAAGGTTGGGCATATTGCTATTTACAATCACATTGGGGTTTGAGACATTTCTCGCAGAAAATCGGCTGAAATCAGCAATCGGTTCAAAAATTGCTCGTAAAGTTGAAGAATTTGATAGTAGCTTTATTCTACGTTAAAAAATATGCGAGTAATAGCTATCTCAGTAGTAGCTGTCTAAAACTGGAGCATATTTTTGCAGCGAAACAGGGATCATTCAAAAATTTAGTAGAAATATAAATAACCGTCAGACATTTAAAAAAAATAGTTGAGAGTAAAAATAATATGCAATATAAATTTGAATTCTAAAATTATTCTAAAATCAATATGCAAAATATGTGCATCTTGTATTAAACACATAAAAGAAAAAAATAACAGAATTTTTCTTGAATAAAATGGTAAACAGAAACAGCGTTATTTTTTTACAAAATTATACATACTTTTAAATGCGATTCGATCACACTAGTCCGCAAAATTTGAGTTGTCTTTTTTTTTTCTTTTTTTTCTTTTAAGCTTTTGATAATTGGTTCTTATATATTTTGTAGCGCTGAATTTAAAAATTACATTTATTTTAACCATCACGTCAAGGTTTTCGAAAATCCTAAATTTCAAAGTTTCAAAGTTAAGATTTAAAATAGAACCTACACTAAAATCACTTCTTTAGAATTCTGCAGCTATTTAGCTGTAAAAGTCCCAGTATGAGACAAAAACTTAAATAAATTATCCTTCTATAGTAAAAAAAAACTAGCCTTAAAAGGAATGACTCCTGGAATGATGCTGATGTGGAAGATTTCCGGAACTAACGAATCCGGGTTGTCCACTCCTTCCATGAGTCAAATAGACCAATCAGGAAAGGGCTCCGTCTATGCATCGCCGTATGGGTTACCATAAAGAGAGGAAAGGTTACCATCGCTAACAATCGCCAAGTTTGTCGCCAACTTGGCGATATATCGCCAAATTTGGCGACCAAAATTAGTTGTCAAAAGTGACGCCAACTTGGCGATAACTGTAATATTTCGCCAAATTTTTAATTTCTTTACAACACCAGTCGTTTGATACATCATTTGAGTATCAAACATCATTTGAGTATATTTCATTAACTGCAACTGCTTATTCATATTATGGATGTCTTGTGTGTCACCCCCACACTCTGCTCTCCCCAGGGGGGCGTGACATTTTTAATTTTTTTACAACATCAGTTGTGTGACGCATCATTTGAAAGGTCTGCAACTGCTTATTCATATTATGGATGTGTTGTGTGTCATCTCCCACTCTGCCCCCAGGGGGGCACATTTTTAATTTCTTTACAACACCAATTATGTGACACATCATTTGAGAGGCCTGCAACTGCTTATTCATATTATGGATATCTTGTGTGTAACCCCCCCCCCCCCTCTGCCTCAGAGGGGTGCATTTTGTAATTTCTTTACAACACCAATTTGTGACACATCATTTGAAAGGTCTGCAACTGCTTATTCATTTTATGGATGTCTTGTGTGTCACCCCCACTCTGCCCCTTAGGGGGGCACATTTTTAATTTCTTTACAACACCAGTCGTGTGACATATCATTTGAGAGGTCTGCAGCTGCTTATTCATATTACGGATGTCTTTTGTGTCGCCTCCCACTCTGCCCCCTAGGGGGGCACATTTTTAATTTCTTTACAACACCAGTCGTGTGACACATCATTTGAAAGGTCTGCAACTGCTTATTCATACCATGGGGTAATGGCGAGCGCAGCAAACAGGGGTAGCCAATAATTTGGAATCGCGAAGCGATTACGCGGGGGGTTGGCGAGCATAGCGAGCAGGAGGGCGGGGCCCCCCTAGTTGAATAAAATAAAATTAAATTGAATAAAAGAAATTTTAAACCCATTTTATAGTGTCAGATTTTCGCTATTTTTAAACTTTGAAATTAACGATTTGCGAAGAGGCTTAACGTGAAAAATGAAGGTCATGCTTTGGATTAGCGTTAAAAAATGTATAATAAACAGAAAACTGCTCAATTAAACTGATGGCATTTATCTCACAGGCCATTCACATTAATTATATATTATACACATATTTTAAAGAATAACGCCCCTCAAAAAATAAATTAACTCTTTGCGGCGCGGTGGTTTCATAGATGTACCACTTAATTTATTTCCCAAACGCCACATTGGCACCGGAATTTTGTTAGAAAAAATTACGGTTTATTGAATGTGTGAAATATAGCCTTTTCTTATTTACAAATAAAGTTGTTTTCAAATTCCGGTGTCAGTCATTAATTGCAATACTTAAGCAATGAATTTTCCCTGCGCCGCAAAGGGTTAAAGGGGATTCGTTCCCGTTTTTTTTCCTTCATACCTAACAAAAGCACATTCAAATCAAAACAAATAGATACATAAAATTTAAAGCAAATCGAATAATTCGGTATGAAAAAAACAATCATTTAACTTAAGGGGGCGTTTAGCCTCTTGTTACCCACTTTTATACTTAACCAATGGGTCCAAAAACTAATCAGGGAAGCGCCTTGTCAAAATAAACCTTTTTTAAAAAGCAAATACGATATTTTTTATCAAGATTATGTATCTACACACATGCATACATATACACGTGTATACACACATGTATACATACATACAGAACCAGCGTTCATATTAGTTCTCGAATTTAATTTTTAAAATTCAATTATTACTTGTCTTATTGCCATTATAACGTTATTAAAAGTCTTACAAGAATTAAAAAATATATATATATATATCGGATTTTCATTATATTCCAACTGTATAAATTCAGATTAAATAATAGTGTACAATAATATTTTTTTTTTTTTGCCAAAATGACTTATTGTGGTATATACTTTCCTACAGAAAGTAAGTAAGATGCATTTATAATAGTTTCATGTTAGAGTTTCGATTAAAATGATTTAAAATTTCTTGCATCATTACAAGAAATGATGCATGAAATTTCGATGTACGTGAAAGATTCGTTTTTTTTTCTTTTAGCCAAAAATGAATATTTTGTCCAAATTTCCATTTTTAACCAAAGTATATTAAAATCCGAACCAAATATGAACCATTGATCGGACACTAATTCTAATAAATGAATGAAAAAATGAAAAATTAAGATTTAAACTAGCTGGATGTACCTATCCCAAAACTTTCTTTTATCTCATACGTACATTTTAATATTTCAAAAAATAGTTACACATATTAATACTTTAATATTATTAATTCAATATTACATCAACATACGTACTTTGATTTTCATCTTGAATTTTTGTTTCAGTCAATTAATCGGAGTAAAAACGAGTTAACATGAATCATGATATTTATTAAAATAAATAGTTTTCCCATATTCTGTTATCATCATCTGTTTCCAAATAGCCGGCTTAGCAGGACGCGAGTTTCCATCTCTGCACGAGCCGATGGACAATAAAATGACGAAGAATCGAGAAAATGATACAGAAAGTGTTACGTTAACACAATGCTTCTTTTCCAAGGAATATTTCCAAATTCAAGGACGATCTGCTGGCCATAGCCAGAAACATATTCCAAAAATTTCGTTTAGTTTTGTACATAACTTTATGCACTTTCCAATGGTACAACAATGAAAATAGCATGGAAATCGCTTTTACAGAGTCTTTTTCTACCATTTTTTTTTCAAATTCGTGGAGAATCTGCTTGCCATACCCAAAAATAATCATACACAAAAAAATTTAGTTCAATTCTAACTGCATAACTTCATACATTTTTTGATGGTACAATAGTGAAACACATCAGACATCGCGATTATAGGCACAAACATTGCTTTCGGCGGAATATTTTAAAAGTGAAGGAAAACGTGCAGGCCATCACCAAAAACATACACAAAAAATTTGGTTCAGTTCTATGTATATCTTCATACACTTTTTGATGGTACAATGGTGACATACGAATACACAGATGCACCCAGATGGACAGACAACATTTTATATAAACATGTTTTTCTGACCCCTAAAACATGTAAATCCGTCTAAAACCGGAAGTCCAAAAATTTTTCGATTACAATACTTTCTTCTATTGAAGATAAAAGAAAGTAAAAAAGTAAAGTGAAGATCTAAAAATGTAAAATATAGATCTAAAAAAAAAAAAAGTGGTTTCTTTAACTGTTGATTATACTAACGTAAGGACATTTAAATAGGTCACCATGTTATCTAACATTGTAGTGTAAAAAATGTCAAAGAGTAGAATATCTTGTGCATACGCCTTTGCTTATCGTCCCAGATATCTAAATATTACAAATGTTACGTTAAATAAATGCAGATCTTATCTTTGCATTTCGTACTTGTCCTCTAAAAGTGCTGTGCGAGCAAATTGATTAAAAGATAAAATCGCATGCGGATCTGTTCTAGTTAAATCAATATGTTACAGAATGAAATAGATAGCATTTAATTTCATGTAGGTGTGTCGAGAAAATGATAATAGAAGAACTATTGAAACGTACTTTTATATCAGAACCTTTAGAAACTCAGTGGCGCCAACTTATATGGACCCGTGGGGCGCCAGCCCAACCCAATAATTTGATCTAAGTACTCACCTACATTCAATAGATTTAATTCGTAATTTATTAGGGTTTCGTTCATCTGACGAAATCCTATTCGTCTCATTCCTTTGTCTGTCTCTCATAGATTCCGTACACAGAAAATGTATCAGTCAGAGACTTTAAATTTTGTATACCTATAGCTGAATACCACGTGTTACACGCAGTGTTCTCGCTGGCATTTGACTAACAAGGAAGGTCTCCATACGGGCATACTCAGAAAAATCTGAAAAAATTACAGAATGTTCTTCTCATATAGTTATATATATTTATAAAAAAAAATTCGGCGGAACCTCCTTATAACGTCCGTAAAAAATAATAAAAATTTCAATTATTTGGCGATTTATCTCCGGTTGGCGAAAAAACGAAATTTTGAAAAATACGCTTTTACGCTTCAAATACTTTTTAAAGAAAAAACTTTCTATGGTCAATTTATTTAAATAAGTTTAGTTTGAGTAATTTTAATTTTGCATTTTTACTTTAATTTACGTGTAATTTTGTCATATACGTTTATATGTACTTATAACAAAATGAAATTAATATATTTTATCATTTAAAACACAATTTAAATTGATAAAAATTGTTCCAAATTGAAAAATACACTGTTAAAAATCTGCTGCATTTTGTTGCAACGCACTCCCTTGCTTGTATAGAAAACGGTTACTTGGCCGTGAAATGGAGCTTTCTCATTGGTTGGAATAGAGATATTATATACAAGCGGTGGAGTGCGTTGCAACAAAATGCAGCAGATTTTTAACAGTGTATGACACGATCAATTCACCGTGCTAATGGAGCATTCTCATTGGTCAGAAGAGAGATATTCTATAAAAGTAGTGGAGTGACGTTGCAGTAAATGCTGCAGATTTTTATGTGAAGTCAATTAAAATCAATTTTCAGATTCGTTAAAATCGTCTGCTTTTGGCGGGGAAATGCACTGCTCGCCAAATCCTGCGTCGCTTTCAGCTTTTCACGCCAATTATTTCAAACTATTTTATTTTTTTACATATCTAATAATGTAATTCCGCCGCTAATTTTTACTGATCCTTTATTACCTACATGAGTAGTTTAATTCGTATTTTTTTCAAAAAATTCTGAGTATGCCCCCAATGGAGACCTTCCTTGTAAGTTAGCTATTTGGCTAATAAAAAATAAAAAACATTCGCCAAATGAAAAAAGTAGTAGCAAAAAAGATTCGCCGTGTAGCACTAAAAATATATATTTAACCCTTTAATGTACCACTTTTTCTTTCAATATGTTCTAAAATAATCTATAACTGCGACAACGATTATTATTAATCTAATTTCAGCTATCCACTACAAATACAGTGGACTCTCGTTAATTCGAAATCGGATAATTCGAATCTTCGCTTAATTCGAAATAAACACGACGCCTCGAAATTTTCAATGTCTGAATAACGTTAAAAAATTTCATAAATTCGAACTCATTTTCTCTTGACTTCGTTTAATTTGAACTAACGAAAATTCCGATTTTTCATTTTTCTTTTCTTTTACGCTGATTTCAGATCATTTGAATAACTTTCTTTCTTTGATTTTTGTAAAAATTGTTCCGAACAGTATACATGTAATCCCATGCATTGGATATCCACTTTCTTAGTGTCCCGTCTGTCCATTAGCCACGCTTCAAATTTTTCTGCCATTGAGCTTGTTTCTAATCTTTTAATAAATTTATGTATTTATACATTCTAATTTAATATTAAGTCATATTTTAATGATAACAGAAGAAACAATTTTTCAAAAAACACTATAACATTAATTCCTTTCTCATAGTACAATATTGAGCATGTTTTCTTCTCATGCTTTCCATAATTCGAACTTCGGATAATTCGAACATTTCTTGTGGTCTTGACGAGTTCGAATTAACGAGAGTTGACTGTATATTAAATATATATATATATTAAAATTTGTATAAAAAACGATAAAGAAAAGAAAGGAAATGCACAAATTGAGCACTAGCAATTTGGCGAATCCAATCGTTTGTTTACTCGCCAGATGAAGAATTGAGTTGCAATTTGGTGCAATGGCGAGTGACATTGAGAACCCTGGTTACACGATAAATCATAAAATTTTGAAAAAGTCTATTATTTTAATTAAATTAATTTTTTTCAATGTTATCCGCTCATTTTTGCGATTTAAAAGGAGAAGCATAATTTGAACATTTAACATGTAGACATCATGACTTGGGAGAAATGCATCTTGTTAGTAAACAGAAAGTTCTTGGTTCGGTACCTGATGCGGGAATTTAAAATTTTCATCCTAAAATGATTTTAACAAGAAGAAATGTCATATTTTTGTCCAATTCAAGGGTTTATATTATTAAGTTTTGTTCATCAGAGATTCACAATATTTTTTTGAAATTCAATTTTTTTTCTATTTAAAATCCTTTTGCGATTTATTAATGATCCAACATTTTACATTTAATTTTAAACAATTTTTTTTCGCTTTTAGAAATTTTTAAATTTTACTTACATTTTCGCTAATTTTTTTTTAATCCAGATTTCTAAAGAATTTAGAATTTTGGATTTTGTTTCAATGATTTGATTTGAACATTTTTAATTTGATTAAAATAAACAACTTCCCTTTATATTTATTTTTAAATTAAATTTATTGGTGCTACCATCTATGTAAGAATTTAATAAATATAAATTAACAATTTGGATTTATTAATTAAAGTATAATTTTTTTGAAAGAAATACTAAACGAAACTCTCCGTGCAATCTGCGATCACACCGATACACACTTGCACACATTTGTACACTTGCTTTTTTAATTCCTGAAATGAAATTTGATTTTATTGATGTTCTCAAATAAATTAAGTTTGGAAAATAGTAAGGACATCAATTAGATTTACAGGAGTACTGAAAGCCTCTGAAGTGGATGTGTAATTAAATTTATCTGGAAAACAAATTTCTTGCTATCTGTTTCAAGTATTTTGATCAAATATCTGTTTCAATGTCTTGAATAGATAAAGCAATTAGGTGACTAAATTGTATGTTTTTCTTGACATTTACTTTCAGAAGTTAGCAGTTTTTGTGTTCTTTATACTATATATTAATAAGTAATTAGATATAATTTCAATAAATAATGTCTATATTTGAAAACTTAATTAAATTTCCATTAAAAATTTATATGAATTCATAGTTTTATTCTCTTTTTTACCTAAAAACACATGTGTTTGATAAAAATTTCATATTAAAAAAAATGCTCCGGAGTTGGCACAAACTTAACTGTTCTTAATCATTTTCAGATAACTCCAAATTACAGTGTCTTCTGTACCATATACTCTATTTTCCATCCTTACCAATTTCAGCCGCACAATTTTCTAATGAGTTCCACAAATTGCCAATGATGGGCCAACAATCTGTCAGTCTTTGCTGTATTTGGGTATCCTTTATTATTATTATTATTATTATTTATAGTCCCGCTCATTTCAACCAGTCCACAGAGCATGACGCAGTATGACAATGGATAAAAGGTAGTTTGAAATGTCATGGCATCACATCTACAGTGATGACCAAAATTGTGGACACTTTCAGGTAGTTTTCATTACAAAAAGTAAAAAAACTACCCATTGCAGCCGTCCGGGGTAAGCCCATCGGTAAATTTTACTAAATTTTTGTCGATCATGACTCCTAGATCCCAAAACCACCCTCCATTGAAGCGTTGACTTACGTATGTATACTATATATATATATATATACACTATATTGCCATTGATTATGGGACACTTGCGATTTTAGACATTTTACTAAATATCTACAAAAATGCATGAGGAATCATCTCGAAACTCTTAGTGTATAAATATAATAGTATACGTCATACATCTCCGTGAAGATTTTTTACCGAAACTCCATAGGGGACCGTCAACAAATTAAAAAAGAATGAATATCTTTTGAATAACCCTGTCAAAACTAATGGCGCAAAAGCGCTCAAACTCTAGATTATGATTGAATGCCTTATTGTAATACACTGTGTTCATTTTTATGCAAATAGCATGCATACTCGCAGAGTAATTAAGGTTTTTATAAAAATGGCCCCAAATTTTTCTAAGTTTTTCCCTTATAATTTTCAGAGTTCTTAATATAAAATAATATTTTTTACAGAAAATATGACAAACAACATTGCACACAGTACCCTGTAATCAGAATTAAAAAATAATAAAAATTGTATGAAAAAGGAATAGGTTTACTAAATAATTTTTTACTGCGCATGCGTCAAAGATATCAAAATTTCATTTGCATATTATGTTAGCTAAATGTATAGAGCAACTTTTGTAAATGTCTCAAAATTATAGCTTGAAAATTCTGAAAGTAATCGTCTATAGAAAAAGGACAAAATCCGTTGTTTCCAAAATGAAGCAAAAAAATGAGGGATTTTATCCAAAAGTAGTCGTAACATCCCGTATTGTGTACTCTATATTGACACTAATCAATGAATATATGGATACAACCCCTCTTGTTTTTGCTTCATTTTGAAAATAACGGATTTTCAACTTATTCAATTGACGATTATTTTCAGAATTTTCAAGTTATGATTTTGTGACTTTCACAAAAGTTGCTCTATACATTTAGCTAACATAATATGCAAATGAAATTTTGATATCGTTGACGCATGCGCAGTAAAAAATTATTTAGTAAACCAACTCATTTTGTATACAATTTTCATTATTTTTTAATTCTGATTACAGGATACTGTGTGCAATGTTGTTTGTCATATTTTCTGAAGAAAATATTATTTTATATTAAGAACTCTGAAAATTATAAGAAAAAAACTTGGAAAATTTTGGGACTATTTTTATAAAAACCTTAATTACTCTGCAAGTATGCATGCTATTTGCATAAAAATGAACACAGTATATTACAATAAGGCATTCAATCATAATCTAGAGTTTGAGCGCTTTTGCTACATTAGTTTTGACAAGGTTATTCAAAAGATATTCATTCTTTTTTAATTTGTTGACGGTCTCCTATGGAGTTTCGGTAAAAAATCTTCACGGAGATGTATGACGTATACTGTTATATTTATACACTAAGAGTTTCGAGATGATTCCTCATGTATTTTTCTAGATATTTAGTAAAATGTCTAAAATCGCAAGTGTCCCATAATCAATGGCAATATAGTGTATATATATATACACTCACTTCCAAAAGCTAATCACGGAAAGGAAAATGCTAATTTCCCGAAGTCAATCAGAATTGAAGAAGATGCAAATCGCTGCCAAGGTAGATGGATGTATGCAAATATGTAAGATAACAGATAATCGCGCTTTCATGTCAAGAAATATGCAAAAAGGGCAGTCTTATAAGAAGCCAGCTTTATGAAGGGTTACAGAAGTTGATTGTAAGTGCTGATAAAAGGTGTTTAAAACTTTCGTACAATTTGTTTTGAAGGCATACGTGTTTCTATGACTTCCAGAAGACGAAAGGAAGATTCTGAGAGCTGGCGTGCTGTGGGGCGCATTGAAGCAGAACAATCGATCACAGATGTTGCTCTTTTCTTACACATTCATCATTCTGTAATTTCATGTTTATGGAAACGATTCTAAAGCACACAGACAGTTGTACGAAGGCCCGTAGTCGGTTACCCAAGGGTTACAACCCTCGCGGAAGATTTATATATTACTATTGCAGCCAAGCGAAATCGCAGAGCGACCTCCACACGTATGACATCTATGATTGCAGCGTCCATTGGTAAGGCGATATCTGCTGCTACTGTACGCCGAAGATTACATATGAGTGGACTGTACGCCCGGGTACCTCGAGTTTGTGTTCCTCTATCTGTCCATCAAGAGGGGCGCGATTAAAGTGGTGCCGGGAACATGTCAATTGGACTGTGTCTGACTGGGGCAATGTCATTTTTACTGATGAGTCAAGATTTGCTCTGCAGCCAGATGACAAGCATATAAGGATATGGAGTGAGCAAGGGACACGAAATCAGCACCAAAACATCACCGAACAACACGCATTTTGAGGCGGAAGCATTATGGTGAGGGCAGGGATTTCATTAGGTACCGCACCGACCTGCACATCTTTAAACTGAGTTCTGTGACGGCTGTCCGGTATCGAGATGAAGTCCTAGAACTCATTGTGAGATTGTACGCTGCAGCAGTTGGCTCTACTTTTGTTTAAATAGACGTTAACGCACGTCCCCATAGAGCTGGCATCATCAATGACTACCTGGAGAGTGAAGAAATTGCGCGTATGGCATGGCCAGCATATTCGTCCGACCTTAATCCCATTGAAAATCTTTGGGGTGCTCCCGGCCGTATTGTTTGTTTACGTTTCCCATCTCCAGCTACTCTTATTGAGCTGGAAACTGTTCTACAAGAAAAATGGCGATTGCTTAATTCTGCGGTGGTTGATCACCTAATTTAAAGCATGGTCACAAGGTGTAAACTTTGTATACAGATGAGAGGGGATCACATACCCTATTAATGTCTTTTTTTTATTTTATGCTGTTTATTTTCACTTTGTACATAATTCTATTTAAGTCTCCAGTATGTCATTATCTGATAACTTATAAAAACTTAATATTGTTTTCATTTCTGCATATAATTATTGATTTGCTTCATGTATAAATATATATGCTACTTTCTTGCCGAATTTTGTGTCAATCAAAGCAGTTTGTTGATTTTTTTGCATTTTGCATCTTCGTGCTTAACTTTTGGAAGTGAGTGTATATATCCATATATATATTGATGTAGATATCTGAATTTTTTCGTGCTGTAACTCGAATTTATGAACCGATTTGGATGAAATTCTTTATATGCATATTGATATACTAATGTTTCGACTGAGTTCGTTGGCCAGCTTCAACCAACATTTTATTTCATAATGGAGGCGTTTTGAATTTGTGGACACTTATGGAAATTATAATGTTTTCTAACTTTTTCTTTAAAATGACCTTTGTTGTTAACTTACATTGTGTGATTGTTTAAAATGCCTTTTGATGTTTCTAACATTCTGTTTAAAATGATATATAAGAGTTTGCATTTTGTGAAACGGAACTTTTTCTATAAGTACACTGTAAAACATTTGTGGTAACGTTACTCCATAAAATTGGTGGCAGCTACGATTTACACTTCATTGAGTAATTTTTCACTTACATAATGGTGTAATAAAAACATGCATTACTGGTGTAACATTGCAATGTTACACCGATTATATCGGTTAAAATACTCCACCAAATTGGAGGCAGCAAGGCTGCCACCAGTTTTATGGAGTAACGTTACACAAATGTTTTACAGTGTATACAGAGTTAAAAAACATAAAAATTTCATAAGAATCAAATGGACGCCATTTTGAAACAAGATGGTGGATGAAGCTGGTCAAGAAACTCGGTCGAGACATTAGAACTCCTATTATGCACATAAAAAATTCCATCCAAATTGGTTTATATATTCGAGAGTTACAGCATGACAAAATTCAGATATATGGATATATCTATATATACAGTATATACATTGGTGTGCAAAATTTAAGGACGAGTCCCAAAATGCCAATTTTCAAGGGATTTTCAAGCGATACTTTTCACGCGAATATTCAAAAGGAAGTGGTGGTGGTGTGGTGTATTTTGTGAAGGCCGATTATCTACGCTAGGGATATAGGCCCAGGGGGAGGGATGCCCTTCGTGGGGGTCTTTCTAAGGGAACCTAACCCGTATTTACGCAAGGTTCGAAGAAAACCACGAAAACTCCGAACGGTTAGGCCGACGGCCGCGATTGGGTTCGAACCCAGCACCTGCCGTCTACCAGTTGAGAGGTCAGACCCTCTCGGCCGCTGGTGGGGCTTCAAAAGGAAGTAATATATATCGAATAATTACTATCCCTGCATGACAGCTAATCCATATAACATCTCATTCAGGTCACACATGGTCACAAGAGTCACAGTCACTACGGCGAAACAAAATATAGGAAATTCCATATGTCTTTTTTATGAGTTTCAAATGACTGCTATATATGACTCTACTGACAGGTCATTGTGACTGCTGCTTTGTAGCGAGTCACCAGGTGACTTTACAATGTCTTTTCATTGAGACTCTCGTGTAACTTTTCATCTGGAGATTCAATTTCAAAGTCATTGTGAAGGTTGCATTATGATAAATTACCAAATAATGCCCCATTAAGAGCGCACAATAGTCACAGAAAAAGTACACAAAAAGACCTGGATGATCATGTAAAGTCTATGGGAGCGTTCTTTTCGAATATCTCGCTCAAATTTTAATATTTTTGCATGATTTTTTTGCACAAGATAGCTGAGGGCAATCCTCAACCGGGCTAGTTTTTACTTTTTCAATTTTTGTTTCAGATTTTCTTTAAAAAATTACTTTAACTTTCGAAACCGGTTTAAACCGGTTCTGAAACTGAAACTATCGTAATATAAAAAATATATAACCAAAATCGAAAAAGTAAAAACTAGCCCGGTTGTGGATTGCCCTCAGCTATCTTGTGCAAAAAAATCATGCAAAAATATTAAAATTTGAGCGAGATATTAGAAAAGAACGCTGCCATAGACTTTACATGGTCATCCGGGTCTTTTTGAGTAATTTTTCTGTGACTATTGTGGGCTCTTAAAGTCACATGATGACTTTTCACCACTTTTCACAGTGGTTACTTCACAATATGGTCTCTGTCACCATTTGACAAAGTCTTGTCTCAGAAAGTCACCATGTGACTTTAATGTGACATTATTTGGTGAGTTATCATAATTCAACATTCACAATGACTTTGAAATTGAGTCTCCAAATTACAGCCACATGAGAGTCTCAATAAAACGACATTGTAAAGTCACCTGGTGTTATGATTGTCTCCTTGGTTTGCGAACCAATTTTCGTTACTTGGTTGCTGTTGGCAACGGAACCTATTTTGTTTTTATTTGACAGACGATTTTTTATTCTTCTGTAGTAGAATGTTTTGAACCGAGTTGTTCGGTAAAAATTGAAATCTCAATGCGAGTAATAATTAATATTCCCTCTTGTAATTAAATGTAAATATCTTTTTTTAATTTAAAGTTTATTTAATTCATTTGAGTAAGATTTACTGCGTTATTGAAGTTTAATATTTGAACTGACATTTCAATACAAACTTTTCGACAATTTGAACATTATTCGAACGACTTAAGCCTGCAATCTTCGAGTTGATATGCTTCATTTTTTTGACGTCCGCGACAGGATTTGATGAAACACTTTGTAACGTTGTGTCGGAAAAGAGTGACCCCACCCTTGTGATATCAGCGTAATAAACCCCTCACCCTCACAAATGGTGGAATGCAACAATGGACTGTCTGTTGGTGTTGAGGGACTGGGATAAATACAGAAAAATGAGAAAAGTGAGAGCTTTGGATGTCTCTGGATGCGGTCGCGTTTTCTGGCTAGCGGAGGATGATTTTGTTTACCTTTTTCTCTCTCAATATCATGGCCGATAGTTCAGGCCTAACTAGTATTACAAATATGTAAATATTTTGTTTAATATTAATTAAGTAATTGTTTCTTTAGAGGCATGCATTATTTGTTCCACTCATCATTATAATATCGGGAACCAATGCACAGGATTTAACGGCCTGTGACAATTGACGCAGTAGACATCCGATATATGAGTGTAAAACAAGGAATGCGCCTTAAACGCAGTTGAAATAGAAGGGTGGCGTAGAGGATGCGACTCCTTGATGATGATTGCTGGTGGATACTGATGATATTGTGCCTGCTGATGATTGATGGAGCCCCAATTGACGATAAGGGAAAGCTGGAAGTTATTGGTAAGTGGAGGTTATTTGCTTTCTTGTGCCAGGACGAGTATGGAATGTAAAATAAATTAATGATTTATGTATTCAATGGTAAACAGCGTGCTATATTAATTACTTTAATTTACGGTAATCAGTCGAGAATGATGGTTAAGTACGGGTAAAAATGTATATTACGGTAGCGAATTGAGTGATAACAGGATCAACCAAGTTATGCTACATAATTTTAAATATGATTTTGTGTATATGTAATATTGTTGTTATTATTATTATGATTATATTATGATGATTATTATGTGTATTATGAGTACTATTATCGTTATTGTGATTACATGAATGATATATATAAAGAAAAAAATAATTATAGATAGTTCTGTTTTATCGTGATCATGTAAAGTTAAGGTAGAGAAATGGCGTATTTAATGAAGGGGAGTATGGCAGATTTGACCCAAATAGTCGAGGAATTGGGAGAGGACATACCGGAAAAAGTTACTAAAATTCAATTAAGTAAACTTATTTTAGCACATGCCGATTATGACGAATTAATGATAAAAGAACTCCTTGAAAATATAATTAGCGTACGAAAAGAAACTGAAGAAAGACAAATATGCGAACAGAAACGCGAACATGAGATTAAATTGAAAGAATTAGAGATCCAACAGCAGCAGGTGCAGAGTGGGAGCCAAAGGGTTGCAAATAATATTCCGATAAACAGTCTCGAAGATGGGCTGGTTAAATATCTTAATCTAGTAAAAGAACAATTACCTCGGGTCCCAGACAAAACAGAAAATTGGTTTTTTTTCATCAGATGGAAACAATTTTTGAAATTTATGCGGTTCCAGAAGAATATTGGGGACGAATCGTGCTTAATAAATTGAGAAATTTTATTAGAAAATTAACTAATAGTTTAGGGACGGAAAAGTTGTCCAATTATACAGCAATTAAAGAATGCATTTTAGCGGAGAATGCTCTAACGCCACTACAACATAAAAGGAATTTTGAGATGTGTTGTAAACAACACCACGAAAGTTATGTCCAGCGGGTGGCTAAAGCCAAAACAAATTTAGATTACAATTTGGAAAGCAGGGAAGTAAAAGATTTTCAAACATGAAAAGATTTAATTATATCTGATAAGATTAAAGATTCATTATTCGGGCGTATAAAAACGCACATATTAGTGAAAGAGGGATCACGATGGATGGCATCGGTTGAATTAGCGAAAGAACTTGATGTGTTCACGGAAGCAACACCGGTACAGAGAGGGAGAGATTCTTATCGCGAAAGAGAGCAAAAGAGAGGTTTTAAGTCGTTCCGGTCAGACAGGGAGTCTCCGACGGGAGGGAAAGTTAGTCCGAAAGGAAGGGCCCACCCCTTTTGTAACAATGAGAGTGGAAATAAGGGGATGGAAAGAGAGAAGCAAAAAGTAAAGTGTTTCATTTGTTCCGGTCCTCACTTCCGATATCAGTGCCCACAAAAAAAGGAGTCAGTCCGCAATGAAGAGAGAAAGGTCAGTTGCGTCCAGGCTAAAGTGGGATTGTGTGCTGTGAATTTTAAGAAACATCAGATAAGGGGAGGGCAGGACAGAGTTACCGTTGGTAGAGCTTAATGTTGCTGGACAAAAGGTAGAAGCTATTCTGGATTCGGGGGATGAAATATGCGTGTTTCGGAGGGATTTGATACCTGGTAAATTCATCACTGGAGGCCACATTTATTTGATTCCCGCAAAAGGAAAAATACAAAAAGCGGGCTTGATCACATTACCGGTGGCATTATGGGAGGATAATCAAGCGATTTCCTCGGAAATTGACATAGTCGCTGCGGTAACGGAAAATTTAAATAGCCCGGCACTTATAACTCCAGCGGTCCATGATGAGTTAGGAAAACAAGCAAAAATGTATAGCATTACTATAAGATTGGAGAATATAGAAAAGACGAGAAGGGAGGAAAATGAAAAAAGTATTAAAGTTAAGGAACCGAATGATGGAAAAAAATAATAGTAAAGAGGGAGTGCTAATGGTTGGAGAAATGAAGAAAGATTTTGACTCTTTCGAAAATGTTTGGAGTGAGAATGACGCGAGTAATAATGAAGAGTAGTCTAGAGATTATGGGACTCAATCTAAATTGTGTAGAAAACAGCAGCGAGAGTGTCCGATACTGCAAAGAGCTTGGGAGGAAGGTAGAAGTGGAAAGAATAAATATTTTGTGGAGGATGAATTATTGTATAAAAAGAATTTAATTATTAATGAAAGTGGCAAACAGTTAGTAGTTCCGCAATGTAGAAGAAAAGAAATATTGAGACTTGCGCATAATCACTCAACAGGGGGTCATTTGGCGTCGGCTAAAACCTTAGAAAGAATTAAACTATCATTTTTCTGGGAAGGTTTAAGGAAGGAAGTGAAGAAATACTGTGAGGCTTGTGAGGACTGTCAGTTGAGACGGAAAATTAGAGTGAGCGATAAGGCACCTATTCAACCAGTAGCTCGTCCTGAGTTACCGTTTCAGGTGATGAATACTGATTTAATTGGACCCATTGAGCCAACTTCTGCTCGAGGGCACAAGTATGTTCTATCGGTGGTAGATCAATACAGTAGATGGCCAGAAGCAATTCCGATGCGATCTCTATATGCTAAGGCGACATGCCAAGCACTTCTTCAAATTTTTGTGCGAACAGGTATTCCCCAAATTTTAGCGATGGATCAGGGATAGAATTTCGCAGCTGAGTTGACCTCAGAGTTTTTAAAACACCTGGAGGCGGCTCCTGGATTAAGCACTCTTGGGTATCCTTTAAGTAATGGATTGGTGGAACGTTTTAATGGATCAGTAAAGAATATGTTGCACCATACAGTAGGAAAACATGGGAAAAATTGGGATCAGATACTGCCATTATTATTATGGGCTATGAGAGAAGTCCCGAATGAAACGACGGGGATTTCACCATTTCAACTAATATATGGGAGGTTACCAAATGGTCCACTTTCAGTTTTGAAGACTGGCTGGGAAGGGGAAACGGTAATACCAGAAGGGGTTGGAAATAATATCACAGAATATCTAGAGCAATTAAAGGATAACTTAAGATCAGCGGCAGAAATCGCATCCAATGTGGCTAACAGAAAGCAAAGTGATTATGCTAATCGGTATAATTTAAGATCATCGTCTACGAAATTTTCAATAGGAGAAAAAGTAATCGTTTTAATTCCTGATTCCACTAATAAATTATATCCACGATGGATGGGTCCGGGAGTAATTGTTGATCAGAAAAACGAACATTCATTTTTTGTTGAATTACCAGATGGCAGTGTTAAGAATTTACATCAAAATAAGTTAAGACCTTATATACATCCTGTGAATACGATGGGATTAGTATACGAGGTAGATGAGGAGTTTGGAGATATTTAACATGCTCCAGGAGCAGAAGTCGCGGATAATGATAAGGGATTTCATGAGATTATAAAAGCAAAATTAAACCACTTAGAAAAAAAGGAAAGGGAAGAATTAGAGTGAATCTTAAATAAGAATAAAGCATTTTTTTGGCAAAAGCGTGCAAAAGTTGGAAGCCATGTCATTAGATTAAAATCTGATGTAGAGAGGAAGCAACCGCATATTTATAGAGTGCCCGAGGTACTTAAAGCGGCGGTGGAAGAACAAATACAGGAATTATTAAACAAGGGACTAATAGAACCATCACAAGCGGAGATAGCGTACCCCATAGTTTGTGTAGCGAAAAAGGATGCGAGTATCAGGCTATGTATAGATTACAGGGCCCTTAATGCAGGGGCTAAAACGACTCCGTTCCCAATGCAAAATGCCACTGAGTTGAGGTATAAATCCGGGGCGGCTAGATATATTAGAACTCTAGATATTTTGAAGGGATACTGGACTATTCCAATAGGGGAACAGGGTAAGGAACTAACATCGTTTATAGGTCCAAAAGGACAATATCAGTGCTTAGTGATGCCATATGGATTAAATGAGAGTGCGGGGACATTCCGGAAAACAATTAATAAGGTATTAATTAAGCATTCAGAATATGCAGATAGTTATATTGATGATATAATTGTTTTTTCAAGAACGTGGGAGGAACACTTGGAACACTTAAAAGCAGTTGTGAGTACCCTGGGTGAGCTTAATTTTACTGCTAATGTTAAGAAAAGCCATTTTGTACAGAGAAAAGTTATGTACTTAGGACATGTAGTAGGATCAGAAGAAAATGGAGTAGATCCAGAGAAGTTAAAAGTTATTGAAAACCTTAAAAGCCCGAAAAATAAAAAGCAGTTAAAATCAGTTTTGGGATTATTTAATTATTACCGAGAGTATGCTCAAAATTTTGCTCAGATTGCTATACCGTTAACTGCGTTGACAAAGAAAAATATCCTTAATGAGATCAGACTTCGAGTAATCGTAATCGTGTAATCGTAATCGATTATAATCGACTACAAAAACTGCGTAATCGCATTGTAATCGTAATTGTAAATTTTAATTTCGAAATAATCACGATATAATCATAATCAAAAGATTTCACTTTGATTACAATCATAATCTAATCGTAATCGCAATGCAGATAATCGCAATGTAATCTGCATCAAAAAGCTATATAATCGTAATCGAGCACAAAAATAAGATTACGTTCTTCGATTACACCTTTTTTTCCCCCCGTTCTTCGTTTCGCCATATCCGTAAAGTACTCGGTCGGTGAGTTAAACATTGCACCAAGGAAAAGAGTAGTCGACGTGTGGAGCTCGTTAAATCGCCCCTAAAGTTAAAAGTGAGAAGAGGTCATAGGTCAGGGAGCCGTTCGGGGGCTACATTGTATGTGTCAACGCTATAAAGGGCTGTCCCTGTGTCCCTGGTATATAGTATATGGGTTATTCGAGGGGTCTTGTTTCGTGGGTTTTTGAGTGGGAGTGATAAGGATAGAAAAGGAAAAAAGAAAGAAAAATATTTTATTTATGGTTTTATTATGGGCACTAGCAATTGGACAGACATCACCTTCTTTCAAATATGGGAATGGGGAAATAAAGGAAATGGGAAAAAAATGCTTATATTACATATGACAATTCATCTAAAAGCTCATTCCCATTTTGGATTTCTTAGTGGTTGGTTATATCTAAGTAGTTGTTTACAAGGTTAGAGATGGCTAAGAGAAATAAAAAAAATCGAAGATTATTTCACGGAATTTGTATCAGATTTAAATAAAAAAGGCGTGAAATTTTAAAAATATAAATGTAAATTGTGCTCGTCAGATGTCAGGGTCTCCATAAAAACCAAGTCCAATTTGAAGACCCACATGCAGGTAATTTTTTAATAGATATATACATATTGTATAGATTTATTTCAGAAATATTGCATAGTTATATCTTGTCCTTTTCTTTAAAATTGTAGTGAAAGGAATTTTTGATATTAAATTAACTATATAGTGTTTTTAATCATAAGTGTAAAGTCTGTTTATTCAAAATTTGTATTTTAATATATCTGGATAAATTAAACATATAGGTCAGTTTTCTTACAAAAGCTCTTATAATAAAAGATTGTTTTTTATTTTTATTTATTTATTGCCGAAACGTCAGTGAAGGCTTACTGTGGAGACACGAAATTTTTTGGTTTTTGTCTGTCTGTCTGTCAGTTTGTCAGTCTTTCAGTTCCGCGATAACTACCGCAAAAAACATCCGAAAGACTTGAAATTAAGTGTGTATATTGGTAAGGCACTCGGATTTAGCTGTATAGTTTTTTGTTATATTTTATTAATTCGTTCGTAAAATATAGAATATTTTATTTTGCGCAATAATGTTTTTCTATGGCAAATCCAACGATTTTCAAATTCTTATTTGTTGAGAGAAAATGACTCATTTGATTAATGGAATTCAACGATAAATGGATACTGAAATTTGCCAGTACGGGGCTTAAATTATTCATATTGTTTTGAAATTTTATCTATGCATATGTCAGATTTTTTAAATTATTGCTGTAAATCTTGGCCATTTTTTATAAATGTGTTCCAATAATATAAGCTAATTTGTTTTAGAGATTTACTTATTTCAAATGTATTTATTTCGTTTTCTTCATTTCTTTTAATAGTCGCTAAGCAACCATTTATCCTAATTCTTATCTATACATATAATAAAACAGTAGGACCCGGTGTGTCTGTACATTGAAGATAATTGACAAAAATGGAGTCAGGGCGATAAAAGAAAACCAATGAAACACAAAAAATTTTTTTTTGAATTTTTTGTCTGTCTGTCTGTCTGTCTGTCTGTCTGTTTGTTCGAGGTTATCTTCGTAACTACTGAATGGATTTTTATGCGGTTTTCACTAATGAAGAATGCACACTCCCGGGCAGTGTATAGGCTTTGTTTCATCAAAATCGGACAACAGACAAAAAAGTAACAAAAAGAAACAAAAGAAACTATTAGGTGCGCTGCTCACGTTTTTTAGTACATAACGTTTTTTAGTACATATAAAATCCAATAGATGTCACTGTGCGATTTTAAAACGCGCTATCGTTATGTTTTCGCCAGTCTACTTAAGTATGAGAAAGTTTCAAGCTGGCTGTCGTTCCATGTGGTTTAGTCGGTAGAACGTCAGTGCGCCATACTGATGGCCCGGGTTCGATTCCCAGCATGGAATTTTTTTTCACTATGTTGGCATTAACGCCTATAAGCAATTAAAAGAATTTGAAATATTGTATTCAAGGCGAATTTTCTCTCTGGGAAAATTTCCTTGCATTAATATGTCAGTGTAATTTTTTTTTCGATTTAATTTTTTTTTTCGAAACTTTGTTTTTCTTAAAAAATTACAGTAAATATTTGATATTTCCCAACGTTTTTTGAATGATCGACTTGCTTTTTTTTTTTTAATGTATGTCTGAACCTTATCTAACTACTTCTTCAAGATTTCTTTAGATAAACCGACCAGCGTAGCGGGCGAAGGCCGCTAGTTCTTATAATATTATAAATTTTAAAATGTGTACGGAAGTTTGAATAACATAACTTCAATGCTTCAATAGCATAACTTCAACTTTGTATCTTTGCGTATAGATAATTATAGCCAGAAAAGAACAAAGGCTATGTATTATTTATTTTATTCGAATATTTTCGTTAATAATTCTGAATTTCATTATTTTTCATGCATAACCAATCGGCATTTTTTAGATAAAATTTAATCAATTTTCTTTCCGTTGCCAAGAAAATCAAAATTTCGAATATTAATTTTTCAGCGACGATAAATTTTTAATTGAGCAATTTCCATGCGAAAACTGAAACTAAGGAAAATTTAAAAGAAAAAAATAAATATGACGTCGTATTTGCAATAAAAATAAATATACTATTTTTTGTTAAATATTAAACACTGTTATTTGTTTCGTTAACATGAATTTTTTTGTCAATATGGCGACATAATTAAAAATAAAAGGAATAAAAATATTTTAAATAAAATATTTATTTGGTAAATTATGACGTCATAATTGAAATAAAAGAGGTATTTTATAGTAGTCGTTAAAAATAAACGGGACATGGATAGCAGTAATTCATGGAGTTAGAAAAATAATGACGTCATATTTAAAATGGATAAGAAATATTTTTTACGAATACTAAATTATAAGTTACATAGAGATAAAAAACTTCATTAAAAACTAAAAATTAGCAGTGGAAGGCTTTTTTTTTTGTCGGAAAAAAGGGGAAAATAAAACTGATTAATGTATTTTTGAAGCTATTTTTTTCTTTAAAGTTAAAAAGAATTAAGTTTCAATTTGTGCAGATGGTATAAAAATTAAAATAAATTTTCTAAAACTAAAAATATATTTTCAAACATTGACGTTTCATTAATGAACTTTTTCAACAGAAGCGAAAATCATCTGTCAGCAAATTAAAATTTACAACCAAGAATCTACACTATTAAAATCCGACCGTATGTATGTATGTATGTAACGCTATCTCCTCCGATCCCGGATACTTAGAAAAGTCGCTTTTGTTTTGAATTGAAGGGAAAAGAATCCCGGGTTCCCGAGTTGCGCATTCGTCTCTCTGTCCGTCCGTCCCTCTGTTCGCATGTAGCAACTCAAAAACTACCGAACCGAATAGTTTGAAACATAAAATATTATATATAATTGCCGAAACGTCAGTGAAGGCTTACTTTGGAGACACGAAATTTTTTGGTTTCTGTCTGTCTGTCAGTCAGTCTGTCTGTTCCGCGATAACTAACGCAAAAAACATCCGATTGACTTGAAATTAATAAGTGGATATGTTAGTGAGGCACTGGGATTAAGCTGTATAGTTTTTTGTTAGATTTGATTCATTCGTTCGTAAAATATAGAATATTTTATTTTGCGCAATAATGCTTTTCTATGGCAAATCCAGTGATTTTCAATTTTTTTTTTTTTTTCCTTGAGAGAAAATGACACATTTCATTAATGGAATTCAATGATAAATGGACACTGAAATTTACCAGTTAAATTATTCATATTGTTTTGAAATTTTGTTTATGCATTTGTCAGATTTTTAAAGTTATTACTGTAAATTTTGGAGATTTTTTGTAAATGTGTTCCAATAATATAAACTAATTTGTTTTAGATATTTACTTATTTCAAATGTATTTATTTCTTTTTCTTTATTTTCTCTTAAGGGTTGCTAAGCAACCATTCATCCTGATCCTTACTATATTTTAATGCTATAAATTTGAAAACGTGTACGAAAATTTAAAGTCAAAGTCAAAACTGATGAATTAATTAATGTCTTTGTATCTTTGCTGATAAATATAACATTGCCCAGAAAAGAATACAGGCTATGTTTTATTAATTTTATTCAAATATTTTTCTTAATAATTCAAAATTTCCTTCTTTTTCATACAGAATCAAGAGCGATTTTTTAGATAAAATTTAACCAATTTCCTTTATCGTTGCCAAAAAAAAAAAAAAAATCTGGAATAATTTTTCAACGGCAATAAGTTTCAATTGAGCAATTTCCATTCGAAAAATTAAACTAAGAAAAAATAAATATGATATCAGAATTAAAATAAAAATAAAAATAGTACTTTGTTAAATATTAAACACGGAAATTTGTTTCGTTAATAAGAATTTTTCTGACAAAAATGGGGGCATAATTAGAAGTAAAAGAAATAAAAAATAATTATATTTTTAACAAATATTTCAATTGATAAAATTTGACGTCATAATTGAAATAAAACAGGTATTTTATAGTTATCGTTAAAAATACAAGAAACATGGACAGCAATAACTCATGAATAATGACGTCATTGCCGAAACTTCTGCGAAGGCTTATTTTGGCGATGCAAAATTTATTGTTTTCCACTCTCAGTCTATTCTTCTGTCTATCTGTCAGTCCCCGATAACTGCCACAAAATGCAATCAAAACTTCTTTTTTTCGTAAACAAAATTGTAAAACCTTAGATTACTGAGTTTACACTTTCAAAAGTTCCTGATACATCAGATTTAGGTGGTTTTGATGGGCAGGTATCTAGAAGTATGAGGATAATGAAAAATGCTTATTAAAACTTCTCACTTATCCTTATAAATCAAAATGTAGAAAAAATACAAGATATACGATAACCATTAGCAGATTGTTAGAAAGTTAGAAATTTAAATTTAATGAGACTACGGGGGGTTCAAGGGGGCGGAAATCTACTGTGGTATAATAAAAAAACAAAAATAATAGATCATGAATTTTTCAGAATATCCTAACATAACTAAATCTTTAATTTAACGGCTTTTGATGGCTTCAAATTTCTTATTCTTATTTTATTCTTATAAATAATTACGTAATTCGAAAATTTTAAATTACAGTTTCCAGGAAGTTGAATATTACGACGCTAAGTGTGTTTTTAAAAAAAGAAGTGAAAAGCTGACGTTGAGGCTCTTGATCTGCAGATTTACTAGTTTATTTTAAATACGTTTATTTTATCAGAATACCATAAAAAAAAAAAACACAGAAAGTAAGACAGTTTTGTCAATAAATATACGGGTGTAAGTCTGTAAGTAAGATTTCTTTAAGGGTGAAAGACAATGTTAATGATACCTAGTTGTTAGTAAATTTCTTTAGCTTATGCGCCGGCAAATTCAATGACGAATCCCTAAATTATGGAAATGTAGCCACCAAATTTTCTTTATCTCTGATTATTTAAAAAAAAAAATTACCAAAAACTCTCTAAATGAGTTATAAATAAATAATAGGATAAAAAAGGTAGTTAATTTTTTTTCCCAGAAAGGTTTGTTTCCCCCCTATCCCCTCCCCTCCCCTAATACATTCCTACCAAAAGACAATACTTTATATTATTATTATTATTATTATTTGCCTGTTAACGTTCATGTGCCTCTATTTTGTTTTAAATATGTGGTTCAAGGAAACAGAGGCATGCAAATGAAAGAAAAAAGAATGAATTGTTTTAATTCTCCCATTTCGAAAATTTTGGTAGAAGCTTATTTTTAAATATTTAATTTTTCTTCATTTTTTTTTAAATTTTGTTTTGCTTTTATCCTTAAATGTCTTGCAACGAAAGTTAACAAAGGAAAAGTAATCTTAGTTAAACTCATTTCATGTTTAAATTTTGGGTTAAAAAAAAAAAAAAAAAAAAAGATTGTGAAACACAGGTTCCCTCCCCCCCCCTCCAGGTTAGTGTGTGTGTAAGGGGAGGGGGGTTCATTCTACGTACACTGGTATTCGTGAATTTCAAATCAGAGTTTCATATGTTACATATACCTATTGTATCAATCAAAAATCGTTAGAAATGCTCATAATTTCAAAATAAATTTATAATAATGAAACAGTTCTAAAATATTGAAAAGGAAAACATATATTATTTATATAGAAAAGAATAGCTCTTTAATTATAAATGATTTATTTTTCCTTTAAAAATAAATAAATAAAAGGAAACGTATATTTTGTAAATTTGTAACTCTAGTTTGTAACATGCAGACTACGGAATCACTGTAATCGAACTGTAATCTTAATCAACTAGTTCGGTAATCGTAATCCAACAAAAAAATATTAATCGTAATCCAAATGTAATCATAATCTTGAAATTAAAAAATGGATAATCGATTATGTAATCGTAATCAGGCTTGCATAAATAGCGTAATCTGTTTTTTGAAATTGAAAATAATCGTAATCTTAATCGATTACGGTCCTCTGTAATCGACTCGAAGTCTGAATGAGATACCGTGGACAGGAAGGGAGGAGGAAGCATTTTTGAATCTAAAATCGAAATTATGCAGTGCGGTAGCGTTAAATACACCAGATATCACAAAACCATTCGTGATTGCACACGATGCGTCAGAAGTGGGGATTGGAGCCTCGTTAGGCCAATACGATGGAAAGGGGAAAATAATGCCAATCACCTTTGCCAGTCAAAAATTATCGGGGACACAGGCACGGTGGTCTGCTATTGAGAGGAAGGCATTTGCACTAATATGGGCTCTAAAGAAATTTGAAACATGGATATTTGGGTCCAAAGTTTATGTGTACACGGACCATAATCCATTAAAGTATTTAACTGAAAGTGCACCGCGAAATGCAAAATTACAAAGATGGTTACTAGCACTTCAGCGTTATGATACGGTCATTAATTATAAACCAGGTGCTACAAACAAGGATGCAGATGCACTTTCACGTCTAGTTGAATAAATTTGTTGAATCTGTAAATAGTGTAATTTAGTTTATGAAGTCTTATGTGTGTTATTATTATTTTTTTTTTGTGTGTGTATTATGAATAATGGTACTTAATGTGTTTTAAATGAGGCATTTCATTAGTGTAAAATATTTAGTAATTGAGTATTAATTGTGCAAATATGAAATTAAGTATAAAGATATAGAAATGAAACTGTGCAGCCAATCCGAAATAAAGATGAATAAATTGAGATTTATAATGGTGAAATTCTTAGTTTTCTTTGATGGATGTTAAATAAAATTGTTGTATGATTTTATTTTAAATTATAAGTCAACAGTTAAATTTATAAGTATTATGCTAAAGTTGAAAAGTGAATGTAACATATCACATAGTTGTGTGAGCTTATCTGAATTATGAAACATGTTGATTCAAGGTATAAGCAGTATTGTTACCTGAAATTTTAACATGAATGTTGGTAATGTTAACATATTGTTAAAGTTGTTTTTGTTGATAAAAACAAGTAAAAGTAATGGTATTTCATTGTTTAACAGGAAGGTATTTTTAATATTGGTATTTATCATTGGTTCTTGTAATAAATTAATGTTGAAATTTTTTTTTTATGAAACACTATGTAATCACTTGGGATGATGTAAATGTGAATTAAATAGAACAATGTGTTGCATGTGGTATAATTAATGAGATTCCTGTTGCAATGCTGCACGAATTGTATTATGATTTATGAATTTCTCTGATTGTTTAAAAAAAAAAAAGAATACTTTAACTTATATATGATTGTTCGAGGAAGGGTTATATCATTTTCTAGCTTCGAGTGACTATGGGGAATTGCTGAATGAGAATGAATGGAAACTAAGTAGTAAATTAGTTTCTATGGCTTTAACGTAAGAGTAAATACTTAGGAGTGTGTAGCACCAGTAATATTTGATATGTAACGAAGAAAAGTTATTAGATATTAAGATTGGTGTGAGACTAAGTATTTGGATAAAAGGTTAATTAGATAATATTATTAATTTGTACTTAAGAAGTTTTTGCGGTTCGATCCTTTTATCAATCATGGGGAACATATCTGGTACAAGGAAAATGAGAGATAACCTTCACTTAGAAAAATATAAGTAATTAAAGGAAAAAACTTTTTGTGATGGACTGATACAGCTCTGATACAAGGAGTACTTGTTAAAGAGACTTTCCAATCATCGTTGGGAAACGAGTGATCGTAAAGTGGAAGGGAGGTGTCACGTTGTGTCGGAAAAGAGTGACCACACTCTTGTGATATCAGCGTAACAAACCCCTCACCCCTCACAAATGGTGGAATGCAACAATGGACTGTCTGTTGGTGTTGAGGAGCTGGGATAAATTCAGAAAAATGAGAAAAGAGTGAGCTTTGGATGTCCTTGGATGCGGTTGCGTTTTCTGACCAGCGGAGAATGATTTTGTTTACCTTTCTCTCTCTCAATATCATGACCAATAGTTCAGGCCTAACTAGTATTACAAACATGTAAATATTTTATTTAATGTTAATTAAATAATTGTTTCTGTTAGAGGCATGCATTATTTGTTCCACTCATCATTATAATATCGGGAACCAATGCACAGGATTTAACGGCCTGTGACACACTTGATATCTAAATGATTTGATCAACGAAAGAATGAGGTAAGTACCTCAAATTTAATTATTTGAAATAAATTGAATTATTTATTAATTGAATAAAATATATATAGTTTATATTTACTATGGATCTTGAACTGCTAAAGAAAAAAAGAGCAGTTATTCGTACTCAAGTTACGAAAATATTTGAAAAGGTTAAAGATTTATTAGATGATACACAAACATTAGAAATCGAAAATTAAAAAAATCGCAGTTAGATATTTTAATGCAGCAGTTAAATGGTAAATTAAAAACGTTAAAATCGTTAAATTCTGATATTGAACCATTGGTTCTTGATGCTGAATTTCAAAAAGAAACTGAAAAGTTTGAAACATATAATGAAAATATTATTGAATGGAAATTTAATATTTCCAAATTTATAAATGATAATACCGTTACTCCTTAAACTAAGAAAGATGCTTCAGATAATGAAAGTGATAGTAGTAGTAACAATAGTTCTCTACTAAAAGGTCAAAAGACATTGAATCAAAATTTAACTAAACTACCAAAACTTAAAATATCAAAATATTATGGAGATGCATGTTTATGGCTTGAATTTTGGAGTCAATTTTCGAACGCAATTGATAACAATGAACATTTAACTCCAATTGATAAATTTTCCTACTTAAAGTCACTTTTAGGCGGAAGTGCTGCGAATTCTATTGCAGGATTTTCCCTGACTAAAGAAAATTATGTTCATGCTATAGAGATTGACAAGTCGTTTTGGTGATAACGACCTTGTAATTAACAGTCACATGACTAAATTACTTAATTTAAAACCTGTGAGAAATTCTGGTAATATTAAAGCTCTTAGAGAACTATATGATGAGTGCGAAATTCAAATAAGAAATCTGAATTCGTTAGGTGTTGCATCAGGTTCATATGGACATTTATTATGTCCAATTATTCTTAAAATTATTCCATCTGATATTACTCTAGAATTTAATAGAAAGCGCACTAAATGTTCCGACTGGGATGTAACTGAATTACTATTTTTTTTAAAGAAGAAATCGAATCTCGTGAAGCCACTATACAATTGAATGGTTTTGAAAAAACAATTCATGAAAATAAATATGAACCTAATAAGAAAAATTTTCACAGTTATAAAAGAAGCGTTCCGTCAACCTCAGCATTAACAACAAATGTTAAGAATAACTGCATATTTTGCAACAAAAGTGATCACAATACTGAAAATTGCAAGTCGCTGTCCGTTCCAGAAATGCGAGAAAAGCTGAAAAAGGAAGGTAGATGCTTTAAATGTTTTAGAAAATTTCACATTTCCAACTTTTGTAAGTTTTCAAATAAAAATTGTAAAATTTGTGGCAAAACATTTCATAATACAATTTTCGTAATTCTAAAAATAAAAAAACAGAAATATCAGAGCAGACAAGTAGCATTGTATCCTCAGTATCCCACTGTAATAGTAATATAATTAATCTAAATAAGGAAGTTATATTGCAAACTATTCATGTAAAAGTAGAAGCAGGTGAAAATTCCGAAATCGCACTTTGTTTGTTTGACTATGCTAGTTATCGAACTTTCGTTACAAAAAATTTAGTTTCTAAACTAAAGCTTGAAATAATTAGAAATGAGAATTTAACTGTCTATACTTTCGGTTCGAAAAAGTCTGAAGAACGATGTTAGGATGTCGTTCAGTTGAAACTAACTCACTTGAAAGACAAAAACGTAGTATAATTGTTGAAGCTTTAATCACTCCAATTATAACCAATTCTTTGATACGAATTCCTCCCCTTCCAATCAATATAAAGAGAAAACTTTCTAAATTTCGTCTTGACAGATGGGAAGATTTTGATAATCGTAATGTTGAAATTTTATTAGGTGCAGATTATATGTATAAGATTAACGGTAGAACATATGCAATAAATAAATCATTATTCGAACGATTAAAAAAACCTGCAATCTTCGATGTTATGAAGTGGTATGCATCACCTGGTGACTCGACACAAAGCAACAGTTGCAATGACCTGTGGAATCACATATAGTAATCATTTGAGATTTATAAAAGAGACGTGTGGAATTTCCTATTTTTTGTTTCGCCGTAGGGACTGTGACTCTTGTGACCATGTGTTACCTGAATGAGATGTTATATGGACTAGCTGTCATGCAAGGATAGTAATTATTCGAATTATATTACTTCCTTTTCAATATTCGCGTGAAAATTATCGCTTGAAAATCCCTTGAAAATTGGCATTTTGCGACTCGTTCTTAAATTTTGCACACCAGTGTATATGTATGTCAACAATTCAACGGAGAGGAGTTTGGGGGACCTAGTGATCATGATCGATGAAAATATAGCAAAATTTACCGATGGGCTTTCCCCGGACGGCTGCAATAGGTTTTTTTTTTTTTTTTTTTTTTTTTTTGTAATGAAAGTTACCTAAAAGTGTCCACAGTTTTGGTCACCACTGTATTTAAAAACTAGCATGATATAGAACCTGTTAAAACATAGCTAAAATAAGCTATATATTATGTAGGTGACACTATCAACAGACGGGTTGCAGGGGTAAAAAAAAACATTAAAAATGGTGCTTTTTATTGTACTAAAGAGCCTGGAAACTTTAAATATGGCATGGTAGTTATTTATAAAATATATCCTCTAAAACTAGTCGGAAGTACATTTGAAATTTAAAAGTTGTGAAACGAAGGAAAAAATCGAAAAACATTCTAAAATTTTTTCTAAATTACGATTTCTATGCAAGTTTAGCAAGTAATAAATTGATTATAAAATAATGGCTGCGAATCAGTTGTGACATTCTCTGATCCTACATATATCTATATTCTATGCCGGTAGCACTACCACTTAGGGTAGGTAGGAACAATAAATGTTCTAAAACAGTCTTTAAAAACTTAATTACGTTTCAATGGAATATTATGAAATACCAAATCGATTTCAAAATTAACGTTGGAAATTAATGGTGAGAGTCCCTTTTTCAACTTAGGCCACTATAAACATAGCTTTCAACATAGTTAGTGCCACTATCCCAAGAGTGATTATAGAGTTAGATCCTTAAAAGTGACTATAGAGTTAGACCCTATACCAAGAGTTAGACCCTTAAAAAGGAAACTTGTATTTTGATAAGATGTTTAACTTTAAAATGTAAATGCATACTAAGAAAATTGTTTCAAAAGAATTAGATGTTTGAAATGGATACTAAAAGAAAAGTATGAATTGCGCATAAAACTTTCAAAATATTTTCTAAATTATCATTTATTTAGAATTATCTTTAGTTCTTTTTATTGAGTCTCATTTCGAAACAATGCAGTGTAATAATGAGATTTAGTCAAACTGTGGCTTAAATGGAAATTTTAGAATTATTCCTAAAAGTATAATTTCCTGTAATAATATTTAGTCATACAAATATTACTTGGCCTATTTCAACTATTACGCGAACAAATCCACGGGGTTTGCCAGTATTTTATAAAGCTTTATATATGGCATAAATATATTACAAAGTTTATTATAATTTCCATAAGTATTTAAAAAGTTATGACAACTTGAAACCACATCACTTTTGCACAGACGACTGAGATTTTAAAAGGCATATGAGACCCCTTAAGCAAGATTAGATTTTCCTGAATTCAGTAGGTGTATTAAATTTATCTGAAATACTTCTTATAAACCTTCTTTTAAATAGACTATATTTAAAATGTTTGAATGAGATGAGCTGAGATTTAACTTTTGATATCCAGATGGCTGCAATTCTTACTGGCTCGACTTACGTTGACTTCGAACCCTCTTCAGTGAAAAGAAAGGGGGCGGTTCTGTGATGGCTTAGGGGGTCTTCTCTTTTAATGGAACTACATATATTGTATTTGTGGAACGTAAACAGACATCTAAAAAATACATAAAAGTACTCAATATTCACTTGTTGTTAGTTATTGAAATTCTTGGTGGTGGGAATTATTTGTACAAATAGGATAAAGTACTGATTCACACATCAAAACTCACACACACAAAAAAATAAATAAATAAAATAAAATAAAATAAAGGTTTTCTGATAACAATGTCCATGTCATGCTGTGGCCTGCAAGTAGCCCTGATTTAAATCCAGTTGAGATTCTTTGTTGTCTTTTTGTTCACAGTGTATATGCTTCTGAAGAACAGTTTTCCAACGTCTTTGAGTAATAAAAAGAAATCGAACGAAGTTGATTTGATGTAAAGTGTTAGAATAGTTACCAACATAATAAACAGCATGCCAGCTAGAATATTAGCTGTCATTACTAAAAATGGATCTATTATTGAAAAAATTATTGAATTATTCAAAAAATTTAAAAAGTCTTTATATTTATGAGACAGTAAATTTATATCCATTTATAGTTTTTCGAGTTGAAATTATTAAATTCTAATTTAATTTACTGTTAAATGCTTTTTTAGCACATGCTTTTCGTTATATGTACAAATATATTTTTAAATATTGAGTTATTAAAATATTACTTCGAAAATATTAGTGTCTGAATAGAATGAGACGAAATGTACTTTAATTTTGTAATCATTTACTGATATCAACGGACAACTATATATGTACTCACATATATAAAATTTAGTTCTATATGGACTACTCTTTCACGGCGCATCACCCTTTTTAGGGCAATGAGTATATTTAAATGAAAAGAGTAAAAATTAAGAATATCATTTATGAGCAAAATATTGTATTTACTTAACTAAGAAGATTAAAATTGATAATTCTGAAATATGAATTATTAAGAATAGATTTTATTTAATGAAAATATCAGTTGAAGTTAAATGTTATGTATGCTTTTTAGGGGATATAATGTGCATAACGATACTCCCTATTTTTGTATGGTGTTTTTAATTATCAGAAGAAAGAAAATCAAGTCATTTATTAATAACCCAAATGAGAACTGATTGCTTCTAAAAATGGTAGCTATAAATAACTTAAACAAATTTAAGCGAAGTTAAATAAATTTAAACGAAACAAACCTTTTTCATTTCATTTGTCCCAAAAGGAATTATAATTAAAAGGTAACATAATTAATACTTAGTTCTAAGTAAACTACGTCTTTGTTAGCTTGTTAACTAAGCCTTATCTTTGTTAACGTATCTTTTTCCTCTTATGCTTTAATGTCGCTTTATTTATGATTTTGTAAATAGCTTTGTAAATAAATAAAAAAAGTGTTGTTTGTTTAATTTCCTTATTTTATTTTGATAATACTTTCTATGACTTTAGTATGTTGGTTAACCTTGATTATATTGAATTGGGTCGGGGTGTTTTATGAAATGCTAAAATTGTTATGCCAACTAGTGGATTATTTTGTGTTATAATTCTTCTAAAATAATCACAAAGAGGTGCTTTTTATATTTTTTCTACAGTTTAATTGCTTAGTTACTCATAATTCTAGCTAGGTACTTATAGTCACTGTCTAATTAAGTACTACCTCAAGGGGACCGCAAAGTAAATGTGGGGGCTCACCCTAATATACAGACGAGATCTGTAATTTTCTGGGGCCTAATAACCCTCATTTCTAAATGCTTTCCAATCAAGCCAGCAACAATATAAGAAAAATTTAAAAAGACAGTCGATAAAGTTTGAGGCATTACTCACATACCCCTTATTAAAAAGCAAAAATCACGAATGAAACAATATTTTCTATTTCTTTTCAAATTTATGAACTTGATAAATAACTATGTAAACTAACGAAATAGAATGTTACATATCTTTCAGAGATATCAATGAAAAGAAACTTTTAAAATAAAATATCTTTATATAACACATTTCATGCCTTTTTCAGATCATTTACAGATGATTAAAAGAATACACTATTAAGTGAATTCTTAATACTTTTGCATTATATAACTTTCTATACATTTATGTTATAATGTACACAAAAGAGATTGTAAAAGATTTTGAAAACATTTATATCTCAGATGTTTTTTGAAAATCGTGATTTAAACTAAACGATAAATTTCTATTGAGTTTTTATAGAAATATTTACACGTTTATTAACTTATTTCAGAAACAAAATTCTAAATGTTTTCTTCAAAAGATATTTCCCTACGTTTATTAAACATTAAATAAAAAAAATTAAAAATATAAACGATTTAATTTTCAACGAATGAAAAAAATCTTAAATACTTAAAAACAGTTGACAGTGTACTTAAATTGTCGCTAATTAATTAGAATATGATAGAATAATACGATTTTCAAAAAGTCTGAAACTTTGTAATTGGGTTTTCAAATAAACATAAATATTATTTTGTATGAAGAAAATAAAAAATAAAAAAATAGAAACCCAAAATGAATAATGCTTACTTAAAAGGCCGTTAAATAAACAATTATAGATGTTAAAGTTCTATTTTATTTAAAAATCTTAGTACTTTCGAACCTTTTCCAAACAGGTTCTTCCTCAGAGAATATTTTCATTAATAATTCTCATATTATATTTATTAATGAAAATATTCTCTGAGGAAGAACCTGTTTGGAAAAGGTTCGAAAGTACTAAGATTTTTAAACAAAATAAAACTTTAACATCTATAATTGTTTATTAAATTGTTTTTTAAATAAGCATTATTCATTTTATGTTAAAAGCAAGGCGAAATTTTATTCCGTCATATATTTTATATGTATTTATAAATAGAAACACTGTACTATGAGTAAATAAATAACAAAGGTTTAGCCATTAAATTTAGCGGAGAAGTGCTTTTGAATCTCTTCAAAGTTTTGGTGATATTCAGCGGAAAACGAACAAAGAAATAATAATTAAAAAAAATTAAACTTTAAAAAAACAAAAACAAAAATAGAACATGAGGTATCAAATGAATTTTTTTCCTAAGCACAAGTAAATGAGTTTATCTAAATTGGGAAAAGGAAGTTTATTACTGATAAAAAAAGTAAAACCTTGGAGCCTTCATGCTCTATTTTGAACACCGGTTCCCACAAATAAAGCGTTAAAAGTTATTGTATAAAACTTACTTTAACCGCACTTAAAATAGATATAAAAAAGTACGAAAAATCATGCAACAGGCATAGATAGTGAAACACTTTCCAAACAAAATATTTTCAGTTTTTTTTTTTTTTTTTTCATACATTGAATTATGATTTAAATGCGCAGTTTCATATATATATATATATATAAACTCAGAAAAAATCCAGGATCACTTATATTTTAATATCGTTAATTCATATCCCATGCGTTGGAGACTTTGAAAAGTGTTATGCAGTAAAATCTTTTAAGACGGAATCACATAGGGAAAAAAAAATACGTTATCGACAAATGGCCTTCCTAGGAGGTGTAAATGGAGTTTATTTTTTTTTTCTCAGGTATTATTGAATTTATTTTGCATGGATAAACACATTTTCCGTTTAAGGCAACAAACACAGGCAGATATTTTCACAGGTTTTATTGTATTTAAGTTTTTCGCCTTTATATATACTATTCTTTAAAAAATGAATTTTAAAGTTTTTTTTTAAATAAAAGCAATTTCAAAATCTATGTGGTTTTCGTAAAATTTTTGATTAAACCAAATTTTACTTATTTTCTGCACATATACGGTCAGTCAGAGACAGTGATTACGGATTGTTCGAGACCGGGACTGAAAATTTTGTCCAGTGGAGACCTAGGAAGAAGGAAGAAGTCCCCTCCGATATGAAAAATACGTTAGGGCCGGCCTGTCTTCAGAAAAAAGTAACGTCTCGGTCCTGTCCAGGCCTGGGATCAGAATACGAATTTTTTAACAGCCTTTTCAGGACGATAGAAAGCCTGATGTTGTGACAGCTAAATAAAAAAAAAAAGACTTAATCTGCAACTTAGAAAACGCATTCTTTTAAATAACTGACGAACATTTAAACAGTACACTTCGTTTTTCTGCATAATGAATTTTTTCCCTCATTATTTCTTGTCTTTAAATTATTTAAATTATAAAAGTTAAGAATTGTTAAAGAAAAAAAGAACTTGAAACAAGTAATTTTTGATAATTTTACATTAGTTTTGTTTCAGCAACTTTGAAAAAAATATTTACTTTTGAAAATATGACTTTTTTAAATTATATTATTTTTTCAATAAATATTTTTAATAGTTTTAAAATTAATATTGTAAAACAAAAACCCTAGAGCAAAACTGAAATCAGATTTCCATCTTTAATAAAATGGAAAGAAATTGAAATCCGATAAACAATGTTTCGAGTTATAACGATTCTTTATTATTTCACTTAAACCAGTACTAAATCACATGAAATTTTTATAAATTTTATGAGAAATTTTAGGATGTGCTTTTTTAGCAAAAAGTATGTGGCTAACCATCACAAAAAAGAAAAAAAAATTCTAAATTCTAACTCAAAAGATAGATTCTTTAACCGTTTCCTAGATCAGTTAAAGAAACATTGTTTTTTCAATTGCGCACATATCAATTTGTGTCTAACCCCTTAAGGAGTGGTGAATTATTTAAACGGTTATAACTCTGCAAGTTTTGAAGATATGAAGATGCAACTTTTTGTGTCTTATTCAGGACTGGATAAGGAAAGTTTCGTAATTGGAATTTTTGTCCTACGGGGGCCGTACAAAAATTTAATTTTCGTATTTTATTCAAATAGACCCCTCCCCCCCCATGGAGTTGCAACTTATCTTATCAAAAAATTTTACCTATTTTTACGAATTTTTGCAATTGAAAGTATGGGTTTAGGGGCAATATTTAAGGAGACAGCCTGTTGTTTCGATATTTATGACTCACCCTGTATAGACAATGTGCTGTATCAGATAATACAGGTCGAAGAGGGTTTAAGATGTTTAAGTCCACAAATTTCAGTTTAGGAGATTATGCTCGTTTTGGAGGACCATCATCCGTAAAGGAGAAGCTCTTAAAATAATCTGCCACTGGAAATCCACATTACAAAGTGCAGAAGCTGTCACATAGATTAAATATTCCAAAAAGTATAGTTCATGATCATTTGAAGAAGATTGGGTGCGTGTTCTGAACTTAAACATCTTAAACCATCTTCGACCTGTGTTATCTCTGATACAGCACTTTGTCTATATACAGTACAAATTTTGCGAGCTGTCGGACTATCAAATTTACCTTTTTTTGTAGTAAACGAACATTATATGGATGATGTGTGAGTATCCCAAATTTTAGCACCGCATAATACGCTTGCTAGACTTTCAGCTTGTGGTTCATTGCTAAAACAAAATAAAAAAATGCATTTTTTTTTTTTTTTTTTTTTTTTTTTTTTTTTTATGGTTTAATTTTGGATATGAAAAAATGGATACTCTGCAATATTTTTAATTATGAACATATCATAAGGTAAATCAAATTAACGATCCCAAGTGACATCGAGAGGAAGCCTGCGTCCGCAAAATGTAATGATTTGTGTATAGTAGGATTAGAAAGGATTTATTTATTATGAATTGTTACCGCCAAATCAGATAATAAATTCGAAAACAGATTGTTTCCAAATAGCAGTTTTGAAAGCAAAAGTCGATGAAAAGCAACCAAAAATCACGAATCGTTGAGGTATTGTGTGTCAGCATGACAATGCTCAGCACCGCACTGAAAATATTGTAAGACAACACCTTAATGAGTATGACTGGGATGTTTTGTGTCATCCTCTATATTCACCAGACATGGTCCTTTCAGATTTTACCATTTCCCGTTGCTTCAAATTTCTCTGAACGCCCAGGAGTTCACTTTTTTAGAGACTGTCAAACAGCACACTGATACTTTCTTTACGAATGAACCTAATGAATTTGTCTTAAATTGAATTTTCTAGCTGCCAAAACGACGGCAAAAAGATCACACAACAAAATTGTGCTTCAACAAAATCAATTGATTCAACAAAATCTTCTTATCTTTTTGTAGGCCTTTATTGAAATTTATCTTTAAAAAAAGAACTTTAAGAATGGCCTAATATTTTTAACCATAAACCGCTTTAAAATATATTTTTTAATCATTGCTTTCATCGAGAATATCTGACATATTTTTAATCATAGCGTAATTATAGGAATTAATTGCGCGGTTTGTTTTAAATGCTCAGGCAATATTGATCTTTCATATGTATATATGTATCGAATCTTTTGAAAGATTTAATAGCTGTATACATATACATACACCTTCAAACTGTCTTCATTTATTTAATGCTATCTAAATAATGAACAGAGATAAATCTATATAAGAACCCTTTTTTAATTAACATTTCTCAACATAATTGTAAATTGTGTATGAATTCGGTTTTTCTGGACACTTGTTTGGCAGCTTGTCTGTCTGTCCGTTGTTCTCTAATTCGCGTGAATATAGTCGATTGCCATGTAACTTATGTATATTACACGGTATGTTCGGCATTGAAAAAGAAATATGTAGCATTTATAGATCACTTAGAACAGTACTAACTAGTTGGATGTGCCAATCCCAAAACTTTCTTCTATCTCATATGTACATTTTAATATTTTTAAAAAATAGTTACTCATTTTAATGCTTTAATTCAATATCATACCGCCTTTGATTTTCATCTGAAATTTCTGCTTCAGACAATTAATCGGAGTAAAAATGAATTTCCGTCTCTGCACGAGCCGATGGACTATAGAATGATTTAGCAGATTTTTTTTTTTTTTTCAAATTCAGGGAAGATCTACTTGCCTTACCAAAAAATAATCATATACAAAAATTTAGTTCAGTTCTAGAACTAACTTCATAAACTTTTAGGTGGTGCAATATTGAAATTGGCATAAAATTCGCTATTGTAGCACCCCCTTTCGGCGGATTTTTTTTCAAATTCAGGGAAGACCAACTAGCCATAGCCATACACTTACACAAAAAATTTGGTTCAATTCGATGCACAACTTCATATACTTTTGGTCGGTACAATATTGAAAATGACACAAACATCGCGATTGCAATCCCCCTTCTGGTGGAATATTTCAAAACTGAAGGAGGACCTGCTTGCTACAGCCAAAAACATTCACAAAAAATCATGAAAAACGTAGCATAGTAGCGCCACCTGTTGTGAGGTTTATACCAAAATGTAATCAGCATCTAATTATGTTATATATTCTAGTGTAACAGAATCTGAAATCTGAAGTTCTCTGCATTAGTTCTTGAGATATAGCTATCGCAAAAGTCGTGTAAAATGTAGCATAGCACCGCCACCTATTGGGCAGTTCACACCAAAACCTTATCAGTGGCAATGTATCTCAAAGTATTGCGGAATCTGAAGTTTGGTGAAGTTCTGTGCATTAGTTCTTGAGATATAGCTATCATGAAAATCATGAGAGACGTGGCTAGCAGCGCCACCTGCAAGCCAGTTTACACCAAAACTTAATGAGCGTCTATGTATATCAAGGTCTCACAGAATCTGAAGTTTGGTGAAATTCTGTGCATTAGTTCTTGAGATATAGCAATCATTAAAATCATGAAAAACGTAGTATAGCAGCGCCACCTGCAGGCCAATTTACACCAAAAACCAATAGGTACTAATTCATATCAAGGTCTAACTGAATATAAAATTTTATGAAATTTCGAGCATTAGTTCTTGAGATAGAGCGCCCACAAATTTTTTATTACATACAGACAGAGTGACAGACTCACAGACAGACATTTTCTATAAATAGTCAAAACGTGTTCAGGACCTTCTAAAACGTATAAATCCGTCGAAAACTGGAAGTCGAAAATTTTCATGAATCCAATACTTTCTTCTTGTAAAGATAGAAGAAAGTAAAAACACTCTGTTACATTATGGTCTTAAGGAAAAAATAGTTTACAGTATATTTTAATGATGATGCACTATTTCACATATATTAAATTTTTTACATATCACTGAGATGACTATAGGACGATTATAATAGAATATGGTGTGCATAGCATTCATATCTCATTTACAGGAACTCTTAAAAAATTCATTTACAGTACTGACAACATTAACTGCTGGAAATGCGTTTTGAATTGTGCAGACGTGTTTAAATTGAATTTATTATTTGCATACTGAAAAAAAAAAAAAAAAAAAAAAATCGAGTAGATTTCTGTTTATTGGAGAAAATGCCTGAAGTGTAATTTTCAACTGTGTTATCGTTTTTTAGCTGAACATTTTTTTTTCATATTATATACACAGGGTGTTTCATAAAAGATGCGCAAAAATTTAAGGGATGACAGTGCACATCCAAACAAACAACTTTCATCAAAGAATTAATGATCGGAAACAATGTGCAAAGCCACTAGCTCATTTGAAAACTTGGTATGCAAATGTTTAAGCTCCATTTCTGTTGGGAATTATCGAGAGAAGAGCGGCTCTAATACCATACAAATGTGGTTTCGGGACAATGAAGAACATGTGCTAGATTAATACATAAAAATTACCGATCCGAATGTACAACTGTTAATTGCGGTATCAACGTATCAGAAGATTCTGACATTCTCTAAGGAAAAAAAGCTGACATGCATTTTATCTACGGAACTTCAAATGGAAATTACTCAGAATCTCAACGATAATACAGAGAACGATTTCCCAACATCTCGATTGTCACTTAATCATTCTTCATTTGCTTTTGTCTCGTTAGCAACATCATCTTTAGCGTTCTATAGCACCTTATCGTTTTATTTCCGACCATGCTTTCTTTGATAAAAGCTGTTTGTTTAGATGTGTACTATCCTCTCTTAAATTTTTGTCCACCTTTTATGAAACAACCTGTATAAGAAAATCAATAGATCATATACAGGACTGCAGAAAAATTTATACATGATAAATACTAAATTCTAATATTGTTTTCAAATGTGTTAAGCGTTTTCCGAATACTTAGACATCATATGTCACGATTTTCAACTATGAACTTTCTTTACCTTATTCTAGATGTGTTGGACAGTGTTTTAAAATCCATGCTTGATGCAAGATCTTTCTTTTTTGTTTAAAAAAATATATGAAATCATCATATTTTAATAGTGTTGCACTATTATAATTTATCAACTACTTACAAATGGCATTCAAAATAAAACTTCTTGCTACATTATAATTTCGGGTACTTCTAGGTTATCCCTTCGACCAAAAAATTATCGCCAAACTATAAGATTAAATGCCGGTAAGTAAATAATGGATGATCGTGAATGTCACATTCAATGACATTCAATACGATTCACGTGTTTAAAATGTCATTAAGTGATTGTTATATCGACTTTTTATTAATATTTTTATTAATATTCTACTAATTATTTGTTTCTTCGTTATTTAAAGTAAAAATTATGTCAATATATATAATTTGGCAATTAGTTTGGCGATTTGTATAATTTGGCGAAATTGGTCGACGGGATAACAGAGTAGTACCTAATTTCGTTTTCTGCTTTTTACTCGAAGATCGATTGTAAATAATTTAAAAGAAAAGTGCAGCTTCCTTATGAAATATCTTTGGATATGACCACGTAAAATCTGTTGCAATCTAATAATCGTGAAATGCGACAATTATCTTAAATTTGATTAACTTCCTGCCTTAGAGGCGACAGTGAGAAATCGAACAATTAATGACTCAGACTGATTGCAATAATAATAATTATTATTATAAAATAATAATAATAATAATAATAATGGCTGCAATGACAATAATTATAATAATTCTTCTTATTGTTGTTGTTTTAACGTTAATGTATTTTTATTGGATTGTTAAAATTGCCAGTTAAAAAACTTTAAGATTTGATTTAAATAATGAATCATTATACAAATTATTTATTATTTATTCATGTTTTAAAATTGAAATTTATATTTTATTATCAAAAACTGAATTTACAATTTGGAATACATTACTTTGCGCGTAAAATGTGCGCTGTTTTCTTAAAATCTTATATAAAATGATTACATGTATAATACGAATGATATGTTTCACTCAATTGCGTTAAAATAAACTAATGGACTTGGCCCTCTACGAGTTACGCTGGCCAAGCCCGTCCAGACACCCCAGATTCTAAAAGCATTCTAATTTCATTAGCTTTAAAAAGATTGAATTATAATTGTAAAGAAAAGTGGTGATCTCCCTGTACACGAGTTTCCATTACCTTTCCTTTGGAGATTTTTAAGGCCAAATCAGCCGCTGTTAAAAGACACAATGTATGTTTTCGTCTTTGATTAAAGAAAAAAAAAAAAATAAAAGGTAAAAATTTTAAAATTTTAAAATAAGCTAATGTAAAATGGATTAAGTAAACAGAGTTAAGTAAAGGGTTAAATTAATGTATTCATAGTGCTAAACGATGTCCAAAGTACTGTAAAGGTGTAATCTTCTTGCTTTTTTTTTTTTTTTTTTTTTTTTTTTTGACACACTAGGGAGCTCGGTCCCCTACGAGTTGCACTCTCCAGTCCCCATTCAGACAGCCCAGATTCTAAAAGCACGCTAATTTCATTAGCTTTAAAAAGATTGAATTATAATTGTAAAGAAAAGTGGTGATCTCCCTGTACACGAGTTTCCATTACCTTTCCTTTGGAGATTTTTAAGGCCAAATCAGCCGCTGTTAAAAGACACAATGTATGTTTTCGTCTTTGATTAAAGAAAAAAAAATAAATAAAAGGTAAAAATTTTAAAATTTTTAAAATAAGCTAATGTAAAATGGATTAAGTAAACAGAGTTAAGTAAAGGGTTAAATTAATGTATTCATAGTGCTAAACGATGTCCAAAGTACTGTAAAGGTGTAATCTTCTTGCTTTTTTTTTTTTTTTTTTTTTTTTTTTTTTGACACACTAGGGAGCTCGGTCCCCTACGAGTTGCACTCTCCAGTCCCCATTCAGACAGCCCAGATTCTAAAAGCACGCTAATTTCATTAGCTTTAAAAAGATTGAATTATAATTGTAAAGAAAAGTGGTGATCTCCCTGTACACGAGTTTCCATTACCTTTCCTTTGGAGATTTTTAAGGCCAAATCAGCCGCTGTTAAAAGACACAATGTATGTTTTCGTCTTTGATTAAAGAAAAAAATAAATAAAAGGTAAAAATTTAAAATTTTTAAAATAAGCTAATGTAAAATGGATTAAGTAAACAGAGTTAAGTAAAGGGTTAAATTAATGTATTCATAGTGCTAAACGATGTCCAAAGTACTGTAAAGGTGTAATCTTCTTGCTTTTTTTTTTTTTTTTTTTTTTTTTTTTTTTTTTTTTTTTTTTTGACACACTAGGGAGCTCGGTCCCCTACGAGTTGCACTCTCCAGTCCCCATTCAGACAGCCCAGATTCTAAAAGCACGCTAATTTCATTAGCTTTAAAAAGATTGAATTATAATTGTAAAGAAAAGTGGTGATCTCCCTGTACACGAGTTTCCATTACCTTTCCTTTGGAGATTTTTAAGGCCAAATCAGCCGCTGTTAAAAGACACAATGTATGTTTTCGTCTTTGATTAAAGAAAAAAAAAAATAAAAGGTAAAAATTTAAAATTTTTAAAATAAGCTAATGTAAAATGGATTAAGTAAACAGAGTTAAGTAAAGGGTTAAATTAATGTATTCATAGTGCTAAACGATGTCCAAAGTACTGTAAAGGTGTAATCTTCTTGCTTTTTTTTTTTTTTTTTTTTTGACACACTAGGGAGCTCGGTCCCCTACGAGTTGCACTCTCCAGTCCCCATTCAGACAGCCCAGATTCTAAAAGCACGCTAATTTCATTAGCTTTAAAAAGATTGAATTATAATTGTAAAGAAAAGTGGTGATCTCCCTGTACACGAGTTTCCATTACCTTTCCTTTGGAGATTTTTAAGGCCAAATCAGCCGCTGTTAAAAGACACAATGTATGTTTTCGTCTTTGATTAAAGAAAAAAAAAATAAAAGGTAAAAATTTAAAATTTTTAAAATAAGCTAATGTAAAATGGATTAAGTAAACAGAGTTAAGTAAAGGGTTAAATTAATGTATTCATAGTGCTAAACGATGTCCAAAGTACTGTAAAGGTGTAATCTTCTTGCTTTTTTTTTTTTTTTTTTTTTGACACACTAGGGAGCTCGGTCCCCTACGAGTTGCACTCTCCAGTCCCCATTCAGACAGCCCAGATTCTAAAAGCACGCTAATTTCATTAGCTTTAAAAAGATTGAATTATAATTGTAAAGAAAAGTGGTGATCTCCCTGTACACGAGTTTCCATTACCTTTCCTTTGGAGATTTTTAAGGCCAAATCAGCCGCTGTTAAAAGACACAATGTATGTTTTCGTCTTTGATTAAAGAAAAAAATAAATAAAAGGTAAAAATTTAAAATTTTTAAAATAAGCTAATGTAAAATGGATTAAGTAAACAGAGTTAAGTAAAGGGTTAAATTAATGTATTCATAGTGCTAAACGATGTCCAAAGTACTGTAAAGGTGTAATCTTCTTGCTTTTTTTTTTTTTTTTTTTTTTTTTTTGACACACTAGGGAGCTCGGTCCCCTACGAGTTGCACTCTCCAGTCCCCATTCAGACAGCCCAGATTCTAAAAGCACGCTAATTTCATCGGCTTTAAAAAGATTGAATTATAACGAAAAGTGGGGATTTTCCTGTAAACGGGTTTCTATTCATTTTTCTTTATTGGAGATTTTTAAGGCCAAATTGCAAAATGAATTAAATAAACAGAGTTGAATAAAGGATTAAATTAATTTTTCTGCAGTGCTAAACGATGTCCAAAGCACTGTAAAGGTGTAATCTTCTTGCCTTTTTTTTTTTTTTTTTCCACATATTTTATATCCATCCTAGATCACCAAGAGGATATAAAATCGGAAATGTCATGGGATCTGCAGGTTGTGAGGATTGATTGATAATAGTGGTCTCACAGCCATCTTCTCGCCTTCAAGAAATTTTAAGATCCATTCATGGAATACAATTGCCTTTTGATTCAATTATGAAAACAACTTTCGAAGTTGTTGATTTGCTATACCTTCGCTTGTCATCAAATTTATAAGTTATAAAATTTAAAACATTCTTGTCTATCAATTCTAGATAATTCATGCAATATTCTATAATTTTTAGCATGTAGATTTATTTGTCTGAGACCTTCACAAAAATATATTGTTACGGATTTTGTAAATAATTATTATTTGTACTCAAATTTAATGTAAATAATCCTTAAGCTCTATTTATAAGCTAATATTAGTTTTTGATGCATTAATCTGTCTCAATTTGTGGATTTTCTACAAGCAAGCAAACCTATTAGTTTTCATTGTATATCTACGGGAATTTGATGATATATCGCCAAGCTGGCGACAAACTTTGTGACAAATCCGGGCCCCGCCCTATGCGGGATCTACGCAGAATTCCATTGTTCCATCGGATATCTACGCAAATTTTCATTTGCCCATTTTTTTTTTTTTTTTTTTTTTTTTTTTTACTTATACTAGGGGGTTCTGCCCAATACGAGATACGTTTGTCAAACCCCATTCACACACATAAGGTCTTAAAGAAGGATATAGTTACCTTTATCTAAGAAATATTTCAGTCCCTTTATTTTAAATATTAAAAACCAAAATAACTGCTGTAGCTGTAAGACTGAATGAGGATTTTTCTTTCCTTTTTTTTTATTTATGAGACAATCTTTGTAGTGTATATCAAATTCAGGTTACACAGATTCTGCGCTTAAATTGTTTCTATACGATTTTAGGATTGCATGCCAATTCTAACAGAAAAATGTTTTGTAGCAACTGTAATTTCAGTTGATACTCTTTTAAATAAAAATTGGTATATCGATGAGAAAAAATGATTTACCTTTATGTTGAAAGTAAATTACAAAAAATACAATGTGGATACTCTATTTTCTTGTCTTAAAACAAAGCTACTAGGAAAAACAATTATATTTAGCATATGCAATTGAAAAACATTTAGTTCACGAGTTAAACATACCAAAGTATAAAGGTAAAGAACAAAAAATTAAACGTAAAATTCTATCTATTTGGAATATTACGAAAAAAATCCATGTATTATGAATATTATATAAATCTATGTTTTGCATAGAATGCAGAAATATGTGTATAAGCTGAATATTACACAAAAATTTATTATTTCGTAAATCACATAACTATGTGGGTAGTTCAATAACTCGTCCCTAGTATACATAATATATGTGTACAGCAATGGTTGATGTGGAAAATCGAAGGCTAATGTCTTAGATGCCTACATGCTCAATTTCAGAACCGTAGCTGTTATATTAACATAGTTTTGGAAGGAGGGGTGAAGTTTTAAAGACCATTTTTTGATAGAATTTTTAAGGAGGGGGTTAGGGTGAAATACTGGTTTGGAGTTTATGAGGCTACATTTGTAACAATGAATGAGATGTGACAGGATTAGATCGGGATCAGTTTGATCCCGGGTAAAATCTATTGTAAATATATATATTAATGCAATAATTTGGAATACGATAAGCGTAGGTACCTCTGACTAGTTATTTTTGTTTAAAACTACATGAACATAAATAAAGATATAAGGAAAATTCTCTTAGCTCATTTATGGTCCCCTCAGATCCCTCTAGGCACGCATTGGCATCATAAATCCTTTCTCAAAAGGGCATAGTTGAAAAACTTCTATAAAACACTAAAATATGCTATTAACTCATGTATTATAGTATTTTAGCACACATAACAAAAAGGAAGATGAATGATTTTCTTTGGCTTAATATTTTTAATAAGTAAAAAACATATTGTGAAATCTGGATTATATATAATTAAAAGGAGAGAGAAAACACTCATCTCTCCGTCTACATTTTACATCTAAAACGCGTAATAAAAATAGAAAAGTCATCAGTCAATAGATTGCAAAGTTCAGTACATCTACAGTTCTTTTAGAGTCCGAAAGGAAGAACAATTGAAAACCGCAAAGTGAAAAAATTAAGGCTTGGCTACATGTGAAATAAAGTATAAAAAGTCTTGAATAATGCTTCAGAATAATTCTTGTTACTTCGATTCGTATACCTAATACCCCCGCTGAATTGGAGGAACAAGTGTTTGTTCATAGGTTGAACAGATTTTTACGGTGTAATAGAAACTTAAGTTTGGGAAGAGGTTTTGTTAAAATATCTGCTGTCATCGCAGCAGATTGCAAATACTGAAGCTTTATTATTCCCTCTTCCACTAAGTTTCTAATTAAATGATATCGAATGGAAATATGCTTGGTTTTACTGTGACCTTTATCAGATTCAGTTAGTTTAATGCAGGACTGATTGTCCTCAAATAAAGTTATTGGTAGATTCTGTTCAAGGTCTAGTTTCTTGATTATTTGAAGAATATTTATAGTTTCTTGAGCTGCACATGCGGCTGCAACATATTCAGACTCAGCCGATGATAATGCAATGCAGCTTTGTTTCTTTGAAGACCCCAAAATGGTGTTTCTACCTATTTTGAAAAGATTTCCCCATACAGACCTCCTGTCTGACGGGTCGTTGGCCCAGTCTGAATCGGAATACACTCTCAAGACAGGTTCCTCAAAATTAGTGTAAGTTATTTTTAAGTTAATTGTTGTTTTATGGTACTTAATTGTTCTTTTAACTGCTTCCCTGGCTTTAACCCTTGGATTTTCATTTCTGCGGCTTAAAATATTTACTGCTGCGCAAATGTCTGGTCTAGATACAGTCGCAATATAAAGTAGAGCCCCCACAGCCTGTCTGTAATTCGTATTATTCAAAAGAAGATTTTCATTATCCTCTAATTTTACATACCCGGGATCCATCGGTATGTTGGTTGGTTTCGAATTTTCTAAGTTGAATTTATTTGCTAATTCATTGATTTTATTCATTTGGTCGAGTTTCATTGTGTTCTTGTCGGGTTTATTTATGTTTCTCCCTAAATAGTATTTCGCCTTACCTAAATCAGTAACTGGGTATTCTTTATTTAATTTGTTTACGAGTTCGTCAATATTTTCATCTTCCCCAGCTACGAGGAGATCGTCAACATAAACAATTAAGTAAGCCGTTGAGTTATTGATCGTTTGTTTGTATAGACATTTATCGACCTGACTTTGGTGAAGACCTAATTTTGTTAATGATTTGTGCAATGCCAGGTTCCACGCCCTGGCTGCCTGCTTTAAACCATAAATGGCCTTTTTAAGTCTGCATACCTTATGCTCCTCTCCCGGCACCATATAACCCTCAGGCTGATACATAAACACGTCTTCTTGTAATTCCCCGTGTAGGAAAGCAGTCTTAATGTCAATATGTCTTAAGCTCAAAATTTTATATAATGCCATTGCTAAGAAACTTCTAATTGTCGTATGAGACGTGACTGGAGCAAAGGTCTCGTCATAATCAACCCCATATTTTGGGGGAAAACCCTTTGCAACCAGTCTAGCCTTAAATTTCTCTAACACACCCTGGCTATTGTATTTAGATTTAAACGCCCACTTGCAACCGATTACTTTTGTCCTGGCGGGGCTTCGACTAATTCCCATATATCATTTTCGGGAAGAGAGTTCATTTCTTCTAAAGTCGCTTTTATCCATTTTTCCTTTTCAACCGGGTTTTGCATATTTTTTATATCGTCCCAATTTTTCGGGTCTTCTACTTTAACGTTATTTGTTAGGAAAGCAAACCTATCAGGAGGAACCCCCCTGTTCGGTCTGTTTGATCTACGTGGGACGATCTGCGTGATGTCTGAATTTGCAATCTGACTTTGCTCTTTTCTTCGGTACATACATTATCTTCGATCAATTGCAATTTCGGTTGCGGATTATCATTATTAGGCGTTTCAATAGTTTTATTCGACATGTTATTTTGGGTTGTGTTTCGTTCTTCATACTCTAGAAATTTTATAGTTCTACTTATTATTATTTTCCTGCCATCTGTACAAATCCTGTAGCCCTTACTCCTATTGTCGCAACCTACGAATATCCCCTCTATAGTGGTATTATCCAATTTTCTTCTAAGGGGTTTTTGTATGTAGGCAAATGCGCGACACCCAAAGGTTTTGATGTTCGAAAGGTCTGGTTTACGACCAGTCCATTTTTCGTAGGGTGTACGGTCGTTGGATGAGGTTGGGAGTCGATTTTGTAAGTACGTTGCGGTGCAGATAGCTTCGCCCCAGAATGAGTTAGGTAAACCACTATCGTTTAGTAGGCAGCGAGCCATTTCCGTGAAGGTACGGTTTTTACGCTCCGCAAACCCATTTTGAGGCGCAGAATACGAAACAGTAAGTTGATGATCGATTCCCTCATTTTTTAAATAACTATTAATTTCCTTTCCTAAATATTCACCTCCGTTATCGGAACGGATAGCTTTTACTTTCCTATCAAATTTATTCGTAGCCATTGCTACATATTCCTTGAACTTCGGAAAAACTTCATCTTTATTTCTCAATAAATACGTGACAGTAAAACGGCTAAAATCTCTATGAATGTCAAAAAATTGAATTTTTTCCCAACCGTCGCTGTTTGCATGGGTCCGCACAGATTAGAATGCACTAATTCTGTGGACTCTGTAGCTCGAAAACTAGCGGCTTTGGGGTATGGATCACAAGTGAGTTTAGAGATGATGCAAGTTTCGCATGTATCACCGTGTTTACATTTGTCAATTTCAATCGATAACGCCATGTCGTTATTTACTAATTCCTTAATATGGTTAACGTTTCTGTGGCCTAATCTTCTATGCCATTTGTGCAAACAATTTTTATTTTCGCATCCATTTATAATATTTACATTGTGAGATGTATTTTGTTTTATTTTACATTCATACAAATTGTTGTTTACATAGCCTTCGAGGTATGTGACACCTTCGTGAGTTATTTTGCAAGATTGTTTTTCAAATATGGTTTTACAACCGTTTTCTGTGGCCCTTTTTATAGAAATTAAATTCGTTTCTATTTCTGGAACATACAATACATTTTTTAATGTTATCGTTCTGTGAGTGTTATCCAACATTACTGTATCTAATTCTATAGTCCCGTAACACTCAGAGTATAACTCTTGACCATTCGCAATTGTTACACTAGAAATACTGTCATAAAAATCATTAAATTTATTTCTATCATTGCAAATATGAGTTGAGGACCCAGAATCAATTACCCATAATTTTTTTACATTATCCCCAACAAAAAATGTAACATATTTTTTATTGGGTGCTTCCTTTTCGATATTTCTATTTTTGTTTGTACTCGCACCTGCACTGCCTTGAGAGCATATAGCCGATTTTTGTGACTGGTTGGGAAATCTATTATTAAATTGTGATTGTTTTGAACAATTTTTGTTTTTGTTTTTCAAATACCAGCATTCCTCTATGTTGTGTGATGGTTTTTTACAGTATCTACCAAATTTGTTTAATTTTTGCTTAGTGTTTTTCACCTTGTACACTGTGTGAGATGATTCACTCTCATTTTTATTATCTGTTCTTTTTAGATATTCGTCAGTAAGTTTGCTACGTATAAACGTAGCTCTAAGATCACGTTCATCCCTAACCTCCAATGCAGTTATGAGAACATCGTAGCTGGGAGGCAGGGAGCACAGCATCAATGCTGCAAGATGTTGGTCATCAATAATTTCGCCTATGGCAGTGAGTCTATTGCGTATTTCATATATATTGTTTAAGTGTTGTACGAGGTTGCCACCTTCACTTAATTTTGACGAATACAATTTTCTCAACAGAAACAGTTTACTACTCAAATTTGTCCTTTCATGGACATTTTTCAAGGCAGTCCAGATGTCTCATGCACTTTCTAAATTTTTAATATGTATAACTTGATCGTCTTCAATTGATAAATTAATAATTGCGCGTGCCTTTCGGTTTTTATTTTTAAACGCATCTGTGATGGGATCTGGGGACTCATCAATTATAACCAGTGGCGTAGCTACGGGGGGGGGGGGGGCAAGGAGAGCACCCGCCCTGGGCGCCGATGCTAAGGGGCGCCAAATTGAGAGAGGTTTAAACTGAAATTATTAACAATAAACAATAATTGTTGACTTTAATTTTTTTTATGTGTGTTAATGTATTCTTTAGTAAAATATTTTGTTACATACAATTGGAAATGAAGAAAGGAAAAAATTATGTAAATATTTCTAGGGATGGCTCAATTCAATCGGTAACGAAGATAATTATGTTTTTGAATTGAGACGCAAAATGATTAAATAGGGGCGCCAAATTCAGAAGAGCTTTAAACCGAAATTATTTCATATATTTTGAAAATTAATAATAATTGTTGACTTCTTTTGTTAGTGTGTGTGAATGTTTTGAAGAAATTCGGTGAAGGTAGAAGGAATGGCAAAATTCATAATTGTCAATCGCTGATGGTGGCTTTTAACTGTCTAGCCTGAAGTAAATAAATCAAAAAGCCGATTGGAGACTTCAAATTGCATTTCTGGTATCAAGAATATTTTCCATTTGTAGTTAGCTGACCCGCCCGTTGATTTTTCCAAATGAACCGCGAATGATTAAAACCTCTTGTCGAACGTTCCTCTCAGCCCACACAACTTTGAAGAAAGCCCGTGGTAGTTATAGCTGCAACCACCGATATTATTAGGTGATATCGGTCACCCACTGTGAGGATTGTGTAAATGAACACTGACGCTGTCAATTAACTGAATTAACAGTTTATTTAGAATATATGTACACAATAAACACGCTATTTACAATTATATACAATTACAACTCGGATATAGGTGATCCGGTTCAACATTAAATTAGATACTGTAAAGGTTGGCTGTGTACTGTTCAAATTACACCTTCTCCCTCACACTCACTGCACGTTAGATTCACTTTATCGGAGATCAATTTCGAATCTCCCAACACGTGTATACTCGGCCTACGCTACCGGCCCAGAGCACAACACACCAGGACGTCTGTGTCCCTTGCTCTCCAGATACGAACTTCTTACGCTCTACAACACAGAGCACTCTCTACAAGGACCTCTGTCCTACACACTCTCTAGGTACGAACCCCAGATACGAACTGCCCCCATCTGAGCCAAGACTTGCTCTTCTCAAATCACTGTGTTTCCCCAATGTCAACCCCCTTTGGAAGTTATTCATTGGACACATTCCACATTCCTTTCTTGATTAGTGACATGTTGCTTGTCTGCTCATCATCCACATACCTCACTGACGGATGAACACGCCTCTCAGCAATCTCCGCTTTCTTACTCACCACCTGTACAGGATTACCTGTCAATTCTCCCTTCAACAAAGAAAGAATGTCACCTTGAAAATTCAAGTACACAGCCAGTACAATACACAAAATATTAAGATAGAGAAATAACGGAAATTCCAATCTTCAGCAGAGGTGGTCTCAGAACCTGACACCTCTATTCAAATTTTCAAAAAAATCTTTCAAAATGAACCTCTGGGATGAGTCTCCAATGGCTTTGGCAGCATAGAACGGGTGTGCTACGCAGCCAAGAACCAACCATTAAAAACGTGCATTCAAATTTATTTCTGCCAAAATGAATCTCCGGAATGGATGTGGGCTGCCTATGTCACCATGTAGAAGGCGTACTCCGCACGTGCAAGAACATCTGGTGATAATCGTAAATTGCATTGAAAGAAAGAAAATTACCCCGAAATAGGTCCCATCAAATCTCAGATAAAATGCCCCTGGTGATGGAAGATAGAACTAAAACCTATAAGACAATAGAAAATCAAGTTGAAAGAGAAAAACCCAGTAGAATTTGGGTCCATAGAACCTGAGATAAGATTAAGTCATCTTCATATGAAGATGGAGCTAAAAATTTCAAGAAAATCGTAAGCTAATTTTCAAGAATCAATACCTGTTGAAATCTACTTTGTAGAATCCGACAAAAAAGGAGCTTAAAAGTTCAATAATCATCTTACTTTAAAATGTAAATAAAGGGAAGAAACTGTTGTGGACGTACTCTTAACTCCTATCACTTCACTCTGTCCACAGAACACACAAGTAATTTTCAATTAAACTGATAAAATACATTTAAATTATGATTTTAGCATTCGATAGCGTTTAATAATTAAGTTGATTAACTTAATGTTATATAATCTTTGATCAGTCGATTTTCAAAAGCTAGTGGAGTGTTCGGACATAAAAAAAAATCTTTTTAGGTCTTTTTTTAATGGATGTTGATTCCTGTACGTTTCTGTCGTATGCAGGACTGCCACCGGCTATTATTTTTCATATTCTAATTGGTACCACTTTCCCAAAACAAAAATCTCTACACACACTTTAATAACATTTACAATAACAATGAACGCGAATATTTATATTAAAAAAATACTTGTGCGTACAGAATACAAAAATAGTCGACTGTGGCAGCTTTTGCATATGGGGTCTCTCTTTTTTGTATACTGTCGCCGTCAATTAAAAAGAAAAAAAAAATTACCGAGCGATTTTCAAAAAAATCTATAATATTTTTTTATTCATGTGCTTTGAAATATTCATATTGCAATCTTAATTAGTTTTTTTTTTTTTCTTTTTTCACTTATAAGTGAAAATTTTTAATTCCTTTCGACTGGGAAATCACATTCAGATGAGTGTGCGATTTTTGCTATTTTGCGGGAAAAAATTGCATTTTTGATGAATTTTTAATTGATATTCTCGACTATGAGAAAAAATAAAATAAAATAAAATAAAAATTTGGACTCTCACATGTATTAGGATAGGATTTTCCTTGTTCTACCCTCACTCAAAATTTCAGAGTTGTATGTGTAGTAGATATTTTTAGTCCTCTCCGTCATACACACGCACACACATAGATTGGTTTCACGCTGATTTTTTCTGTTCTTAGCATTCCATATAAATACTTAAAATGAAAGTTTCCTTAAATTAATGCAAAAAGTATTTAGCTGAAAGAACAACAAGAAAAAGTATTATTTCTTCCTTATTGGAAACTCGATTTTTCCGTTAAATTGTGATTGAGAAAACCAAATAATGAAATGTGAGCGACCTACCCCAAATTTCTCCTACTTAAATCGTATAAAAAGACAAAGTAGGACTTTTCAATCTTCCTAGTATGACCACAACAAACGTCTGTTTTCATCGTTTTAAAAATTCAATTTTTTTACATATATTTAAATTCAGCGCATATGCATTAGAGAAAACTACACCTATCTATGTAAATTATGGGAATGACTGAGAGATCAATGGAATAAAATAATTTGACTCGAGAACCTCTTTGGATCGAACTCTTTCGTCATTGCATGTTACAATCATCTCGGTGAATTCGATCGGAGGTCTTACGACTTATTTACGCAAATTTTGAACCTACAAGGGAGGTTATGCAGGCTTATCAGAATTGCCAAATCTAAACTTTTTTCATTCCAGTTGATTCTTGTAATATTTTCTAGTAGGGGGCGAAGATATCAATTTGCGAGAAACGTTTAATGTAATTGGTTAATTAGCTCTTGATTGACATATGGTCAAGATCCGCGCAATTCCTGGAATCTGAAACATACAAAGATTTAGCCACAAAAGAAAGAAGCATTGCCTAAACGTCTATATTTTCCATCTTAAGTTACTCTCTGATTTTACTGGTGAACATAATAAATGTCATGCTGAAAAACAAAATTCAAGGACTAAAATGGATTTTGAAAAAAGAATTTATGGATTTTAATTTAAATTTTTGAATTTCAAAAGGATTTTTGTTTTTATCATTTTCATCTATAGCATATCTCTCTCCATATTGATATCTGAACATTGTTATGCGACAGAGAATATGTTAAAGGTTTATTAAGATCTCAAACAAATTCGTTGGATATCTTGATTTACCATAAGAATTCAAGACCTTTTATTCTTTTCCCATCCATCTTTAAAAATGAATGCGTATACCAATTTGAAATTCTAGGGTGACTGCAGTTTTCAATCAGGAGATTTTACTACCATAATCGGACGTATCGCAACTTAACAATTTTAGTAAACATGTTTTCCTGCAAATTTATTCTCTTTGTCGCTATTCCCATTACAGAGTCAGATTACCGCACAGGCCTATGGCCATGGCCTTGGACCCGCTGTTGCTGAGGGCTCAAATTTAGTAAATGATTTTAAAAAAAAATCTTAAAATTGTAGTTTCCGCATCATTTTCTCAAAAACAAATAAATATTTTGATTAAGTTTGAAACCGTATCGTAATATCTAATAATAATCCATTCCTTATCCTCTACAGCCCTCCCCCCCCCCCCCAAAAAAAATGTATAGGAACTGCAAAGTGCCAGAAAAAAAGGTGTTGGGTCGGCCCCGCATAACCCTAATCGGACTCTACATCTCACATGCTTAAAACAACATAAACATATTCGTGAACGTATCGCTAAGTTTTTGAAATTCCCTTTCAAATTCAGTATTGATGAAAATTAGAAATGTTCAGCAATCCGGTTCCATTTTATTTTAGTGTGTCTGAGTAATATTAGGCGAATCCTTAAAAACAAAAAAAAGTGAAGATGCCTTTTCCTCCCGGTACAAGTCAAAGAGACTATTTTGTTTCTTCTTTCGAAAAAAAAAAAAAAAAATTACTTTGGCCGGGAGGGGGGCGCGCAAAAATTAATCATGCCCCGGGCGCCAAAAAGCATGGCTACGCCACTGATTATAAAACTATAGAGGTCCTCCTTTTGGAGATACATCTCCATTCTGAATTTCCAAATATGATAATTATTTGCATTGAGTTTATCAATAATAGTATTATTTATAATACTCATTTTGTAATGTAATATAGACGTAAAAAGTCTTACATTTTCTATTTATGTAAATTTTTGTGCTTCGAATTAGAAATTGCTTAAGTTTTTTTTTTTTTTTTTTTTTTTTTTTTCAAAACTTAGCAGAGAAGAAAAACACTATATTGTTTGTTTCAATATTTCAATTTCAATATATGTATATATATATTCCCGTAAGGCATGGTGACGTCACTGCGACGTCATTGTGAAATCACACTGTGACTTTGTGACCATGGATTGTCGATGTGACGTCACGTGACGTCGATGTGAAGTCACAGTGACTAAAATGTGAAGTCGTTATGGCCGTTGTAGAGCTCTTTTATGACGTCACATTGTGACCACTTTGTGAAGTCACGGTGTGACAAATTTGTGAAAATGTGTCATTTGTGACTACTTTGACATTAACATCGTGACGAAACTGTCGCAAAAGCGACGTTGTGACAAAAGTGTTTTTAAAAGTAAATAACATATTTTGAAGAATGTTTGTAATTTTCTAAAGATTTTTAAGAAAGTCACATCTCAGTCATAATGTGACGTCACTGAGTGGTGGCATTTTGGTTACAGATGTGATGTGACCACAGTGACTCACAGTGACTTCACAATGACGTCACTGTGACCATGCATGCTATGAGGGATTATATAAGCACTAATTCTGTGATGATAAAACAATAACAAAATAATTTCACTTTATCGTCGGTAGCTGTGCGACAAATTCAGTCTCATAATCTATTGTAAATATATATATTAATGCAATAATTTGGAATACGATAAGCGGAGGAACCTCTGACTAGTTAATTTTGTTTAAAACTACATGAACATAAATAAAGATATAAGGAAAATTCTCTTACCTCATTTATGGTCCCCTCAGATCCCTCTAGGCACGCATTGGCATCATAAATCCTTTCTCAAAAGGGCATAGTTGAAAAACTTCTATAAAACACTAAAATATGCTATTAACTCATGTATTATAGTATTTTAGCACACATAACAAAAAGGAAGGTGAATGATTTTCTTTGGCTTAATATTTTTAATAAGTAAAAAGCATATTGTGAAATCTGGATTATATATAATTAAAAGGAGAGAAAAAACACTCATCTCTCCGTCTACATTTTACATCTAAAACGCGTAATAAAAATAGAAAAGTCATCAGTCAATAGATTGCAAAGTTCAGTACATCTACAGTTCTTTTAGAGACCGAAAGGAAGAACAATCGAAAACCGCAAAGTGGAAAAATTAAGGCTTGGCTACATATGAAATAAAGTACAAAAAGTCTTGAATAATGTTTCTGAATAATTCTTGTTACTTCGATTCGTATACCTAAAACAGTAGTTACGTCTCATTCATTGTCACAAATCTAGCCCCAAGTGCTAAAAATCGGACTTTCTACTTTCAAAAATCTACTAAAAATCTACTTTCCCCCTTTTCACTCTCTCCTCCAAAACTATGTGAATCTGGCAGTTATGGTTCTGAAATTGAACATATTGGCTTCTAAGACTTCAATATTCCCCAACAACCACCGCAGTACAAATATTTTATATACACTAGGGACAATAATTATTGAGCCTCCCTCGTATATGCATGCTTTACATATTACACAAAGAACTGTGTAAATTACATATAACACAAAAAATCTGTGTTTTTTGCATAGTACACAATTATATGTAATCACAGATAATTACACAGATGAATGTATAAGAATATTATACAGATATATGCGTATCCTTGTGCAACGGACACATTTGTGTGTTTCGAGAGTGATCAGGTAACTTTTACACACCTATTGTTATTATTAGATTACGCATCAAAAAGTGTATTTCGGAATTTACACATGTGTGTTTTTTGGCAATTTGCAAACCACTTTATACATATAGACAAATCATTTTTGTATCTTCGATATACCTGTTTTTATGTGTAAATTTCTCTCTTTTTTTTTAGAGTGAACTAATGTTTTATTGTGTTAGAAATTGACATAGAGGTTTCTTAGGTTTGTGTGTATGTGTAAATCCCCATACAGATGACGTTGCCATGTTGTGTTTTTCACGCTTTTCGTTATAGCTATACCTCAATAATTAATGCACAGAATTTCATCAAATTAATATTATATTAGACCTAGACCTAGATAGATGCTAATAAAGTTTGAAATGTACAAAGGTCGGCTAAAAAATCCAGGACCCGACAAAAAAAAAAAAAAAAAAAAAAAAAAAAAAAAAAAAAGTTTTTAATTATTTTTTAACATAACTTTCAGAAAGATTAATAAATTTATCATATCGGTGTTCTAATATAATTTAACCATATCAATAACGCGATTTGTCAAACTCTTCAAAACAAATGTTTACGGTATCAATAACCCCTCGTTGCCCTGAAACTTCGTTCACCAAGGAATTTTTTTAAGGTTAAGGAATAGGTGGTTGTCAATAGATGTAAAATCTGGCGAATAAGGTAGATGTTCAAGCAATTCGAAATTTAGTTTGTAGATTTTTTTTAAATTGCGATGACTGACTGATGTGCTGCAGCATTGTCAAGAAAAAAACAATTTGTTTTTTCTCTACATCGTCGTTCAGATGTTACAGTAAACTTGCGTACAGCTCACCATCGATATTTTTAACCTTTTCCAAGTAATCAATAAAAAAATTCCATTTGCTATCCAAAATATACCCGCCATCATCTTGTTAGCTGACAAAACTGATGCTGATTCATCCGGCGTAATCCACTGTTTTGACTACAATTTGCTGAGTTTTACCCATGTTTAAAAGCCGTCGCAAGCCTTCTTTGGTATTTTCAAGGTAGAGTTCCAACTTTTTACTTGAAACACTTTTACGATGCAACATTTGGTCAGGTGTCAGCAAACATGGTACCCACCTTACGCAGACCTTGTGGGAAGCCCAAAATGTAAGTTTAAATATTGCATGTACTTCTTTTGATATGTTTACACCCTCTGCTATCTCGAACAAGTTTAATCTGCGGTCTTCTGTGGATTTTCTCAACAATTTCAGGAATTATCATTTCCACGGGACGTCATTATTTGTGTTCATCTACCCCATTTTAAACACTGCAACCTACCTTTTAACCATTAAATATGATGGGGGCAGAATCATTCAATGTGTTGTTACTTTCCTTCTTGATTTCTTTGCGCGTTAAATCTTCAGTTGAAGTTTGAAATAACTACTCGTTTTTTCAAATCTTTCATTTTCGTAAAAAATCTAAAATAGTCTTGATTTAAATATTGCCACGCTAACAGCATTCAAACTACTGATTTGAAATTGCGGTTATAAACAAGTCCGGGATAGTACTATGCAGTGCTAGCATTTAAATGTCCTAGGGGCGCCATTTCTGTGTCGGACCCGAGACAATAACTTCATGCTTCACTTTTCATCCGACCCTCGTATATCCACGAACAGGTGGCTCTATTATACGGTGTTTTTCCACGAGTTTCACGATAGCTATATCTCAAGAAGCAGTACTCTGTATTTCATCAAATTATGTTCTCCGATATATTAGTAAATAAATGCTATTCAATTTTTACTTTGATCCCCAACAACAGATGTTGCTGTCGTACGCTTAGAAAAATTCCTAATTGGGTCTACAATTAAATGATTCACTTTACGGAGAACAAGTTGCAGCATTATTAAACCCATTCTTATAACTCTCATATACTTTTAACCGCATTTCTGCCATAATCATCAATCTTTTATGTCCTTTTGGCTGTGAACCTGATCATGAAATAGTAACTTCATGCTTTTTGAGATGAACATCATAGCGCCAGCTTATTTTCTAATGTATAGAAAAGTGCCAATTTTATTTGAATCTAATGAATAAAAATGTACAGTTTGATCTAATTTTAAATGTTAATACCAAATAAGTGTGCGCCGTTGTTCTGTTCTTGTTTTTAATTCACTAATCATTATAATTTCATGTTAAATTCGAAGAAATGCACTATGATTTTTATTGATAACCATGTATGCTGTTAAAATTAGTATATTCGAACGGTATAGAAGAATTTTTTGTGATGCCCACAGGTTATCGATTTAAATACGAAACTTTGGGATACGTGATATTTCATTCAATTTAATAATATGTAAAACAATATTGATAACGAATTCGGAACAATATGCACGGCCTTATATAAGAACTATAAATAAAGCATAAATATGTCACACTAAAATTTAAATGCAGAAATTTTTTTCTTCAAATATTAACATATGAAAACATTACAATGGTGCTTCGAGTATTTCTAAAAAGAAAAAGAAATATTTTTCTTAAATGCCGATCTACATTAAATTTCTAAATAAGCTTATGTTTCGGATTTTGTATTAACATAGTTATCGTCTTCAGAAAAAATCAATCCCAGTGCCACATGGTTATAAGGGAACGAAATTCAGAAGACAAAAATTTAAAATATATGTGCATGTAATCCGCTGATCCGCAGTCTTACCCGCATTACTATTTGTTTTTTAGAATAGAAGCTATAAATGTGGTATAAATCTAAACCAAGATTTTTTTTTTCAGAAACCCGACCCTTCATGCAAGGTTTTTTTTTTTTTTTTTTTTTTTTTTTTTTTTTTTTTTTTTTTTCATCATTTCAGCCTAAACAAGTCGGAAATTGCTCTTCAAGCATAGCAAATGAGGTGCTTTCGTACTATAACGAAGTTTTAAAAACATTCAGATTTTGGTGTAATATTTACAGTACTTCGGACACAATATAGTAGCCGTAATCTTACGTGCGTCTCTGTAAATACTATCTGCTTTCTATTATACCGAAAGTATATTGTTATAAACCTCAGCAATGTATATCAATTTCGTAAAATGTAAAATAGTTTAATATAATTAAAACGAGCCCCAAACAATGTTTCACCCTATACTATTATGCAAAGGGATACTTTTGTGTGACCCTGTATATTAATAAAAAATATTCTTTGAGCCACAGATTGTACAGAATGTATAGTATAGTACACATTTCATCGATGCATATTAATTTTATTATTTTCGAAAGAGTGTAACATCATTGAAATGCACTTAAAACTATCTTTTTCCATTATCCGTAATGTAACGAAATCCATTTGATTATCCCTGTAATTTAAACTATTCATCCGATTTTCATAAAATTTGAAATGACTCGACAAAATTATGCAACAATTTTACATTTTACATTTCAAACGATTCGGTTGGATAGTTTCTGCTCTGTTATATGCCGACAAACGGACGGACGGACTAAACGACAACTATAGTTGCTACGTATTTACATAATTACGAACGCACCTAAAAAGCAATACCGAAATGTAATGAATAAGAAATATTAAATATTCAAAGATTGATTTCTACCAGCAGTAAAAGAGGAGAAAAAAAAAGATTAAAAGCAATAAGAATGCATGAAATTCTTAGTTCTTTTAATTATTTTAAGTCTATTGTGGGCGAATTTTATAAAATATGTTCTTGACTAATTTCAAAATATAAATTGCAAAATATAGGCAAAATGAAGTCTGCTTGCTTGAAAGATGTATTAAAGATTTGATTAACCCTTTCCGGCACGGGCAAAAACTGTAGTAAAATAAGAAATTAACGACTGACACCGGAATTCACAAACGAATTTTTTAGATATTTTGAATTGCTTAATTTAAGCTTTCATTGTAAAAGCAAAATTTTACTGAAATATTATTGGGGCCGATTGCAAGTTTGGAATTAAAATTAGGTATCCCAGACTGGGCACAGTGTGCCGGAAAGGGTTAAAGCGATAGTTTGCCCGAACGCCTTTCGGGCAAGACGAATCTGCTTATTTCATCATTTAAAGCTTTTTGACACCACTATTATTTTTAAGACAATTTTCATACTATTGAAATCATAATATACGTTTAGACTAAATTTTAGGAATATTTTATTTAAATAATAGTGATGTGAGTCCGCTATTTTCAATTTATTGAACAGAAAAGAATTAACCAGTTAAGGGGTTAATATGGCAGGTTTCTTTCACAGAGGATGATTTTATAAAGTTTAATGAAGTGTATGTTTAATGATTTAACCTAACGTAAAGTTTAATGATTTAACCTAATCCAAAGAACAGTGATGAACTGAATAATAACTCAGAATAAGATTCTTGATTATAGAAGCAATATTTGTTTAATTATTATCAAGCAACTTAGTAAAATTATATGTACAGTCGTTGTGGAAAAAATGCAAAGCAGCCCCTAGAAACTCTGAAAAAATTATCGTAGAAGAAAGTTACTGACTTTGAAATATTCTGAATAAGGTTATTTGATTATAAGAGAAATATTTGTTACGCATCATCATTTGAAGGATTTTTTTTATTATTTTAATCAATTTTTTTAGTAAAATTATATGTACAGTCGTTGGGGGAATAAAGCAAAGCACCCCCTATTAACTTTTAAAAAAATATCGCAACACAAAAGTTACTGACTCTGAAGTACTCTGAATAAGGTTACTTGTTTATAGAAGCAATATTTGCTACGCATCACCATTTGAAGGGGCTTTTTTTATTATCAAACTTCTTAGTAATATGTACAGTCGTGGAAGGGGAAGTAAACACTCCTATTAACTCTGCAACAAATGATTGTAAAAGAAAGTTGCCGGTATCAAACGATTGGAAATAATGTCTACTTTTAAATGATGTATATAAAATTTGCTTATAAGAGCCATTAACATTTTAAAGCAAATCCCCAACTTTTTTTCCGTAGCAATAGCCAAGTCATAAATAAATTCTATATCCTTCAATTATCCTAAAAACAATTTTTTTGTAATTCGTACACTTAATTTCAGAAAAATTGATTATTTTAAAATGAGCCTGTTTTAGGGGCTTTATCCAAATTAAGTTCAGCCCTCGATTGTCTAAATGATACGGAATAACTACAAGATGATTTAAAAATGACCGGTATATTTGAAAAACCAATAAAAACTAAACGGGCAGCGATAGAAATACACCGTTTGATGCAATATGCTTGTGACAACAGTAAATTTTCAGGCAGACAAACTTTCGAAATTAGTTACAATTTTCAACAACAGGTGGCACTGCAGTTTGGAAAAATCTAAAATACTATATTTTCCACATATCCACCATGCACTGCAATAATATGGCGTAGTCTCAGAATGAAATTACCAGAAACCTTTGTAAACGTGTGAGGCGGTATGATTTCACATGTGAAAGAGATGTACTGCTTCAGTTGTTCAATTGTTTCTGGATTGTCGCGGTGCACCTGGTCTTTCAAGTCAAAAATCTTCTGTTCTAAGGAATAAAACATTTTTTCACAGCAAATTAGCAATCTGTGAACAGCACACGCTTACAACAGAAAAGCGACTTACAGGATGGCGAACTCACAGACTGCGTTTCCTTCTATATCAAAACTGCATATGTATCAAGTGCTCCAAGGCAATGTTGGAATCTGTCGTAAATTAACATAGCTGCGCCAGCTGGTGGCAGGAGTGCTAATAAATGCGCGGGTTTGACGTCATATATGCGCAGATGTTTATTATCTCCGCATCTCTTGCGCATATTTTATGAATTTTCACTCAATCTTGACAGATTAATCAAGTCTACGAGATTTATTGTAAAATATTTTTGTTACAGTTTTTTTCGATAAAATCATGTACATTTAAAAAAATAGCCACAATACCATTTTAATTTCGGAAGAAAAAGTACTAATTAGTACTCATAAGTACTATGTAATGCTACGAAAAATATTGACTTTTACCCTAAATTTAAAATGACAATCGACTTTTTTAAATACACAGTTTTTTTATTAAAAATATATGTATTTTTAAAAAGTCGCATTGTTATTTTAATTTTAGGGTAAAAGTCAATATTTTTCGTAGCATTATGTGGTACTTATGAGTACTAATTAGTACATTTTTTCTTCCTAAATTAATATGATATTGTGACTATTTTTTTTAATCTACATGATTTTATCGAAACAAACTGTAACAAAAATATTTTGAAATAAATCTCGTAGACTTGATTAATCTGTCATGATTGAGAGAATAGATTGAAATTTATGAATGAATTTTTAACATGTATTCCCGAAATAGCTTTGTTTGTTTAAAAAAAAAAAAAGAAAGAAAAAAAAAGAAAAAAAAAAGAAAAAGAAAAAGAAAAAAAGAGAGAGAGTCTAATCTAAGATTTTAGGAAAATTATTGTCTAGAACTGTAAAATATTTAAACAAATAAATTAACAATATTTCTTTGTTTAAGAAAACAACATTTAATACATACATATAAAATTAAAGTTATTTCGAATATACGTATAATGAAGTAGGTTTTTAAATTAAAAGAATGAAATGTTTGCAAGTTAAATAATAAAAGTCGATACGACCAAGAAAACATTGGATTTTTATCGTATACAATTGGTAAATGAAAAATGGAGCTAAAGTTGAATATTTTATTTAGTATTAAATTCTATATATTTCTAAACATTGATAAACATTATAGTATCATAGGAAATAGTACGGTGTATACAATTTTGTATAACTTAGCTCATCAAGAATTTAATAAAATGTGACACTACTTCAAAATTCTGTATTTATATAATAACTACTTACTAAATTTAATGAGTCATCTTTTATTACATTAAAAACATAATTAAAATCAAACATATTTTAATCAGCTATATTTGTATCGCATAGTTAAATGATATTTCATCTTAGTATATTTTATGTTAATATTTAGTCGTACTACGCTCAGTTATTCTATATTTATTTACAATATTTCAAACCTAAAACTTATTCTACGCAATATATTAAAGTAACATTTTATAGAAACAAATCAGTTTTGTTGCCATTCACACAAAAGAAACTGCAATCTACTTAATAATTCTCTTGTTGGTCGATTTTGAAACACCCTGCATGTTGCTTCTATTGATGCATTATTTCTTGCCAGTATGATTTTTTCACCTGCTTAATAAGATTTTATTTATGTCATCCCAAATATTCCAATAAAATGAGTACATATACGAGCTAGACTCGTCAGCCCCCGTTTTAACACAGCAGACTCTAAAAACATGCTAATTTGATCGGAGCTAAAAAGGTTACGGATTGAATTATAATTTAAAAAAAAAAAAAAAAAAACCAGTGGCAATGTTCTTGTAAACGGATTTCCATTCATTCTACTTTGACTGGGGAATTTTAAGTGATTATTAAGCTGGAATCAGTTTCTGTTTAAAAATCCAATGACTGTTTTCGTCTTTTATTAAATAAGATCAGAAGTTATGTAAAGTCATTTGCAAATAAGACAATATAGAATGAATTAAGTAATCAGAGTCTTTGTATCTAGTCCGTTATTTTTGAACAACTCTACAAAAAAGCTGTTTTAAATAAGAATTTGAAATGTATCGTTTTAAATCTGACGCAATTATCTCCAAAGTTTTCTTTCTTTTTTTTTTAATATTCACGTGAAAATACTTTATTTTTAGAAAAGAAATATTATTCGCGCTATCTCAGAACTCACAACAATTGTTAAAACGACAATCTCAAAATAGGAAATAAATGTCTCGTGCTATTTTTCATGTTGTCGTGTGTATATTTTTAACTTAATTCATTTTGCAATATTATTGTTTGGTCATCTTAAATATGACACAATTTCTCCTATTTACTGCTTTTAAAGCATATTTATTTTATTATTTTAAAAATTTTATTAATCCTTCAAAATTAATGTGGAAATAATTGTGTTGCTTGAAAGTAAATATATTTTTATTTGTACTGCCTTAAATTTTATAACAATAGTTAAAATATTAACCAGAAATGTGAAATAAATATGTCGTACAAATGTGTTTTGGCACAGATGTCATATACGCACCACATTTGCACGTGTTTTTTCCCCTGCCAATTTGGCGAAAATTTTGCTTTTTAATATATGTTGGAAAATGCATGAAAGTGATTTTTTTATTGCACTATAAAAATAAAATAAAGTTAAAAAAATAAAAGAGATTATAGTATTTTAAAAAGGTACTACTCTATTATTCCGTCGACCAATTTCGCCAAACTATACAAATCGCCAAACTAATAGCCAAATTATACCTATTGACATAATTTTTATTTTAAATAACGAAAAAACAAATAATTAGTAGAATATTAATAAAAATATTAATGAAAAGTCGAAATAAAAATCACTTAATGACATTTTAAACATGTGAATCGTATTTAATGTCATTGAATGTGACATTCACGATCATCCATTATTGGCATTTAGTCTTATAGTTTGGCGATAATTTTTTGGTCGACGGGATAACCTAGTAGTACCAATAAAAATAAATAAATTACAGTTTCATATAAATAATTATTGATGTACATTACAATAAAAATATTTTAAAGAATTAAAATAAAAAATAACAGTAAATAAGCATGAATTCAATAAAAAGGGAAACGTTAAATAAGCAGTTACAAATAATAAACTTAATAAGTAAGAAAACAGTAAACACAATTTTCACAATGAATTGTAAATATTAATACTTATAGCCATATTGAATGCATGCAGTTGCATCATTTAATCAGCACATTTCATTGAAATCTGTAATTTTTCCCATCTTATTTCGCTAAAAATTTTATAAACTTATAACTAACGGATCTTCTCCTTGGCACAGATGTGCTATGCCAAATTGGAGGAAAAAAACAGGTGCAAATGTGGTGCGTATATGACATCTGTGCCGTGTTTTTAAATTTAAACTGTTTGGCAAAATTATTATATAAGCATATGACGTAACTTTCTTCATTTACGGCTTTTAACGCATATTAATGCATTTGTTATTTTGATATTTTATTTTTTTTTTTAAATTCTCGAGTAAATGTAAATTTTATGACATAATTATAATATTTTCTTGTTTTTAATATGTAATCTTTTAATTCTAATGTGTAATGTTTTTTTTTCTGTTTATAACAGTCACATATAAATAATTTTCTTTTATTTGAAAGAAATGTTGTTCTTTGCTTTGTTTTTACAAATTGAAACAACTTAAAATAACAACTTTTTCTAAAATATGTGAAAAATCTCTCTCGAGATGTTGAAAATTTGAATTAAAAATGGAAATAAAACTTCAAAGAATGAGTGAAACTAATATATATACATATATATATATGTATATATATATGTATATATATATATATATATATATATATATATATATATATATATATATATATAAATACTTTTATAAATACATCCTATATATATATATATTTGTAGTCTGCACACCGGGAATTTCTAATATATAAAATGATCTAAAAAGGATTAAAAAAATTATACGGTTTAAAAATTGTTTGCATCAAACGTTTCTCTACAATAGATATATATACTTATATATACTTATATAAGCTTACATATACTTATTATCATATTTTCGTATGCATTATTTTCTTAATATTAACGAAGAAGTACTCCAATACACAATATATTCAATGTCAGTGCGTTAACAGTATTAGTTATTATTATTATTTTTTTAATAATAATATAGAGATGCTTTTACAAACATCGTAGACTGCCTTTTAAACTATTATTTCGACATTTTTAAAGAAAATTTTGAAAACTACTTGGAAGGAAATTTAGAAATTGAGAATTCGCATAAAGCAGGACATAATAAAATATAAATCTATCAAAAAAAAAAAAAAAACTGAAGGTTGAAATTCATTTTTTTTTTCGAACATTAATTTCTTAATTCATACTATAAAATTTTTAATATTAAAAATTCAATGTATTTATGTTTAAGTTTTTTGTATTATAACCAGAAACAAAATTATAACAATACCATATCATTACAAAAACTAGTCGTTGGGGGCCACCGTAATACTTACCCATCATGGATATGTATATGAAAATAAAACATGTGAAAACTATTTATTCAATGCATTGCAATTCATAAACAAAATTTAAATATTGTTATTATACATGGTAATGCTATATTAAAGAACTGCTGATTACCAATTTCGACAAATTATATAAAACGCCAAACTACTCAAGTAATACCGAACTGCGTAAAAGAAACATCCTTATAACTCCAAAAATAATAATTCTATTAACTAACAATTAACTGCTTCGGATTAAGCATCTCATTTCCAATTAAAATATACCTCCGAATTGAAATTTGAATGAAATACAGGGTCATGAAAAATCGAAGAATGTGGAAAACAGGATTACAATTATCTCGGGAACTAATGATCCGATCGACTTTATCCTATATGCAAAATGTGTGTTATTTTATTGCCTTTTATGTTCACTTCTTAGAATAAAAAAATTCAAAAATTTTTATATACCTTTCATCAAAACGAATTTTTCGAGAGTCCGAAAAAAATAGTCCCGGATAATCGAGGTTGCTGATATTAAATAGGCTTCGTCCCAGTCTTACATACTATAGTCACGGCAGGAAAAATCGGCATTTCAAGGACAAATGCCTTCTTTTCATTTTCCCTTCGTTGTCATGGTATTAGAGGACGCTAGTCCCTCGTCCCATGTTTTTCTACAGCACTTCCTCAAAACAAATTTTCTCTGCAAGAGTATGAGTTACAGCGTTATTCGATCAACTGCATGTCTCAAATGGTGCGGAAAAAAGGAATGCGGTCATTCGGTCACGTGGCTGTTATTATAGTTACTAACCTAAGATAGGGACCAAGGAGTGACCAACAAAAGGAAGACATTCGTCCTTGAAAAGACAATTTTTCCTACCTTGACTATAACTACATACAAAATTTCAAGTCTCTATCTCAATTTGTTCGGGAGATAGAGCGTTTACAGACAGACAGACAGACAGACGGACGGCAAAAAAAAATTTCTAAAAATATGTTTTTCGGAATCTCTACTATCTAAAACGTATAAATCCGTCAAAAAAAATTTTCGATTTTCAAAACGATTGCAAGACTTACCCTATACTACGTATGATGGGTAAGTAATATTGCTTTTCGATTTTAGGAGATTTTAATAAAAATATGGAAAATGTAATTTAAGGGCATCCGGGACACAAAAATCTCAAATTTTCTTTAAAAACATTATTGCATTAAATTTTTTTTCTTTTTTTTTATGCTTAAAAAGACAATCTTGTTTCTATCTTAATTAGAAGAGGGAATATTATTATTATTATTATTTTTTTTTTTTTTTTTTTTTTTTTTTTTTTTTGCTTTGGTTTGTTTTCAAAATAGAGTTTTAAAGCAATGGTTGTCATAAAATGACTTCTTGTGAAAATGCATTTTCTTCAAGATGAGTTTTTTCACCATTTCTCGAAATTAAATTGTTATAACTCAAGAACCGTTAAAGATAAATACTTCAAACTTTTAACATGGCTTTTTTATAATTATTTAACTTTAATTTTGATTCAGCAAATTAAAAAAATATATTTACTTTTGAAAATATGATTTTTTTTTTTTTAAGTTACATCATTTTTTTTTTCATGTTTTTACTTTAAATAGTTTTAATTTTTTTTTAAATAATATTTTTTTAAATGCTGAATCAAAATAAAAATTTAGATGCTTCTGTTTATTTAAATGTAAAAAATTGAAATTCTACAAATAATATTTTGAGTTATAATAAATTTAAACTACCACATTTTTTAATAAATTTTTAATTTAAAAGTTTATTTTAAAAATTAAGAGAAGTTTTATCATGTGATTTTGTTTACAAATAATATGGATAACCATTCCAAAAAATTAATTAATTAATTAATTAATAATAAATAAATAAAATTTTAACTCAATAAATAAAAATTATTGTATAATGTGTTTCTGACCCCTTAACACTGGAAGTTCTAAGTTTTGAATGTTTATAATTCAAACACTTTTCATCCATATGACTTGAAATTTAGTTTCTTGGTGTAGTTTTAACCGAAGATTTAAAATATGTAGCCAAAATTGGGTGTTGCATTGAAAAAAAAAGTTTATCTGTTTTTTGATTTATAGATGCTCCCTATATAAATTTTATACTCCCTATATAAAACTTTATTTCCAATCATATGGAACCATTAACTTTCTCCTATTATAATTAATTGCAGAGTTAGTATGATGTGTTTACTTTTTCATTTTCGAAAACTGTATATATTTTAAAATAATAATAATAAATAAATAAATAAATATAAAAAATAATGTAGTAGTTAATTTATAAAAAAAAAAAAAAAAAAAAAAAAAAAAAAATGTAAATTTTTTCATTCAATGTAAATTATATAATTTGTTGCAAAGTGCTTTTTTTTTTCAGAATGCATAATTTACCTACTTTTTGTAAAAAATTTAATTTTTTTTTTTTTTTTTTTTTTTTCATACTGATTCTATACTAAACTTTATGTACAGGTGTATCGTAATTAATATTCACCTATTCAAATGTCTTTAGCAATAATACTAGGGTTTCAAACTAAACAAAATTCTAATAGTATCTATAGTTAAGCTTACTAATTAAACTGTGAAAATTGATAAAAGCAGCGGTCTGTGCATCTAACACCAGTTAAGGGTTAAGTTAATCAGCATATGCTGAAAACATCAGGGTTCATATTCGTAACAGTAATATGATCAAATAAACTAATGTTATGTAATATGAAAAGTGACGATCCAATTACATCTTTGTTCTAAATATGAAGCGAGTACTTTACTGTTATTAAAAAATACTAAACAAAAAATGTACATTTTTTAAACTTCTTTTTTAAATCAAACTAAATATAGAAATAAAATTACAACATCTGAGTTTTCTTTTTCTGTCAAAATCTATTCTTTTTTAATCGTCTAAATGTTATCTTCAATCACACCGTCGCCCTCGAAAATTTCTTATCGATAATTAATATAAGATACGATAACGGTGATTCATATAAGAATGTAATAATTTTTGAACTTCTCGTGACGGGCAATGTGTAACAATTTTTTATTTTAATTTTTTTCGTTTTTATCGTTTGAAATACGAAAAGCTCTGCTATTGGACGATGACAGAACACGGGACTTGGAGACTGGTGATAAGGTCGTCATGGTGAACCAAATAAAAGCCTCCTCTGACTAGAGATCCTTCCCGCCGTCTTCTCAGAGATCCTAGATCTTGCTTTGATTACTCTTTTCTCAAAAAAGAAAAAAAAAACTTTCCTGCAAAATGGCCAACCTTGTCGGAAGCTACAAGCTCGTCAGCAGCGAAAAATTCGATGAATTCTTGAAGGAAATTGGTAATATTTTAATTTAATTTTATTGTGTTTTTTTTTTTTTTTTTTTTTTTTTTTTTTTTTTTTTTTAATAAGTATTAGTTTAAATATGTATAAAAGAAAAATTATTTTTATTTTTTGTAAACATTTAAAATTCATCTTGAAAAATCACGCTATTTTTTTTCTTTAACTACAATTCTTGTTTTTTTCAAAAAAAAAAAAAAAAAAAATCGTTTAGAACACATTAACTTGACGTGGGACCTATATTGTGTTGTTAAAAATTTCTCTTTCTTTTTACGCTTGGTAGAAAGCGCAAGCAAGTGAATCCATATATATATATTTTTTTTCTGTCTCTTTTTTAAGGTAAAACAATTTTTAAAAATGAAACATTTAAATTATGCTTTGGTTAAAATGCTTTCTCAGAATATAATCGTAATGACCGTAAAATAATTAATATTAAACTTTTAATACTAATAAAAGAGTATATATTCTCTTTTTAAACTATTCTCATCATTTTTTTGTTATTATTTCTTATGTATTTTGTACTTCCTATCTTTTAAAATGGTTCATTGTTACAATTTCATAGGCACTTGGTATATTTTTGAAAGCATTTATAGACGCATTCTTAAAATTAATTTTTGATTCGATTCATATACAGTTACACGAATAGCAGATAATATTTGGCGATTTAGCTAGTGTGCTGAGTATTTAGTCATTTAAATTTTTAAATATAAAAATATTAAATATTAAAAAGGTACTGTCTCATTCCTTCAATACTAAGTAGAATTTTAGTATTTTAATTTTATCAAGTGACTATTTACCTCATAACACTTTTATTAATAAAATAAAACAATTTTTAAGAAAATGTATCATAACATTTTATTACACTAAGCTCTTCAATTAAGTTTTAAAAATATCAAAATGCTGTAATGTCACCAAAAACTCACTGGTGAACTTTTTTCTTTTCAATTATTGCACATCAGGAAGTTGGTTAAAAATCGATTAGAAATTTCCCTCTTTGCATGAAAAAGCATGTTGAGTTAAATAAATGCATTGTCTATATACAGATTGTCCCATAAGTCCATCAAAAATTAATAAATAAATAGTAACAATTTGGCCCTTCGACAAGTGTTAGGATGGAAACTGCATTCCGATAGGACTTCTTGTTATTTATTTTATTTTTATTTTTTAACAGTTTTTAAAGCGTGGACAGTCTGTAAATCCCTTTGAAATTTTATTTAGTATATTAACTGCGGCAGGTTTCTTACAGTGAGGGTGATCTTATAGAATTAATGCTTAATAAAACTCCTTTAACCTTATTTTAAATACCAAAAGTGTAATATTCTAATGAATCATTATTATTTTTTATATAAGCAGTATGTACTCTGAATATGGTTGCTTGAATTTAGAAACAATATTTATTATGTATCATCATTTATAGTTTTTTTTCTTTTTTTTCAAACTATTTATTAAAATTAGATGCACATATCATATGGAAATTTTAATGTGATGTTTAACGCAAAGAAAACAAACTTTAGCATTAACATTACATGTAAATAGCATAATATGTTGAAAAAAAACTTAACCCCCTTTTTTTACATAAAGCATAATTTATCTATTGTACATTGTAATGTTTCCAAATATAGTACGACATTTTTTAAATCAATTTCATAATAAATATACATTAAAGTTTGTGAGAAATTGAAATTATTGTGAACTTATGTATAACATATTTAAAAAGTTTTCAGGAAAAAAAAATCAACTGTAAAAGTTGTAAGTTTAAATTCTAATTAATATTAAAACAATAAACATATCTTTACAAAATTGAAAACAGAGGAATAATTACCTTACTCGGAGTCAAAAATGAATCTACCCAGCTAACTTCCATAATCCATAATTAAAGGTAATTTGAAACAGACTACAGGAAAGCCTACAATCGAGTACAGGGGGGAGGGAGGCGGGGAGGGAGAAGCATGGCCGCTTCTTGAGTTTTTAAATATTTACTAAATTCTTTATCTTTGGTGATTCTAAAGGGACAGTTTACCTTAAAATTGGTCAAACAGTTGATTTTTTTTAAATATTAAATTATAATCTGTTTAATTGTGGATATTTTAGCACCTCATTTTTACCCATACGGTAGTTACATCGTGTGGTACTGTAAATTTTGTTAATACACATCCCGCAATTACCCATATAAGTAAAAAGTTTTAAGGGATTTTTCTCCATGTTGATATTTTTTTTACCTTCGTGTTTAAAAAAATGCTAAGGATTTTTTTTTTATATTTGAGATTGACATTTCAACTTTTTTGTACATGTTCTTTATTATATGTGTGACAAATCTGCACAAGGAATTAACATTTATTTATTTTTTTTTAATTAAAAATATATGAAGATGTGTTAGATTTCATCGTTTTACACGATATATATCAGTAAAAAGTATTATATCAAATGTAATATTAGTATTATATCAAATGTATATCTAAAAATCCCTGCGTATTTTTGTGTAATGAGCATTTGAACATCTTTTTAAAAAATGGGCAAAAATATAATTTTTTAAAAAAGTAGTAGGGACTTTTAAAAAATTTAATTTTTATAAACTTCTATTTTAAATTTTTATTAAATATACAAATAATTTTTGTGCCAAAATGTATTTACATTTGAACATTGAAATGCAGTGACTTCACCATTTGAACCATATTTTAAAAATAAACAAAATTGTTGAAAAGTTGAACTATCCCCTAAAATAATAATAATAATAATAATAATAATTTATTCGCTGTAATAAAACACGGATTAAAAAAAATCAGAAAAACAGAAAAATTTAGCCACTACCTGTATTTAATATGTTGGCGCCCGCGAAAGAAGACAATTCACTTGATTTTTTTCAACAGATTTTATATGGAAGTATGTATTTAAAATAACTTTTAAGAATTATCTTAATTTGACTTCTTATAATATTTATCCTTGAATTTATTCTGTTTTTGTTGAACACTGAATTCTTATAGATAATGGCGCACAAATAAATAATTATTTTGTTTTTATTTTAAATTATTTGCTCAAAAATGAAGCAGATTTGTATCTTTTTGAGGAATCTTGCATACAGTTTATGAAATTTATACACATAAAGTAATATGCAAAAAATTATTTAAAATTTAAAACGTATACTTCAATTGAAAACGCAACTTCCCCCAATTATTTCTCATAGACTCTCTCACCGAAATATTTTTTTCGAAAGCCCCTGTATGATTGATCCATGGCATGACTCCATTTCTATAGTAAGCATCTTGCAGTACACCTCAGGGTTGCATATAAAAATTAATATGCTAGAAACAGTATAAAATCATTAAAATACATCGCAAATCATTTTCAGTTTTAGAATATAATGTAACGGAATTAAACAAACTATAAATGTTACACACTTCATTTTCAGGTAATCTAAGTATATTTAACCGAGTTAAAGCGCTGGGAGACTGACGGACAGACTAATCAAATTCATAAATGCTTTTCAACTCTGTTAGTGTAAATTTATTAACTTCAAAACGTCGCAAAATTTCAATTTTTATAGTAGAATAGAAAAAAAAATCACCTTCAAATCTAATTTATTTTAAATCTGTTTCTAAATTTACTAATAGTTTATGGTTTTAAAACGATTTCGAAGCATGAATTTTTCAAAAACAAATTGTATATAACGCAAAAAATGAAATAAAACAAAATATTAACCCCTTTCCACTTATTAAATATGAACAAGTATTAAAAGATATTTCAAATGAAAATCAAATTATTTTTTTAATTGCTTATAGGCGTAAATATCAACTTAGTGAAAAACTTTCCATGCCGGGAATCGAACGCCTATAAGCAATTAAAAAAAGTGAAATTTGATTTTTATTTCAAACATATTATATAATTCAAATATATTATATCATTTATTTCAAGGCGAATTTTCTCTATGGAAATATTTCCGTGCACTAAACATTAAAAGATCCTATATTAACCGCTAATTATGTCATTAGGAATATGATTTTAGACCCTCAAATTAGCACAAATGTAAATTTCCATGAACTTAATTTTACTAGTTCTGGGGATATTCAGCATAAAAAAGTTGAGATAATTTGATGGATAGTCTCAAAAAATGAAATCTGTTACAATATAATTCGATTTTACTAAAATTTTTATTCAAAAATTCTAATGGGCTTTAAATGTCATTAGTGTATTTTTTTAAAGAATAGCCATTGCATTTATGATTATTTTTATTAAATTAATATATATATATATATATATATATATATATATAATATATGTACATATATTAATGACTAAATACTCAAATTTTAGTACTGGGAGTTTTAAAATCTCTTGAGACTTGAAATTAAAATAATACTACAAATATTCAGTCATTGCTTTTTCACTATCAAAATAAAATCATAGATGATAGAAGAAAGACCTTTTCGGAAATTGATGCTTTAAGGGGACACAGTATCTTTGAAACAATCTTTTCAATTTTGAATAATATTGTAATATATGAGGGGGCACAATACTTGATACTAATAATTAAATAAAATTTTCAAAAAATCTTGTAGAAGAACCTATTTTGCTAAAATTTAAATTTTTTTTAATTAACTTTTTTTAAATCTTTACTATTTTTTTAAATATGAATATTTTGGCTTCAATTTTTCCCACATTTATTAGAATGTACTACATAAAACTGTGTATGGATTTTTATATGTACGGAATTTTACATTTAATATATTTTTTCTCTTGTGTATAGTAAAAAATGAAGAAAATTCAACAAACTCTCAATTTAAATTTTTTTTTTAATAACTATAAACTTGAATGTTAAATCCATGCACAAAAATATCAACGCACACAAGTAGAAAAATATTCAAACCTGTATCTTAATTAGAAAAAATGTCTTAAAGTGCTATTACACGTAAAAATTCCAAGCGACAAAAATCGCCTGCGTTTTTTCGTGTTCTTAGCATTTCATTGGTTGTTCGAGAAGAGTCTTTACCATCATTTGGATTTCCAAGCATTTGATTGGCTGTTGCCGGCGACTCGCTTCGTTCCACGCGTCAAAGACGCTCCGACAAAAGAAAATCGCTCACTACCAAGCGACTCCCTTGGTCCCATAGGATTACATGGAGACGCCTGCGATTTGACGCCTGCAGCAGCGCACGTGTAATAGCACCTTTAGTATTTTTCGAACAAGCAAGATATAAAAACTGAACTGGGAGAAAAATCAGTTTAAAGTTTTCATTTGTAAAATGTACTGTATATGCAGGCGGACAGACCGACGGATGGACTGAACGGCAGCTATAGGAGCAGCCTATTTATATAATTATGAATGCTGCTAAAAAGGATGCTAACATCCAAAATAATATATAAGATGGTTTTCACCTATATTTTCTGTAACACGTGGAGCCTCGGTTTATTCCCTTGTGAATATAAAAGTAAAAAATAAAGTATAATAATTTTATATGTATATTTATATATTTTATAGAAAAAAATATGTAAACAAGAAATTAAAATTGAATGTTTTAATTATTTATTTTTAAAAAGAAGCAGTAAAAACAGAAAAGAAATCAAGTATTACCTTCATTCAATGTTAAATAACGCTTTCTTTTCCTATTGGGGTCGGAAGTATCATAGCACGGCAGAGGTGGAGTGGAAGGTAGAGTGGAAAAGAACGCTCCCATTTCTTTGACTCGGCAGCTCAGAAATAACTTTAATCGGATTATAATAAATATTTTTTGTTAACATTTCTAAAAAGTTTTTCGACTCGTTGAATATAGGATCAAATATTTAAATCACGCCTGAGAATGATATAATGGAGTATATCCCCAACCATTTATGTTGACTCTTAAATTTCGATTTTGAATTTTAGACAAGTTTTCTACACTAGATTTGCATATAAAACCCCCGTTCGGAGAGGTCATGATAGAGAGAATACAGACTTTATACATTATGTTTTCTGAAGATAAGTCTTTTATCAATAATAATTCCAAGGTATTTGGTGTTATTTTTTTCAATGGAGAGTAGTACTGTTAAAAATTAGTCTATTGATGTAGGAGAAAGTTTTAGGAAATTATCTTTTTGTGGTACCATTATTACGACTAAATCAAGTACCTACATAAATTTTCTGGTGTTATAATTAAATATAACATGGAAATACCTATAATAATAAAAGAATGTTTCGCTCTCTGTGTGCACGTGCGTGTGAATGTTCACGATGACTAACAAAACCTATCATACGAGCGTGGCTCAAAGTTTTTGTGAGGGTAGTCGAAAGCCTCTCTTGATGCACCTGAGATTCAGAATTTTAAATTTCTCATGCCCAGTTCAGTTATTAATTAACAATCTTAACACATTCTGATTAAAAACTCATCTTGCTCTTTGAAATATGAAAAAAAACGCTGACGCATGTGTAAAATACTTTATTATACATCGGCAGAAAACGAAGATCGGAAAGAAGGGGTTGGGTTGGAGATTTTGCCATTATTTATTAACTGACACTGATCGAACCGCTTAGTAAAGTTAAAAACGGAAAAAATATTCTGAAAGATCGTACTTTTATGTCTGAAATTCCGCAATCAATTAAAACAAATAAGTAAAATCATGCGTTAAGCATAGATTATGAAACATTTTCCTGAAATCTTTAATAAAACTTCGTTATTTAGGAAATAAGGTGTTACTGTCCACAAACAAATATGTATTCCAATACTTTTGAACAGCCCTGTATCTGATCTGTCGGTCGATATATATAGTATATAATGGAAAAATTTAGTTGAGCAAGAAAACGCCTAACAGGTTGAAATTTCGCTTTCAACAATTTATATTAATAGATGAAAACATACTTGAATACTTTTGTTAAGCCCTGTAGTTTAGCTAGTACTTTTATAACATGCCAATATATTGCTAAAATTTTGTTCAAACAAAAACACTCTTAAAACTATTTGAATCAGATTTCCGGAAATTGTCATCCTAGGTGACCATGTAGCCAATTCTTTGCGTGACCCTGTATATCATTTTATCTATATTCTACCAACATTTCTTAGTAAACTGAAAGCAGTTCAACGTAAAAATGCATAACTTATTTAAAAACCACTTTTAAGTAAATTACGATCATATTCAGTAACCTTTACGAGTTCTTTCGTGTAACCCTGTATATCAACTATAGCATTTATGCACATCATATAATATGCACATATTTAGTGAAACTTAAAAGCGCATATTATAGTCAAAAATACATTTCATCCATCTATCAGTCATCATCGATAAGATACAGTACTTCGGATGAATATATTATTTGAAATCTTTCGTGCATCCCTGTAAATGCTTCATATTATGCGTGCACTTTATATTATGAATGAAATATTAAGTCTTAGCGGTGTATATCAATTTTGTCATACATGAAATCGTCTAACATAACAAAAATAGGTCGCAAACAATTCCACCCTTTATTATTGTGTAATCGAATTTTTTTGTGTGGCCCTGTAAATGAACAATAACAATTATTTTCAGTGCAGTTCGTAAATGCTTATAAATTTGAATATGTTTGACAGAGTGTAACATCTTTAAAATCCATTTGTAACGATTTTTTTCCATAGGCCGTAATGTAACGGAAAATTTTTGACTATCCCAGTAAATAAACTAATCATGGTAGAAATTTCATTTTCAATAGGGTTCGTGCTAGAGTAAACGTCAATAAAAATTTCATGGCAATCTGAGTATATTTATGAGAGTTAGAGCACGGGCAGACGGACAGACAAACTAAAAGCATAAACAGCTTTCAACTTTGTTGGAAAGTGTTAAAAAGTATAGCGGTTAACCCTTAAAAAAATCAAAAAGAGTCGTTTTTCCCAAAATCGTTTTTCTTCTTTATTGCAACGCCCCTCCAGAACGCAGTTTTAGCGGTACCGACAAATCAGATTTAATTTCTTAAACGGAAATCTTCTTCTAATTGATAGTACAATTGGTTTAAAAAATATGAGTTTTAACTCGCTCAAATGTACTGGCAAACTCAGGTCTCTTCGCACCTTACGGAGAAAATTATTTTTCTTCGCTAAAAGCACTAAACATCCGTAATTTAATTCTTTTTAGAGCATCCCAAGAAACCAGATTTACATCACCTGCAAAATTTTTTAAACATTTGGATGGAAAAAAATACTTTTTACAAAATAAAATGTGCGACTGTTAGATAAAATCGATTAAAACTTGAATGTTTCTTTGGAATTTCGCTAGCTTTCGGTACTTATAGTCTCCAAAAATAAGATTGACGCCAGGAAATAAAATACCGACTAACATATACTTTCAGTTCAATATTTTTTTTTTCATTTAAAAATATATAAAATCAACAAAATGGAGTTAACGATATTAAATCATACAAATTTGAGATTCATTTAAGGGTCACTGATCATCACAGGACCGGAAAACGCCGGACGGGTCAGTTAATAAATAAGTAAAATGGGGATTTTAATGAATCAAAAATGAAATAAAAATTCTGAATTTCTGAATTTCTTATACACATCCCGTCTATAATTTTGAAACATAATCATCCATATTTTCCCCCTTGCCTACACAATTTAATTGCATTATGAATGACCCGCAGAGCTTTAAAAATGTATTGATATCAGGCCCTTTTTATCGCATGGGCAAATCGGAACTTTGCCCATGAGCCCTGGATTTCAAAGGGCCTCCAAAATCCATATATTAATTTACGAAACATTATTTTTTTTCCAATTCCAACTCTGAAAATTTTTAAATATAAAATTCAAATTTAATTGAAAAAAAAATTACTTAACATTCTGCAAAACAAATTTCATTTTGAACTCACAAAACTCAATGCTTTCGCAAAGCTAATTTCAACCACTTTTATATAAAAATTAATATTTTGATTTTAATAGATTTTATTAACAATAATCAGAATAACATGAATGGAAAATAATCAGTATGTGTAGTACAACTTAAAAAGAAGCGAAAGAAAATAACTTGACTAATTTCATTTATATGTTACAATATTTAACACTATTTTACAAGTTGAAGTTGTTAAATTTATCTTCAATTAATGTAATAGCGTGCTAAAATTATATAAAAGAGTCTTGTTCTGTACTAAAGGGAATAAAAAGTATTTTTATTAATTAAGGTACTTAATTTAGAATTGAAGGAGCTATGAATTTTCTTCTATTTAAAATCCAAGGTGCGAATATATTGTTTATGCATTACATACATGACTCACCATCAATAATGTTGCAACAGTTGGAATGGGGATCCCCTAATTTATCTTTGCCCAGGGACCCAATTAGTCATGATAGGGGCTCTGATTGATATGGTTTGCGAGCGTGAAAGATTGCAGACTAATGCTTTAGAATATGGAACCCGCACTTTAGCTTCTACAGCCTCAACATCAACAGTGTGGGAAAACAACTTTTACAGGCAAATTCATTTGGAGATACGAGCGGAAGAAAGTGTTACATGGCAAATAAAAAATTTATAGATAATTTAAGCAAATTACTTTTCTGCGATTTATTTTATTTTCTTATTTTATTTTTTTCTTAATTCAAAAATACTAAACTCTCTCTCTCAAAAAAAAAAAAAATAATAATAATTGTTAGATATTGCAAATTATTACAATTATTTAAATTTTTATACATTAAAAAACAATGTTTCATATCTTTAACGTTATTTTAAATCGTATTATTTTAATTTTACTATGCAACAGATTTTTTTTATGATACCTTCGTTCTAAAATAAAGTTTTAGACAAATGTGGTGCAACTTGTCTAAAATTGCTTGTGACTATAAGCTTTCTTTAACATTTTGTAACAAAACATTATTCATAGAAAACATGCAACAGAATTAATAATAGTTAGTTTTCCATTTTATCTTTACATTTTTATTTCATTGAAAATATATTGGGTAAATATTTATTCCCTCTTTTTTTTTTTTTTTTTTTTTCACAAAAAACTACTATAAAGTCGCTAAACGTAGAGTATGGATTAAAGCTGCCGAAACCTGATAATCCCCAAAAAGGCGTTTTCTTCGGTTCAAATTTTCTATATTTCGCTAAATAATTTATTAAATAAAATTGTATCATATATATAATATAATTGTATCATATGTATAACTGCAGCATTATCACTATATGTGACGGAGAGAGGATCATTGGGGGATATTGTCTCTCCACTGATTTTATTTTAATACTTGGCAGTTAAAAAAAATAAATAAAGTCTATTCTACCCATGTAATTTAAATTAATTAAACACTTAGAAAATGGATTAAGACCTTGTTATCAGTTTCGAGCTTTTTCTAAATAAAGGAAATATACCGAACGACATATATATTTTAAAGTATCTTTTAAATTTTCTTTTTTTTGTTTCGTAAAAAATGGTAAAAGGTTCAAACCAACATAACTATTGAAGTAGAATCAACAAATTCCTCAAAGTTAACACAATAACAACAAAAATAATGATAATAATAACAATAATAAAATAAAACTTTTATTTGTTGTTTTATTTATTTATTTTTTTTTTCTTAACTTCTATTTAATATGTTTCAATCTTAGGGGGTGGGGGGCTAGAATGAACTGTTTAAATTTTCAGTTTTGAGAAATGCTGGTTGAATTTTATTTTTATTATTTAATATTTCTTAAATTTCTCAATTTTCTTTATATGGGTATGTTAAAAAATTGTCTCACATAAATGGTTTAGACAAAGAAAAAAAACCTTCTTACTTTAGCTTATTTTGCGTTTATATTTCCCATTAAAAAAAGAAAGATTTGGATAAGAAGCATATCTTTACCAAAATTTTGTCCTTCACAATAATTCTTTCTTCCTGCCCCCTCGTTATCAAAAATAGTTATATTTAGTAGATGAACAAGCGAAAATGATTTCCTGTTTTCCTCCCTTTTGGAGAAACACCCCCTGCATTAAGTGTTCTTATCGCACCTTATGCTACACGTAAGGATGAGCTAAACAATTGCTTGTGTTCTGAGAATTAGATAGGAAGGATGAACATATCAAAAGTAACAAAGGTAATGGACGCGCGTGTTTCGATAAGGTTATCAAAATTTGTATCCGATTCTGGTGAAATGAGAATATTCCACGCGAGTCCTTGGACTTGAAGACTTTTTTTTTAACGGACGATTTTTTTCCTCACAAGACCGCGAAATCTTTGACCTTACGTCTACACTGTCTGAGAAGCTGACTTATCGCAATAAACTTAGTGTAAAACATAACGGTTACCTTATCTCTCCAAGCTTGATAACATTACGCGGAGTCTATTTCATATACATCTTATCAAGCCTCAATGGGCCATGTGCCAACCATCCTTCAACTTAAATTTTAAGAAAGAAAAGAGAAAGAAAGAAAGGAAAAGAAGGAAACTTGTATTTGTACAAAATTCTAGAAAAAGATGCACAAAGATAAAAAGTATTGAACGAAAGAATGAAAGTGCAAAAATAAAAAATTATGAATGTAATACGAAATCCTCAGTACACACACACACACACATATATATATATAGTTACAGGAGAAAAAAAATAATATCAGCCCACAAATAGTTGTACTAATATTAACGATATTTTTTAAAGAAAAATGTTAGAAAATGAATAAAATCCAATGATATAAAAATTCATAAACTTCGAGAAAAATGTTTACGCTTCAATCTTTTAAAAATGCTTTTAAAACTAACGAACATCAATATATTAACCAGAATATTATTTTTTTTTCAAGTGATAATGTATTAATACTTTTTAAATGTACAAAATAGTTGTTATTATTACTGAAATGAGAAACAAAAATAATAAGTCCTTAATAAGCAGCTGATTATTGTATTAAAAATACAAAAATAAATCATTCAATTTCAGTTCTGAAATGCTGTACCAGTAAAGTAAGAGAATGGGGGTATGAATAAAAACCCTTATCATGCTCCAGACATTCAAAACCAATTCCTTGTTCTTTCAATGGATTCTTTTGAAAATTGTTAATGGCAATCTAAAATAGTTATATTCAAAACTTGGTAAAAATATATAAATAAAGGTTTTTAAATTATTCAGTTTTTAAATTCTTAAAATAAAAAATAATTGTCATATTTTAAAATGTCTCGCGCGCATTTAGTTTTGCATAAATATGCATAAAATAGGGCAATATTTACTCATAAGATACTTTTTATATATTATAATGGAAATTGGCAACTGTAAAAGTTCACTAATACATAAGTAGAAAAAAAAATTTAAAAATTATGCTTCTTTAAAAAAAAAAACTGTATTTTTTATATTTGTTTAAATTTTGACATTAAAATATTCTTGAAATGCAACTTTTTGTGCTAACTTTTACTCATTATTGTATAGAGAATGTAAAGTATACATTTTAAAATAATCTGATAATTAGGGATGCGCATGGAACGTTTCAAAGGTTAGAAATGTGCGAAATTTTCACTTTTGAGAAAAGCGCATTTTAAGTGAAACAAACTGCATAAATATATGATGCATAAATAATAACTGCATAAATATATATGAAAACTTCTATTTATATTTAATGCATAAATATATACAGTTTTTAGAAATTTAAAAACTTATAGCTCAACGAAGAAGCGTAAGGATTGAAAACTCTTTTTGCATCAGATAAATTTGAGTTTTTAGTTTCATGAATCTCGAAAAGAGAAAAAAAAAAGTATTTCTTTGTAAAATTTCATGATTTTGAATGTCCACTGTCACTTTAAACAATCATAAAATATCTTTGGCTTTGACTGATGAAGCGTTAATTTTTTTGAAATGTTCTATTTTATGGAAATTTACTGATCAAACATTAAAATAAATAAATAATTAATTAATAAATGCCAACTTGTTAAGGAATTAAAGTTCAACAAAAAACAAAAAGAGTAAATTTAAAAAAATGTTTTGTGTAACATATTAAGTCAAGATAAATTTCTAAAGAATAAGCTAATATAAACAAAACCGAAAGAGAGAAAAAGAAATGAAAAAAGAAAAATCAGCAAGATACGATACGTAAAGAAAGGAGTCCAGGTTAACCACGTCCTGTTTTAAACTATAATAACACAACTGCATAATAATGCTTAACCTATATGTTTTCACAACTATATTTTAAGTTTTACATTTGTAAAGTTTCTTTAGGAAAACTGCATTAACCAAAAATAATATAAGGTATTCTGGGGTAATAACGCCACGTTAAGGTTCTACCAATTTTCACAGCTTAGTTTTAGATTACATTTTTTAAACAAATATAGGATTTGATACAGCAGCTCATTGACTATCTATATAAAAAAGATAATTTAACAGATATGTGTATTCATAAAATGTAATGGCATGATTTCTTGACCAATGATATTTGCAAACAAAACTATATGCAAACAAAACTATACGTAATGCAAACAAAACTGCATTGCAACCATGCAGACAAAACTATAAAATAAGATGGAATAATGTCATGTAGATTGCCCAATTGTAAAAATGAAAACTCTACAGCTCTAGGAATTGACAAATTGCGTTCTAAGCTGTTGAAAATGTTCATTTTTTTGTGAAAGTGTGAGAAAAAGAAAGGTGTGGTGGTGGTTGGGAGGATGCAAAAGAATATCAGATTCTAAGCTAATTTTTGCTTAAAAAAGACCGTTTAAATAGAATTATTAGACACATTGTACGGTTCTGTGTTTATTTGAATCAGTATTTATATTCCCATTTATGCATTCTATGCGATAGAAAAAATTCAATTTTTTGTGAAAGTGAAAGAAAAAGGAATGAGGGGGAACTTCAACAGAATATAACACCCTGTGCCACCCTTTTCTTAAAAACTCTCCCTTAAATATAATTATGAGAAATATTGCGGTTTTAACCATTTATAATGCAATGTTTTAATCATGTGAAATTTTATAATAACTAGAATTATATGTAGTAAATATTTTTATTAATACTATTATAGTATTCTTCTAAATAGTTTTTTAACCATAACTCCAAATTAATGGGGATTCTTTAAACCTAAAGTTAAATTGTCAGCGTTATATAAAACATGCTTTGATAAATTTTTAAATAATTAAATAAGATTTTGGATGAAAAATATTATCCCAATTAGATCTCTTATTAAATTTTATACATGATTCATATGGTTATATATCATTATCTCTATGTTAGCAATAAAATTAACCTTTAACTGCTTTTAGCAATCTCACTGAACGCTGTTTCCCCCTTCCCCAAATTTTAGAGTTTAACTTGTATTTTCCAGTTTAACTTTAGCTACGACTAAAATTCTCTTTCGTTTGGAGTCCTCGTACTATTATTAGAAATATTTGAATAGATTAACTTGAATTAGAATTAATTCTGTACAAAAGGTTTAGTGCAGAAACAGTATTCTAAGATTTTTAATCTTTGATCGCCTTTTAACCTTTAACTAATGTTACCGGACTCGCAGACCACTGTTTTTCTTTTAACTTTTATAGTTTAACTTGTATTTTTCAGTTTAACTACAAACACTACCGAAATTTTGTTTCTTTTGGAACTTAGTACTATTACCAGAGACTTTTAAATAGGGGAATATTAAGTATAATATATTATAAATATTATAGTCTTGTATAAAAAGTTTAGTACAGAAACACAATTCTATAAGTTATTTCCGCCTTTTATTCATCTTTCAATCTTGCGGTCTCACAAACCGCTTCACATTAGTTACGTTGCAATTTCTGACATATCGGTTAAAGGTTAAATTTGTAAAATTTTGAAAAACTGAAGGCTGAGAAAGCAGATAGTTAAAATTTGGAACTCAATTGTACAATCCAGTGGAAATTTAATACAAACCTGATTTTGAATATGTTCGAATTAGAATATCAAAAACAATTTATTGTAGTTTTATTTATACGAGTTTAAAATTATTTTTTACATTAGTATTAAAAAAAATAGAGAGATTAGTTTTGGGTAATGGGCCCCCTCCCCTTAATCTTACCATTTCAAGAATGATAATAATGCTGCCCCATATTAATAATTAAACCCTTTTCGGATGTAGTTCGGCCACTGTTGGAAGTCAACTGGGGTAATAATGCCAAGGACTGGCGTTATTACCCCGGTATCCTTATTGCGTAGTACATTTTAAACTACAAATTATCTCGAAACGATATCCAAAATCTTCTACAACATTTTGAAATGCACTACAAATTGATGTAATAATCAAAGTATTTCCGGATAAAAAATATAGTCTTCACATTACAAAACGTATCTCGCAAATTTTAGATCAAGCGTTAATTTTAGTTGCTTGTAAAAGAAAGAAGACCCACAAATGGAACAAATTAACTTTAAGCTGTTTTTTGTTATTTATATGACTCAAAATCCTTCTGCGCAGAGCACATGGGTGTCATTTACCGGAAAATTTCATAATTATGCAAAATATTAGCACTTGGCGTTATTACCCCGCCTGGCGTTACTACACCAGAACACCTTATGTATATATTTACATCAGCTTTACTTTGAGTTCAGTTTCTGATAATTCAAATTTGCTACTTGATTTAACGAATAGTAGCTAATTCTCTAGTGCTATAAAGCTAGTATCCGAAAATTGTTTGTTTTATTAAGTTGATAATTTGATAATTAAATGAATTTCGCAAAAAGTTACAATTTTGTTTAAAACTGCAATTCGCATGTGTAAGTACTTTTATAATTTAAAAATGAAAAAAAAAAGTAGTTGCTTTATTACAAGTTCCTAATATATATTCAATTATATATTTACTGTGAATCGATTTGAAGCCCATGCCGACATATTTTATTTATTTATTTATTTTTTTTTTTTTTTAATTATGAAATATTACTGAAAATATTTACATAACATGAAAAATTAGAAATGTCGAAATCAGCTTTAAAATTAACATAATAAATAATAAAATTGTTGGATAAATTTACTTTAGATAGTAGTTAGGTAATTAACGGAGTAAAATTAAAGTTTACTTCGATTCACAGAAAGGATGCAAAATATTTTTTTTTTCTTTAAAGATAAATATAAAATAATTTTAATAAAAGTGTAAATAGAGTTTTGAGGCATCTTTGCATAGCAATAAAGAAACAAAATCTTTAATCGCATAACAAACAGATTGAAAAACTATTTAAAAAAAAGTTTCGATGTAATTGTAATTCCTAATTTCAGAATGAAAATGAATATTTTTTTTCTTCAAATCTTGATGTCTCACTTAGATGAGAACATACATAATAAGATTTAACCTGTGATATTCTAGGTAGAAATACTACGTGAATTTTAAATTTTGCGAAAGCGGTGAAGTAATACACGTGATTGCACAATTGCATATAAAAAAATCAGGATATATATTTGGAATCCTGAATTATTATTATTTTTATTTTCCAATAAGAGGGATTAGGTATCCTTTGAACTAACAAAATACGTGAAAAAGGTGATCCCTATAAGAATTTTAGTCATTTTATATCTAATTGACTTTTAATTATAAAATTGAAAACATATATTAAGACATATATATTTTATGAATTAAAGTACACAGATATATATATTTCTTAAACAACTTATTTTTAAAGATAATACAATTTTTACGAAGCAATTATGCTTGCATTTATTGCGTGCATGATTTTTCATATTTAAATAGCTAAAACAAATTAAGATTTTTTTTTTTAATGAATAGAGATATAAGTGTTTTCAAAATGACCTCCAAAAAACAATAAATAAATAAAAACGCTTGTAAATCAAGACATTATTTTTTCTTTATAAAAATTCGAAATATCAGGATTTTTTTACTACAAAAATAGTTGTTAAACTTTCACTTAAGAAGCATAATAATAAGTCAATTAGTGCCTCTGCATGTTTGACATATTTAGCGAAAATTTTGTGAAATTCTAGGCAACAATTTTCAGAAATCATACACGCAAATATCAAAAGTGCTGTCTGATAAAATTGACTTTAAAGATTAAATCACCCATTGATTATATGGAAAAAGCTCAAAGTATTTTAGACATAACTTCTCGATTTTTGGTAACTTTAAAAAGTACCTAATCCAGTAAATTATGGGTAATCTTGTCTAAAATACCAGTAATATTATATATATATATAGTATTTATAATAATAATCTAACATTACAGTAAACTTAAGACATAAATCAAACAATATTAAGTTCCAAATTAAAATTTCGATAACCACCCAATTATATGATTGAATAGATCATTCTTATGATTTTCTTAGTGTCTCTCTTTATGAGGAGGGAGGGAATAAATCTTATCCTAAAATCGGCAACATTTAGAGCACGATACAAAGTTCAGGTAGCAGCAGCAGTAGTCAGTCACATAAAAAGAAATAGTTCAGTCACCTACTGACATTGTAAGAATCTTTATCAAAAAGCAAATATAGATTCCATTATATTTCAGGAAAAAAGAACTTTAACCTTTTCATACATACATGACCATGGGCGCGACCGAAGAAAAATGAATCTAATATCTGATAATTTTAAGCTTATCACAATGTGTTGAGTACTGAATATAAACACTTTGACCTCCTCGAAAACTTATCAAAAAAACTGTAGAGCTATACGTCTATATTCTTAACGGTTATGATTCTTTTTTTTTCTTTAATTTGAAGGTTATCCCCCCCTTTTTTTTTATTTTGTTCATACTCCTTACATTGACATTGATGATACTATATGCTTCCCATGGACTTTTCCCTGTCTTCTTATCATAAATCCCATAAGAGTGATAGTAAATGCCATCTAAGCAAAATATTGATAAGGCAGCTTGAGAAAAAAGTTGCATCTCGCCACATTTGATGAGATTTCCCGCTAAGACAAGATAAGAATATAATTTCTAAAAAAAGTTCCACTAGTTATTCTTATCTCATCATTTATTATTTGTTTCTGTAGCAGATATAATCAAACTATTTTTAGGAATAACTGTAATTTGTATTATAAAGACAAGGTTATTAAAGAAGTTTTTTTTCTACTCACTCTCATTTAAACGTATCGTTTGCATTTCATTTTTTATAAATGATTCCTTTAGCATATGAACACAACAATTAATTATAAACAGCAAACGTATTTCTGATGCATTAATGGGGAAACATTTTTTTCCTTCAATATACACTTTGCATGTAAATTTCACAAATATTTTACAAAAATTATTTAAACCTTATAAAAAAAAAAAAAAAAAAAAAAAAAAAAAAAAAAAAAAAATCCTTCGGGAAAATTTGCAAAAATTATTCATAAATTTTTATTTTATCTTTTAAATATTGAAACATATTGCGAAAAAAAATTCTTGTTTCTTTTTTTTTTTTTTTTTTTTTTTTTTTTTGTATGTGTGTGTGTGTGCGTTTGTTTGCGAGATAAACGGTGAAAATGGTGGAAACCTTTGGAACGAACTTATACCATACTTCTCAATAAAATTTCTTATGCATTAATTACCTTGATAAATTTAAAACTCGCAAATATTTATTAAATTAACATGTGGATATTTCTTTTTCAACGGGTATAGCCTGTTAATTTTCTTGCTTTGGTTGTATTATTTTGTGCAAATGTACTATTAACAGCATGAATACGTACGGATAAACAGGCAGACTAATAGACAGGTAGACATAAAATCACACATACTATACTTTTTAGCTCTTTAAATTTATACATTGGTTATCAATTATTTATTTTATAGTAATTGAAATTTTAAGAAAAAGCTTAAAGCACTTTTGGATTAATATTATTTTTGACGGAAAAGAGATTTAGTACTCTACAAAAGATACAAAAGGGAAAAAAAAAAAAGCATAAATCGTATTTTTATTAGATATTTGACAAAATATACACAGATGTAAGTTTACATTTTAAGGATTGACATTATGATAAATAGCAATATTTACATAAAGTTCGATCAGTTTCTATCTTTTTTTAGGGAGGGGGGGGGGACAAAAATTTGCCAAATCTATGTAACGTTTGTCAACACTTGTGAGTCTACCACGAAAGTTAAAGAACTGGATCTATGCAATTTTTGGAAAAAAAAAAAAAAAGAAAAGAAAAGAAAAGAAATAAAATGTTTCAATCAACTTCCTCTTTTTCTTTCTTTTGGTTCCTGCTATTTCTGAATTTGTAGCATTGTGTCCTTGTTTATTAACTCGATTATATATGTTTGTTGTTTGTTACCAGGTGTGTCCATGATGACCCGAAAGTTGGCCGATAGCTCCAAACCAACCGTTGAGATCAAGCAGGAAGGCGACGAGTTCATCATCAAAACCATTGCCTTCAAGAACTCTGAAATCAGATTCAAGCTTGGGCAGGAATTCGAGGAGAAGAGGCTTGATGGAGCCACAGTCAAGGTGCGAAAGTTTAAACATATACTTAAAGTAGTTGCTGTTTTTGTATATACGGTTAAACTTGGGCAGTTCAAAGTTAGAGGGACCGAAGAATATTTAAAATTTCGAATTACATATATTTTCTCTCTCTTCAAAAAACGAGATAAATAAAAAATATTAACTTCCCGATGAAAAATTTAGTACATAAACATTATCTGAAAATACTACTACATTTTTTCATTAAATCAAGCAATTTTTACTAGTTTAATTATTCATAACTTTTAAGAAAAAAAATCAGATATTTTTTATTGCTTCTTTGAATATAATTTTTGAGTCATAGCATACGATTCCAACTCATCAAATGATACAAAGTACATAACCTTCTACACTTAACTAGTTAGATCTTCTACAACGGATTCTGCTGAACGGGTGTGGCCAAGTCTCGGGATTTTGCTAAGAGAGATTTTGCTTGGGTTAGAAAACTCCTTGGAAATTGTCAAATAGTAAAATTCCATATCAGCGTTTTTTTTTTTGTTGTTTTTTTTTTTTTTTCTTTTTCTTCTTCTTTAATAAAGACCGTTAAAATAAACTTTTCAAATATTTTGCAACTTAGCTTAAAAAAAAAAAAAAAAAAAAAAAAAAAAAAAAATCTCAGGAACAAGTTTTACCGCAGGATTTTAAAGGCAATCGAACAAAAAGTTCGAATTGTCCGAAATAAAATTCGAAATATCCACGATATTTTTACATTGTTTTAACATAGACTTACAGCAAAAATTCGAATTGCCCAGAATTTCGAATTAAACAAGTTCGAATTATCCAAGTTTCACTGTATTTAGATAAGTATAGACAGCTCAAGATTAGATATCAGTATCTGTAGTTAGAGAATAAATAAATCTTTTATTTTCAGAATAACCTTTTTTAGATTTAATATATGAAAACACGGTTATTCTTCAAAAAATCTATTGGGATCGGGTCATAGTTTTGGTCCATTTAGAATATAGATATGGATATTTAAATAAGTTATCAAGTTAAGAAAGATTAAAACCATAATTACAGAACAATGACACTTTCTATAACTATCGATAACTTTTTGAGAATATGCAATTCACATCATTTCGGTCAAGATTTCATATGTACAATTATTTTCATCAACTCTAATTCTCATAGTAGAATGCATTCTAGCAGTTTCATAGTCCAGGAATATTTCAATTCGCACCAGAAAAATGTCTACAATAAATTTCGCCTTATGATATATTTTATTACAGTCGGCTCTCGTTAATTCGAACTCATCGGAACCACAAGAAATGTTCGAATTACGGAAAGAATGAGATGAAAACATGCTTAAAATGGTACTATTCCAAAGAAATTAATGTTATAGATTTTTGAAAAATTTATTCCGTCTGTTATCACTAAAATATTACTTAATATTAAATTAAAATATATAAATACATAAACCAATTGAGGTATTAGAAAATTTTGACATGTCATTTATTGACAGACGAGACACTAAAAAATTAGACATCAAATGTACGGCATTATATGTACACTCGTTTGGAACAATTCTCACAAAAATCTAAGAAAATAAGTTATTCAAAGAATTCGAAGTCTATGAGAAAGAAGAGAAAAATGAAAATTTGGAATTCGCGTGAGTTCGAATTAAACGAAGTCGAGAGAAAATGAGTTCGAATAAATGAAAAAATGTTAACGTAATTCTGCATTGAAATTTTCAGGACTTTATGTTTAGTTCGAACTAAGTGAAGATTCAATTTATTCGATTTCGAATTAACGAGAGTCGACTGCATCTAAAAACCAGTTTTATTATTTTAAATTTCTAGTGTGAATTTGGAATATCCGAATAAAAAAAAAAAAATCCACTTAATTCGAAACACTGATGATAAAGGAAGTGAGTGTCATCACTTCCTCATCAGCCTCTATTGAATACAGGTAAATACTTAAAAATATTAATTAATACTATGATTTATAAGTATTTGGATATAGTTAAAGCCCACTCAGCCTAATCTCAATTCAGATAATGATAAAAAACTAAATCGGCATTTTGTTAAAATTCCTCACATCTTCATAACTCTTATTTTGTCCTATTTGGAGAGAATAACCCAAATATTTTACAAAAAAAAAAAAAAAAAAAAAAAAAAAAATTCATACATTAACCTGTATTGTTATTCACATTATTATTATTATTGTTATTATCGATTCATAAATTGGGGCATGAAAAGTTAAGAGTTAACCTATTGAGGTGTTTTACATGTTAACTAAATGTACCTTTTCTCCTAAATTACTGATCCGATCACGACATTTTTTTTTTTTTAATGTGTAACTTTATTGAATGAATTAAGATTTCTTTTAAAGAATAAATATATTCTATTAAGATTTAAAAAAAAAAAAAAAGTGTTTTTTAATTGTTAATTCTCAGCTGCAATAACATTAATTGGCACATTTAGGTACAATAACACGAATAACTCTTCAATGAAGGTAGTATTTATTTTTATTTTTTTTCTTCTTTTTTTTCAGACCGTAGTGAACCTTGAAGGTGGAAAACTCGTCCAAAAGCAACACGGTGATAAAGAAGTCACAATCACCAGAGAAGTCGACGGAGACACATTGAAAGTGGTAAGTAAGCGGATAATTTTGAAAACACACAAGTGGGTTTTATATATATTAAACTTTTATATACAGTAGAACCTCGATTAACCGAAATTTCTGTTAACCAAGCCAATAACAAAATCTGTTTTTTTTTTTTTTTTTTTTTTTAATGAGCTTTTAAAGACTACACTTTTTAATTAACTAGCTGTGCTATTGGTCCTGTCAGAGGACTGTATTGGACTCTGAATTGGCCGAGTCCCGTATCTGGCCTGGCGGAGTTAGAACAATTTTTTCAACAAGCCGGGCCGCAAAAAAAAAAAAAAAAAAAAAAAAAAAAAAAAAAAAAAAAAAAAAAAGGCTATTAGGTGGGGCCTATATAAAAATCTAAACGAAGCCTATAAAATACGCACCATTTTCAATGAATATGACTTTCGTGCGAATAACAATAAATATGCGTCACGAGCCAATGGTAGTTTGACAACATCGATACAGAAATGTAACCTGTCCAATGTAGACATCGATATCAGAAAGTTACATAGTGCCTGATCAATGTATTTTTTTTTCTTTTTGTTTGTTTGTTAGTCTGTTTTATCAGACTCATGCCGAGCCGAGATCAGATTTGCATTTTATTTTACATAGTATTGTTTAGTAAAAATATTAATAATGTAATAAGCTTCTGTTAATGGAATCTTTTGGAAATGGTTTCATTTGTTGAGCTGGGAAACATAACTTTATGTACGCTTATTTTTATCATTTAAAAAATGTTCTATTGTTTTTTATTCTAAGAGATATTAAATTCGCGAGCACGGTGAGCTTTTATACACAGTTTCTATTATCCGAGATCTCTGATATCCGAGGTATTTAGCGGTCCCAATTAACTCGGATAATCGAGGTTGCACTGTATATATTATATTCACATGTAGTTTCGGTATTATTTACACATAATCATAAATAAATAAACAAAATAAACGTTGTTTTCTTTATCCAAATCTCCGTTTTCTTTTCATCCTTCAAAAGCACTGCACTATATGTACTTAAAATTTTCATTAGGACAGAAAAATCATTCCTGATTAATTCTTCAAATCGAATTTTGATGGCATAATATGGTTTTCTGCCATTCCTTCTATCAAGCACAGGATTAGATGCAAGATCAAAGAGATGAAAAATCATTACTTACCTTTATTTAAAAAAAAAAAAAAAAAAAAAAAAAAAAAAAAAAAACCCTTAAACAAAGCCTAATTTTTATGTATCTTTCAAAATTCTGGTTTTGGTAAAAAGACAAAATGATTATTTTACAGTCACCGCCAAAAAAATCTTGACACTTTCGATTTTTGATGTTTTGTTAAATATCTAGAAATATACACAAGGAATTATTCTGAAACTCCTGGTGTGTAAACAAAATAGTACACGTCATATATTTTGACAAAGATTTTTCCTCTAAATCTAACAGGGGACCATCAATAAATTGAAAAAGAACGAAGATCTTTTGGATCACCCTGTCAAAACTAATGAAGCAAAACAGTTTAAACTGCAGATAATGATTAAATGGCTTATTGTGATAAGTTGTGTCGATTTTTAAGAATATAGCTTGAAAACTCGTAGAGAAATTAAAGTTTTTATAAAAACGGTCCAAAATTTTTCCAAGTTTTTTGCTTATAATTTTCAGAGCTCTTCATAAAACACAATAATCTTTTCAGAAAATATGAAAAACAACATTGCACATAACACCCTGTAATCAGAATTAAAAAATAATAAAAAATGTATGAAAAATGAACGGGTTTACTAAATAATTTTTTACTGCGCATGCGTCAACGCTTTTAAAATTTCATTTGCATATTATGTTAGTTAAATGTATAGAGCAACTTTTGTGAAAGTCTCAAAAACATAGCTTGAAAACTCTGAAAATTATCGTCAATAGAATATTGTCAAAATCCATTATTCCCAAATTGAAGCAAAAAGATGAGGGGCTGTATCCATATTCCATTGATTAGTACCTTCACAGTATTGCACGTACTACTATATTTGGATACTACTCCTTATCTTTTTGCTTTATTTTGGAAATAACGGATTTTGACCATATTCTATTGACGATAATTTTTAGAGTTTTTAAGCTATGTTTTTGAGACTTTCACAAAAGTTGCTCTATACATTTAACTAACATAATATGCAAATGAAATTTTAATAGCGTTGACGCATGCGCAGTAAAAAATTATTTAGTAAACCCGTTCATTTTTCATACATTTTTTATTATTTTTTAATTCTGATTACAGGGTGTTATGTATAATGTTGTTTGTCATATTTTCTGAAAAGATTATTGTGTTTTATGAAGAGCTTTGAAAATTATAAGCAAAAACTTGGAAAAATTTTGGACCGTTTTTATAAAAACTTTAATTTCTCTACGAGTTTTCAAGCTATATTCATAAAAATCGACACAACTTATCACAATAAGCCACTTAATCATTATCTGCAGTTTAAAGTGTTTTGCTTCATTAGTTTTGACAGGGTGATCCAAAAGATCTTCGTTCTTTTTCAATTTATTGACGGTCCCCTGTTAGATTTCGGGGGAAAATGTTTGTCAAAATATATGACGTGTACTATTTTGTTTACACACCAGTAGTTTCAGAATGATTCCTTGTGTATATTTCTAGATGTTTAACAAAACATCAAAAATGTCAAGATTTTTTTGGCGGTGACTGTAAATTACCTGGAAAATTCTTAATTATATGCCCATAATTTTTAATTCTGTAATTTACATTACAAAATTGGAAAGAGCATTCGATTGTTTAATAATTTCCTGAGTGTTCTCATCTGCTTTGCTCAACAAGCGCAAAACGTTTTGACACATTGACAAATTCATTTTTCAACGGAAAGATATAAAATTGCAAAATCTGACCATGGAAGCGATTTGGAATCTAACTTAGTTTTCCATTTTTTGAGCTATAAATTACCTATGGAGTTATACGCATTTTCGATCACGTGATCACGCCTTTTTCTCCCTTTTGTCGACTGGTTTTTCTGCTTCCGTCGTGAAATGCAATTCAAAACGCCGACTTTCACAGCTTGTTCTAAAAAAATCTATGGCATTTGGGAAGAAAAAAAAAAAAAAAGTCCTTCCGGCAATGCCGGGAGGAAGAGGTAGCTTTCATATACTTATACATTTATTTATTTATTCTAAAGTAAATTACATTGTTCAAAAATACTAAGCTCAAATTAGTGGAAATAATCTTATAAAATTAGTGATTTTATAAGATTGAATACTAGTTTTTGTCAAGACTGAATATTAATAGGAATTTTTAGAAATTAGTCATCTTTTATTCAACCTGGTTATATTTTAAGCGATTTAGAGAGTCACCAAATTCCGCGATATCATAAAGTGTATGCCATTTTAATCCGTTCGCGACGGCGCGCGCATTTTGAAGTGCGCATCTGAGGACGGAGCGGGGAAATTCGATTTCACCTTCTGGGCCGGAGGATTTCGCGCAGTTAAGCCTAACGCTTGTCAAAAATTCTTTAAAAATTAATAAAAAAATAACTTTCGCATGAAACTTTTTGAAATTCATATACATGGAATATGATGTTATTTTACATATTTATTCAAAAAATGTGTGATATTTTAATTGAAAAAAAAATGTTTAAATGTAAATAATGAATAGTTAATATCCTGTTTTTAGCTTTTAAAATGATATAACATGACAGAAAAATACTTACTAGGCTGTTAAATATCAACCTATGAAACATTTTGCTATAATAGAAAAACAAGCCTAACCATCTTGATATTTAATAATTTTTAACACTTTCAGTAAATGAAATAAATGTTTTACAAAAAACGATTTATTTAGAAATGAAAAATATTAAATAAAACATACAAACAACCTGCTACTGTTGCTTTGTAACACTTATATATGTATCTATCTATATATATATATATGTGTGTGCGTGTGTAAGATTGGAATTAAAAAAAACTTAGTTTAATTTTATAATATTTTTTAAATAAAAAAATATATATAACACATAATTAAAAACAAACACAGTCTTGAATAATAATCAGTAATGATGTGCAAAGTAAAAATTAAAAATGTACCTTTCCAAAATATGTTTATGCTAAAATTATTTCAGAAATAGAAAATATAATTCCATATGGTATATCGTATAATACGATATACCATAATAAGGTACCATATACATAATAAGGTATATCAAATAAAAATTATTGGATAATTATGAATAAAATTTAATAATGATTTGAAACTTTCAAAACTTTCGTTGATGTTAAAATTATCTTTTAAAATCTATGTTAACATATAATCTAATATATAAGTAAGAAAAAAATCTTGAATAATAATAAATAAAGCACAATAATACTTTAAAATACTCTTTAAAACTTAAAACACTCTTTAAAAACTTTTGTTCATGTTACTAGTAATTTTTAAAATGAAATGCATATATATGCAAGCATGTAATGTAAAACATATTAGATAAATATATAGATTATAGAAAAAAAACTGGTCAGTAACGCAGAAAAATATTCTTAATTTAGCTGCACTGAGAAAGAATGTTATCATCGTATCAGCTCTCACAATCAGTATGTAACCCCTTTTTTTCTTTCTTATTATTTTTTTATTTTTTAATTGCGAAGCACTCCTGAAATAAAATAAAAAGATAAATCTTTCCATCGAGATAAAAGAGCGGGAAAAAAAGCAATGAATCAGATGTTCATGTTATCATTCGTAACCTTAAATATGCTTATTAATACACTTACTTACGTTAACCGCAAATTTTTCCTTCTGAAGTTCAGTAGCATTATTTCTAATAAAGAAAAGTAAAGTTTTACTAGACGCGTAAAAAGATTTATGAAACACAAAGACGTGATGAAAAAATAATCTTTTTCCCATTGTAGTATTTCCATAAAAAATTAAATTCGCGTGGATTAAAAAAAAAAAAAAAAAGTTTTCATTAGCTTTCCTAGTTTGAAGGAAAAGACTTCTTCCTTAATATACATTCAAATAGAATTAGGATAAATTTTTTATATGCTAAACTGTGAAAAACAAAACGTTCCGTTTGATCGGCATCAATGGTAGTCTCGCGGGATGTGAGTACAAACAGCGCCGGCATGAATTGTAGTCTCGCGGGATCTGAGTACAATCGGTGCCGGCATCTATAGTGGTCGCTCGTCCCCAAGGGGTTAAAGCAACATGATGGATCGTTCAGATCAGACCGTTTCTATATGTCAGCCATAAGCAAAATTCAAAGTGCTATAACTCAATCATTTTTTAAGATATAGACAAAACAAAAAGTGTTCTGGAATCATTGTTTTAAGTTTTAACACGTAAAAGAAAAATATTTTTCAACTTTTAATTTTTTCGCATTTAATTTTAAATTTTAAATTTAAAAAAAAATTTAAAATGGCCACCATTTTGAAACAAAATGCTGGATGATGCTGGCCAACGAACTCGGTCGAGACATTTGTATGTACTATGTACATACCAAGTTTAATTGAAATCGGTTCATAAATACGCGTGTTATCACGTGACAAAATCAGATCGTTTCAAAATGCCAGCCATAAGAAAAAATCAAAGTGCTATAACTCAATCATTTTGTAAGATATAGACAAAATAAAAAGTGTTCTGGAATCTTTGTTTTAAGTTCTAACAAGTAAAAGAAAAATATTTTTCAAATTTTGATTTTTTCGAATTTAATTTAAAATTTTAAATTTTTTAAAAAATTTAAAATGGCCGCCATTTTGAAACAAAATGGCGGATGATGCTGGCCAACGAACTCGGTTGAGACATTTGTATGTGCTATGTACATACCAAGTTTCATTGAAATCGGTTCATAAATGCGCGTGTTATTACATGACAAAAATCAGATCGTTTCAAAATGTCAGCCATAAGAAAAATTCAAAGTGCTATAAATCAATCATTTTTTAAGATGTTGAAAAAATAAAAAGTGTTCTGGAATCTTTGTTTTAAGTTCTAACACGTAAAAGAAAAATATTTTTCAAATTTTGATTTTTTCGCATTTAATTTAAAATTTTAAATTTTTTAAAAAATTTAAAATGGCCGCCATTTTGAAACAAAATGGCGGATGATGCTGGCCAACGAACTCGGTCGAGACATTTGTATGTACTATGTACATGCCAAGTTTCATTTAAATCGGTTCATAAATACGTTAGTTATCGCATGACAAAAATCAGATATATATATATATATATATATATATATGGTTATATATATATATATATATATATATGTCAACATTTGAACGGAGGGTGGTTTTGGGGTCTGGGGGTCATGATCGGTGAAAATATACCAAAATTTTTCGGAAGTGCTTTCCTCCGGACGGCTGCAATAGGTAGCTTTTTACTTTTTGTAATGAAAGCTACCTAAAACGGGAAAATGAGAGAGAATAGACAGTTTCTGAACAACACATGCTAGTTTCAAGCATTTCCGAACAAAAATAAATTAAAACTTATGTCACAAAAATACCCCTTTTGATTTAAGAGCACCCTTAAAACAAATTATATCAGAAGAAATTGACTTCCATATCCATATAATTACTTTACAGTCGTGAATATTTTCTTTTAATCTTTATCATTTAAAAAATATATTGTATTTTTAATTCTTATTTTTTAAACCTGTTCCTGTTCTCGTCTGATTATTTGGGGTTGGAGAGCGTCGCTCGTAGGCTCTAGGTCTGCACGGGCCGGAATTATTCCTAACAATGCCAAAAAAAAAAAAAAAAAAAGAAAGAAAAAAAAAAGAAAAAGAAAGAAAGAGAAAAATATGTATAAATATATATATATATATATATATATATTAGAATTAGAATATTTGTACAAAAGATTGTAAAAGACATTAAATTAAAAAAATAAAATCCACATTTAATTTTGAAAATAAAACTTCTCCAAAATTCAAAATTTTGAATCAAAGACAATCATTGTGTCAAATTTAGCAACGTTACATTTAGCCATATGCTCATCAGCCCCCCCTCCCCCCCACACACAGTTATTTTACTACATGCAGAGATTTAATTACTTCATGGTGTTTATTAAAATATATTAAACTAGGAAGCGGCAGCACAGACTAGCACCTCATCGAGTTCACGGATGAAAATCTAGGATTAGTTAACTCTCGATTCGCATATTACGACGCAATCGGTCTGTTAAGCCATATCTTGTAGAAAAACACTTCAAATCCTCATTTTAGCCATTGACTCGTAGGTTTGCCATTGCGCTTTCCAGGAGAACAGAGGAAATATTCTTTTCCCAACAGAATTTAGCCCCAAAGTATTGCCCGGTGCATCGCGTGGCGCTAGTGCTGCTGCACTGGCTTTGGATCACATGACCTGTTGTCGGCTAATCTCTCGACTAGTTTGCTAGCAGGATACAGGTACGCTAGGAAACAGGATGTAGGGGGCGCCAGGTTTAATCTTCTCCCAAATTGCCGGAAATGCCAGCCAGACTCAGAAAGACTTTAGGGACAAAAGTGGAAGCGCCCTCTTTGTTCTCCTTCTACTATTCACGCCTGCACCCAAAAGTATGAAAACATGGAGGACTGGGTGCAGATAAACCTATTATTTTGTTTACTATTGTTTGTCCTATGAGTTAATTGGTAAAATCGGCATTTTAGGTGTTTTCCACCAAGATACGACTTGGCAAACCGATTGAGCTGTAATATGCGAATCGAGACTTAACTACTCCTAGATTTTCATCCGTGAACTCGATGTGTGTGCTGCCGCCTATACATGAAACGATGATATACCACCGACTTAATCTTTGTTATTTCTTTTTTTAGGTGTGCGAATGTGGAAACGTTGTATCTACAAGAATTTACCAACGAGTTTAAAGTCATTAAAATCGTCTTTCAACAAATCATCTGTCTCATTGTGTCTATCCAAGCCAATCTTCTTCCCCGATCAGAATTTCCTCCCATTATGATCGGGACCTCCTGTTAATTAATGTGTTGATTCCTACGTCCGTCAATGTCGGTCATCAAATTGTTTGTCAATTGCGTTGCCAATTATCACAATGTGTCTGCACTTCTGTTTTAAATGTCTTGCAGTTTCTGAAACAATGTGTTCTTTACATTGCTTGGAACTTTTAATAAAATTTTGAAATAAATCAAAATTATATATATATTTTTTACTTTCTCTTCGTATTCATTTACTCTCTTTTGCTATTTCACAAATTTGGAAACAACTGAGAATATCATAAATAACACACGATATGAACTTTAACCCTTTGTATCACCGTGTTGCAAATTTGCAACGTACTCAAAAGTCAATAGTAACTACACAGCAAATTTTAAAACACAATTTTATTTATTGTTCCTATTTTCCAACATAGCAGTTAATGCAAATTAATCATTGGAATTCTCAACAGACAATGATATTGAGTTAATGTCCTATGCCAAAATGTTGCTTATCATTTGAGAAGCTTCAGGTCGATATTGCAAAAAAGTTACTTACAAGGAAGATCTCCATACGGGCATACTCCGAAAAATCTGAAAAAAAATACAAAATGTTTATCACATGAGGTTATATATGTTTATAAAAAAATTTTCAGCGGAACCTCCGTACCCTGTCTGTAAAAAAATAATGAAAATTTCGTTATTTGGCGATTTATCATCGATTGGTGATGAAAAGCAAATTTAAAAAAGGTTTTCTTATGTCAAAGGCATTTTAAAGGAAAAAAGTTTCAAATATCTTTTGGTTTCTCAGTATTAATTTCTTTTAAGTATAATTTCATTATATTGATATTTATATTCAACTTTAACCATCAAAATTTGAGATTTAAAACGAAATTCAAATTTAAATTATTGATTAAAATTGTTTCAAGTTCAAAGTCCAGTTAAGCATTATCAATTCGATTTTGTTGCTATGGTAACATCTGGCTTTTATTTTTGAATACGCTTAAATGTATGAAAATAATTTTACTGAATAAGAATTTTTTATATATGAAAATATTTTTTCCAGAGGTAAATTAAATAACTATAGCAACAAATAATATATATATATATACTCTTTAATATATATATACAGGGTGTTTCGCTACCAAACCGACAAACTTTGAGGGATGATACTACACGTGAAGACAAACATTATTAAATAGGAAATCATGGTGCGCAAACGTCTTCTGTAGGAGCTAGGGACCATTAAAGTTTAGGGCCCAAAACTTCAAACGATGATAGAAAACGGAAAAAAGGGTCGATTCGTTTGCGGTTTTCACTAAAATCATTCTTTATATTACGATTACTTTAGAAAAAAATTTTAAAGGTTACTTTCAAAAATTATCGATAGAGGGCGCTTTAGACTTTAGAGTAACGAACAACTACCTTTTACCATTATTTTCCTCATGGGGTTGAAATTATTCTAAAGCTTAGAATTTAACTTAAATTTTAAGTTCAAAATCTGAAACATTCGGATCGGGTAACTAGCAAAAATTGAACTGTGAACAGAAGGGGAGATTTTAAATGCTCATAAACGTTCGACAAACTAATCGATTTTGTTGCGGTTTGTGTGTAGGTCATTCCCTTGGTAATTATTTTATTCAAAACGACGCACAGCTTTGGTGTCCTGATTTTTTGATAGAGGACGCTTCCGACACATTTCCAACATTTCAATGTCATTACTCCTGGGTGTTTTACTACCAGACCAACATACTTCCAGGAAGTGTTAGGGGTGCAAAAACGATTCGGAATTACATAGGAATGTAAAGTTGAAAGTGCCTTTTATGCGAGTTACGGTTAAAGGAAGCAGAGAAAAAAGGCAACAGAAACTGCCGAGAAAGAGCAACACGTTAATGTGGCAGAAAGCAATTTATTTAAATGTTTTACAACAGAAGTGTTCGAAATTACGACCAGGAGTAGTTCGGCATGCTTGACAGTGGCATCGCATGGAATTCCTCACGCTTTAAAAAATTCCTGGCATCTCTTATAGCTTTCTGTCAAGCTACAGAAATATTAGATGCAATGTCTTTAACTCATGGTACGGGAGTCTCATACACCCAAAATTTCATTTGACACCAGCAGAAGAAGTCGATACATGATAGGTCCGGCGATCTGGCAGGCTACCACGACCCGTTGCCTAGAAGTTACTTTGTAGTGTCGGCAAACGTCATTGGTAAAATGTGAAGGAGATTCATCGGACTGTTCATCTTTCAAATACTTCATTCTGCTACCTTTGGAGCCGGTTCGCGAATGATCACTTCAACGTGATCGCTGTTCACACGCATTACTGTTGAGTGTCATCTACCGCAAGGAAACCGCGGCGCCATGTACCGTCGCTGTCAAACTTTCCGGACTACTTCTGGTCGTAATTTCAAACATCTTTTGTAGTAAAACCTTTAAATAAACTGTTTTCTGTCACATTAACGTGTTGTTCTTTTTCTGTTGTTTCTGTTGTTGAATTCTTTGCTTCTTTAACCATAGCTGGCAAAAAAGGCATTTCCAACGTTACATTACTTTGTGATTCTGAGTCATCTTTGTGACCCTAACACTTCCTGGAACTAAGTTGGTCTGGTAGTAATACACCCATGAGTAATGCCATTGAAAAGTCGGAGATGAGTCGGAAGCGCCCTCTATCAAAAAATGAGGACACCAAAGCTGTATGTCATTTTGAATAAAATAATTACCAAGGAAATGATTTTCACGCAAACCGCAACAAAATCGATTAGTTTGTCCAATATTTATGAGCGCTTAAAATCTCCCCCTTGTTTCACAGTTCAATTTTCGCTAGTTATCCGACCCGAATGTTTTCGATTTAAGTCTAAACTTTAGAATAATTTCAACTCCATGCAGAAAATAACGGTAAAAAGTAGTTGTTCGTTACTCTAAAATCTAAAGCGCCCTCTATCGATATTTTTTTAAGTAACCTTTAACATTTTTTTCTAAAGAAATCGTAATATAAAGAATGATTTTAGTGAAAACCGCAAACGAATCGACCCTTTTTTCCGTTTTCTATCATCGTTTAAAGTTTTGGACCCTAGCTCCTACAGAAGACGTTTGCGCCCCATGGTTTCCCATTTAATAATGTTACTATCATGTGTACTATCTACTTACTTCATGTGTACTATCAATCTTCAAAGTTTGTCGGTCTGGTAGCGAAACACCCTGTATATATATGCATATAATATATTAAATTCGTTCATTATTTATGTTTAAATTCATTAATGTTTAAATTCCTTTATGATTAAATTCATTTACACGGATTCTAAAAATCCAAAAGTTTTCAGTTGCATTAAAATCGTTAGCTTTTGGCAGAGAAAAGTGCTGCTCGCCAAATCGTGTAACACCTTCGTCTTTTCACGCCAAATATTCGTAAGTATTTTATTTTTTTACATATTTTCTACTGCAATTCCGCCGCTATTTTTCACTGATCCTTTATTACATACATGAGAAGTTTAATTAGCATTTTTTTCAAAAAAAAAAATCTGAGTATGCCCAGTATGGAGACCTTCCTTGTTAGTAAATTTTGTCAGATTAAAAAAGCTGGGAAAGTCTAGACGTAGATTTTTTTTAAGGCAATTTTGTATATTTTAAAATTTTGTATTAGAAAATGGACCATATTTATGAGAAGTATGTCAATTTCTGTTTATTGTAGATGTGGTAAAAGTAATTTTTAGTCAATAATTATTTCAGTTTTGCACTCTAAATTTTTTAATTATTTTTTACATGCTTAAACTGATATATTCTAACATCTGGGTCAATATTAAATCGGAGTTGTTGAGTCTCAAAGGCTAACTTCCTTACTTGAAAGACGACTAAAATAATAAAATAGAGATTGTGAGCTAAAAATATACGTTTTATTTAAAACTTTTAAGACTTTCGTAAAAAATCCAAATTTTCAATATATTAACCACTTAACTGATTTGCTCTAGGCTGTAGAGGCAAAAAGAGTTTGCTTGATCCTTCACTTGAAGCTTTTTGATACCTCTAATTATTATTATTTTTTTTTTAATTACAATTTCACATTATTTAATGACAGAAAATTTTAGACTAAATATTACGAATGTTTAAAAAACTGTTGTTTATCCCATATTTTTAATTTACTGTATACAGGGTGATTAAAAAAAACGTGGACAAATTAATGTGACAAATCAGGCATATGACAAGGATAAAAAATCACATAGGAACATAGGGCCGCAAACCAATTATTGAGTCAGAAATACAGGGTGTTTCATCCTAATTCGATTTGGGTTGGCAATAATAAATTTCAGAAAACTAAAATATATTATAATAAAACATTTAACAGACATTCTCACCTTTGTTTTAAATGTGATAATACCAAACAAAAGTGGTAGAGGTTTGAATTATGCGCACCAGCAATATGCACTTGGCATCTCACATTTTGGATTGCGATAATCACTTTATATGGTATCATGGATTGCTTGAGCAATATGTTTCTCCAGATATTTTCGTAACGTTATAACATTTCACACAAAATAAGTCACATATCATTGTGTTTTCTTTGCAATATTTTTATTTTCCTCGAAATTATTACTTTCAAACCGGATGTAGCTATAATGAAACACCCTGTATTTGTGACTCTATAAGTAGTTTGCGACACTAAGTTCCTATGTGATTTTTTATCCTTGTTGTATGCTTGATTTGTCATATCATTTTGTCCACATTTTTTTTTAATCACCCTGTATAAAAAAAAAAAAAAAACACTTAAGTGATTTAAAAAAAAAAAAAAAAAAAAAAAAAAAAAAAATACAAAATGGAGTACTTTTTCAATTTGAAATCTAAATTAGTGTATTTTTAATGTATTAAAAATTTGGATTTTTTTTTTTTTTTTTTTTTACTTAAAGGTTTTAAATAAAATGTGTATTTGAACTTATAACATCTATTTTATTATTTTAGTCGCCTTTTAATTAAAACAGTGAGTTTTTAAAATTCATATAGTGTATTTTATGATTGAATTAACATGAAATATTGCATTTCATTTTATGATTGGATTTAAAACAGAGAATACTTTCATCTTATATTGCACAGCATTAATATTAATCGTCTCAAACATGTTGTGATTTTTAAACATTTTAAATTTTTATATGTGAAATAAGAGCTTTGACAAGAATAATTGAAGTACAGTAGATTCCCTCAAATCCGCACACCTTGGGACCAGAGGTTGTGCTGATTTTAGAATTTTGCAGATTTCTGATCATAGCTTTATTTTCATTTTTTAAACAGTCATTTAAATGCAATTATTAATGCAATCAAACCTATAATGAATGCTTACAATATAATAAAATATTAAAAAAAGTAATAAAATAAAATAATCAAAAATTAGATAATTTTTTAAATGATTAAAATATTAAGTGCAAAAATCAAATTAATAATCACTAATATGTGATTAAATATTTGTTATAAATATGAAATGTATTTTTCCTAAATTATTCAATAAATTTTGTCTCTCAAAGGTACAATATTAATTCACATCAGAATCATAAAATGACGAAGTTTTATTTCAGGTTTAATTAGACTTAATAACAAAAAAAAAAAAAAAAAAAAAAAAAACTTGATTAATACATAAATATATTTGGTAAGAAGATTGTGATTACCAATGATATCAGCACTATCTTGAATTTTTTTCAGAATTAAATTTATTCTGTTACAAAACTTTATCTAGTTACAAAACTTTTCAAATGTTAATCTACATCATATAAAAATCAATTTACACGAAAATGGAAATTTAAAAAAACTAGTACATGGGACCCAGGGTTCCCGGGTCACAGAGTAAAGATGAATTTTTTTTAATTTAAAATTAAAAAGTCTAATTAAATTTTCCTACGTAATATTCTTTTTAAACTGCCAACTAATTCCAAACAGCAATTTTATATGAAACATATTAATTATGCAATCATATAAAGCTTTGAAAATTATCGTTACTTTCGAATGAGACGCAAGATTGAAGTTATAGCCAAAGATTTTGCCAAAGAATAAAATTGCATTCTTTCAGTTTTTAAAACCAACTAAGAAAATATGACACACAGATATTCTTAAAAATACATTTTTGTAAAGGTTAATTGATGTATATTTTGTAAAGTAAGTTTACAACAAACTAAAAGTCATTAAATTGATAGATAAAAACGAAATAAAACCAACAACATTCACCGGGTTTTATAACCGACAACATTTCGTCATAACGGGTTTTTAATTGCTATTTTGTCAGTTGCTATGAAAAAATCACAAATAAAATATACAGTGAACTGTTATTTTCCATGGAGAAAAGAGATAGATGGACGTGCAGTATGCGATTAAATCGATTTGAATGGGCATTATTCTTCCAATTTAAGTCTCTTATTCGGCCCAAACAAAACAATCACGTAGAACAGAGACCGTATTTTTAACATCATTTTTTCTCTAAATGAAAAATATGTGATTATATTTTAGCATTCTAAAATAGCATTTCATTGTATTATGAATTAAAACTGTATCGCTAAAAGTTTTCCTTTTTTGCGAAAGCACGCGGTTGTGTTTGATGCAATTCAGCGAATTTTAGGGTTATGTTTTTTGGTATCACCTCCAACCACCAAACTGCATCTCTATTCTTTTTTTTTTTTTTTTTTTTCACTCTATGGTTATTTTTCCCTTTATATTTCCCACATAGATGCAACATTCAAGTTGCCACCATTAGAGAAATTGAACAAAAAACTACAAAAAAATTAATAACTCAAAAACAAATTGAGATACAGTTTTCTAACAAACTGCATTTAAAAGTGCATTTTTTTCTCTATATTATGGTACAAAAGTTGAAAGCAGTGTCTAGCAGTAAAAATTTGCTATAGCGAAAACTGCAAAACCGAAATTTAATTGGAAAGTGTTGCCATTCAAAACATGACGTATGCGTTACGCACAGATACGTTTGGCCTTTATTATATAGATATATACACATATTTACACTTCATTCTTACAAGATTATTTTGGGTTATAGTTCAAAGGTAACATTTTTTCTATATAAAAGAGTAGTTTTTATGCATTTTTTTTAAAGAATCTAGACAACATTGAGGACACTGCTTGTACATGTATTCAGGATTTTAATACATAAAATAACTTATAATCAGTACATGCCTTGGCACATACATTTTGCTTTACTGATAAAATTTGACTGATTGGAAGCAGATGGTGACTCGATGCTAACTAAATCATTTCACAAAATGATTTTTTTCTTCTCAGAATATTAATACTACATCTTTCAAATTTGACATTTTTTAAGGTATATTATTTTGGTTGTTTTCACTAGTTAGGTACACTTTAGAAGTAATTAAGTTAAATAAAGTATCTTTAAAATATGCTAGAATAGGCATGGCTATTACATCATTTGTACTTTCCTCTATTTTAAATGACACTTTAAAATTTTCACAGACTTAAGCTTTTAGAGATACATGCAATTATTAGAGTTTCTTTAGATCACTATTTACACACACAAAATTGTAATTTACACAAAATTGTATTTTTTTTTTTTTTTTTTTTTTTTTATGGTGACATTTGTTTTGGCATGATTCTTAAAATATATCTTAAACATCAAGAGTAGGAAAATCTATCAAGTGAAACATTCTTGCATTTTTAATAGTACATCTTGTGCCACATTATATATTTCGATAATATTTAGCATGTATCCGCTTAAATCTTATTTTTAACCTTTTGCTAATGATGTATTCGACAATTTTTTTGTCTTTGCAAGCAGTTCATAGTTTATAAACACAGAGTTCATTGTAGCTAATTTCAAATTTAACCAAAATTTTTTTTTTCATATTATACAAGTAGCCGCTGTCACATTTTCACACATTGTTCATGCTTTTATTTACACATTTTTTCATGCGTTATGTTACAGTTAGTTCAATAATGAGATTTTAACATGTTGTTCATGAGTTTATATAAGTAGTTCTTGAGACAAGTAAACCCTTATTCGTTGCGCTGTTTAATGACTGTTAATTCATTAATTACACAATTGAATCTCACTCATAGATAAGTATTTTTGGGTTCTTGCACACATACTATCCATTTATTATGTAAGTAAAAAAAAATCTTAATTTGTTTTTTTACACTATCACAATAGCTTTGCTTAGCATACAACAGTTTCAAAGTTTTTTACAATGGTATTTTATTTTACAAAGGTTTCAGAATGTTACTTTTGCAGCATGCTATGCAGTTGAGCTTGTGCTCTATAGAAAACAATTTTATAGGACTTCACTTTATTTTTGTTTTTTCTTCATCTATTGCATTCCTTGTGGTCAAAGATATTTCACTTTTTTTTTTTTTTTTTTTTTTCTGTTCACAAATTCTCTTATAGGCAATGTACAGGTGTAAATTTTTTTTTCTCACATTACAAACATGCAGCCTTCTCCTGGTTTATACCAATTAATTCTTTAAGAGATATTAATTGAGGCCGAATTCACATACACACATTTTTTTTTTTTTTTTTTTTTTCCTACAGCAGCGGTTTCCAAACTTTCTTGGTACGCGACCCACCTTTGAAAAAAAAAAAAAAAAAAAATTGCGACCCACCCAAGATAAAGTTGTATATTAGTATAGCTATTTTTTTATGATCTCTATACACACAGCTATCCTATCCTATGAAAAATGCAAATTTTCGTACATTATCAAAAAAGCAGGAATTGTTAATCTCTCTGTGTGTAAGTGAATGTAATTAAAATTAAAACAATGCTCAAACTACAAAGAAAGCTAAAAATACATTTAATTATTATGAAAACAAAACTTTATAATCAATGAGATTTCTGATACTGGTGTTTTCCAATGTGTGGAACATATATTAATTCACAGTTTGTCTCAGTCCTTGTCTTTCAAAAGCAGCAAAGTAGAAAAAGAATGTTCTCATAAGCATGAAGGGCTGAATTTCATCAAGGACCTCAAAGCTGATTTAAATATTTCTGTATATTCTGTTCGTATCTATATTAATCTAGAAGGAAATTTAAGATTTTTCCTTGAAATATTATGTTTTGTTGAAATTGTCATATATTTTTAAAGAGATGAAATAAAAAGATATATTTTGATGACAAACCTTGATTGTTTCGCAACCCATAGATTGGGAACCGCGGTCCTACAGTATCACCTGTTGTACAATTTACTTAAAATTTCCTTCTTTTTTTTAATACATTTTTACATTTAAATGATTACATGATTAAGTCACATGTTCTTTTGTTTAAGGCACATGAGTAAAAGCTTATTAAATCACAGCTTACTTTAAACTATATTTATATCAATACAAATTGCAACACAGTTGCCACAAGGAATTAAATGGCTTATGACAGTGTTTGAGGTATGTATATTTTTTTTATGTAGCCTGGTTTTCCAGCATTTCTTTAGTTGTCTTCTTTATCTTATGACTATCTTATGAATATAGATTTACTTAAATTCATGTTGTGAGTAGAGATGGGAATGCTCGGAAAAAAACGGTTTTCTTCCAAAGGCTTATTTTTCAATTTTTCCGAAGTGGAAAAATTGAAATTTCATTTATGAAATATTATAGTGAAAATTTTGTAGTAGCTACTTCTCATACTTTTTATTTTATTTATTTTTATGTTGAGTGTCTCACATGAAAATTTTAATGTGGGTAATCTGATCTCTGAGCAGAAATCTGTTTGAGAAGACTTGAAAGGATCCTTCACATTTTTTTTCTTGTTTGAAACACAAGACCCTTTGCAAAATTTCTCTTGAAAATAGACATTTCAGAAAAAGTTTAATCCACAAATTGAATCTTTCGCAAGTGTAATGATTGAAGAAAAAAAAAAATCATGCCATACAGCAGCTGAATCTTATTAAGTTGAATATATGTATGTAAATAACCTTATTAAAAATGTCTAAATAGAAGCCTAAATATAGTAATAATTTCTTATTCAAAAATTCTGAATGTATTTTGTACAAGTATATACAAAAAGTTCACAATTTCAAAAAAACTTGATTACATGAAAAAAATCTAGATATGTAATTAAATGCAACTTCTCTTTTTAAAAATTAATTCATGTGTAAAATTATTGCAATAATATGCCGATTAATGGAAATGATAAAATTAAAAATTCAACATAAAATTTTGAAGTATGCATTTATTACTTTAATCTATCTTTTCAAGAAGTAAGTATTGAATTCGTGAAGAATTTGACTTCCAGTTTTTGGTGTATTTAAACGTTTTAGAAGGTCCTGGACATGTTTTAATGGTTTTTGGAAAAAATCTGTCACTCTGAGTCTGTATGTGACAAATTTTATGGGCACTCTATCTCAAGAACTGATGCACATAATTTCACAAAACTTTAGATTCAGCTACACCTTGATATAAACTCGAGATGTTTAGTTATTAGTGTATATCGCCAAAACGATGATGCTGCTTTGCTGCATTATTCATAATTTCCACAATAGTTCTATTTCAAACTATTGTATGTATTTTTATAAAATTTTAGATTAAGTTAATCTTTGACATAACTTCGTGCTCATTACTTTTTGGTGTAAAATGCTCAACAGATGACGCTGCTATGCTGCATTATTCATGATTATCGCAATAGCTTTACCTCCAGGACGATTTTTTTAAAAAATCAAACTACAGCTTCAGACAGTTTCTGATATATACTAATGTTGTTTAGTTTTTGGTGTAAATTGCCTTATAGGTGGCATTACTATGCTGCATTTTTCAAGATTTTGTTATAGCTGATTAATTGAATGTTTTTTCAAGGTGTTGAATCTAAAATTGATCTCCATTTTAACTCCATAATGTACAGTAATGTTGCAAAAACATGGGCAGTTTGCATTAGAAAAGTACAACTGCGATGAAAAAAAAAAATCCCATATTTTATTACAAGTAACTATGTTCCAAATTATACTTTCCCTCTTAATTAAACTTTGAATTTTTGTAGTTTTCTAAAACACAGTAGAAGTTTATCTCTGTATGTAACTGCTTTTGTTAATTCCTCAAATAGCAAGCATTTTCTATTTGTAGTGTTCTGTTTTCATAACTTTTGAGTTCCACTTTTAGAAATATAAAATTACCATGTGGTAACATTATTGAATATGGTTTCTTACTCAAGAATAGAATACCAGATTTCAGGGTAAGGGACCGTTCAAGTATTACGTAAGCACTAAAGGGGGAGGGGGGAGTCCAGAGTTTGCTTATTTTTTCTGACAAGGGGGAAGGGGGGGTCACGACAATTCTTACGTAAGCATTAAACAACGAAGTAACTGTAGTTCAAATTCAACAAGAAAACAAAGTATTATGGGGAAAGAGCATTCTACAGTCCGTTCGAAATTTGCCGTTTATTTTCGATTTTATCCTTTGCTTATCCATCGACAGTCGCGTGACCCGCATCACCCACTCGCCCTTTGTCTTCATTGTTGTCTGTTAAGTTGTCTGCCAAATCAAGTACATTGCAAGACTAGAAAAACACAGGAACCGGTGTTGCTGGGTTCTGTTGCCAGGATAACTGGTCAGATGACTTTATTTTAGGTAACTCCGGTATTTTCTTTTCCATGACTGGGTGGTGGCAGAGCGCCATAAACTCATACCCTCAGTTTAGGCTGGCATTGAAATAAAACCGATGACACCTGGAAATGGTGATGAAGACGTTGAAGAAGTGGAAGAACTAGAACATGAAACCTGCAATGTTGCCCAGGCCACTGTTCCAGTGAAAACTTTATAATAGAAAATGCTGAAACATGGGTTCAAGGATCCTGGACATCAGATTAAAATATGAACACCAACATTTGTATGATTCATGTCAAAAAATTTAGTTATGATGCTTAAGTAAGTTAAGACTTCTTGTATATCTTGTTTTATTGTTCAATGTGATAAATAACAATATATTTAAACCATTTTTTATTCTGTGGTTTGTTTAATGCAATAAGCAACAATATATTAAAACCATTTTATTTATTTTGATATCACAAACCCTTATATGCCTATATAAATTTGTAGGATTAATAATGTAATTGATTGGTAACTTTTTATAATTCAAGAAGTATTGATGTATAAACTGTCATAAAATCTTACGTAAGCAAAGGGGGGGGGGGGTCTAGCATTTGCTTATATTTTCTTACAAGGGGTGGGAGGGGATACAAAATGACTAAAAATATGCTTACGTAATACTTGAACGGTCCCTAAAAAGAAAAAAATTACTTTTAATTAAACTTAAAAAATAAAAATAAAATATTTTTCTGGTTTCAGTTAGTAAAAATCTAACAGTCAATAAATCCTACGGTATTTTTTAGTTGCAGACCTGAGTAAGCCAAAGTAAAACTTAGTTTTGTTTGAATTTAGATTATAAAACTAAATCAAAACTTTTTTGAGTTGAGATTGGAAAGCTATACCAAAACTGAACATATTTTATAAAGGAAATAAAATTATAATTCTAAGAAAATAAAAGTAATGATGTAAAAATATACATTTTTTAAACAAACAATGGAATTTTTGAATACTGATATTCATAATAATGACAAAACTGCAGTAATTTCTTTAAACTAGTATCATTTACTTAAAAACTATACTTATGTAAATGGAATGCATAATTTGTTTCATTCCAAACTGCAGACATATTGGTTCAGGTTTTTACATTAGGTCAATTGGTAGTTAAACATGTAACTGAAAAATCATTTCAACAGAGATATGATATAACAAACAATAGGGTTTAATAAAAATTCTTAGGCTGTGAGGAAACAAAAAAAACTAAACTTTTAAAAGCAAACTTTCTACTTTCTTTTTATTTCGTAAAATAAAGTGAAAATAGTTTTCATTTAATACATATAAATGGGAAAATGTTTATTATTTAATATTCTCTAAGAAAATATAATATATTTGGGAGAAACAGTCATGAAAAATCAATTTTTTCGTTTTTTTTTTTTTTTTTCCCAAAAAAAACCAGTTTTTTTCCGCCACTTTTATTTTTCCGGAAAATTTACATCTCTAGTTGTGAGCTAAAAAAAAGGTGATATATATATATATATATATATATAAAAGAAAGAAAGAAGAGAAAAACAAAGTTGTACATTCATTCATTATTATGAGAATTATTTCTGGATTCTTAGTTATTTACATTATATTTTTGTTTATTTGTGTTGTCTTTAGTTGCATTATATTATTCATGTATTTTATTTTATTATTATTCTAGTATTAATCAATACACATGTTTAATGTTTATTGTTATATAGGTTTTTGATTTTATTGCCGGTTGACAAGTGACCTGTGGACTTAAGCCTAATAATTGCTTTATTTGTATGTGCACATTTTTTTATAGAGGTCATCGTCCAAATAAGACAAAATTGAAGAGTGATCACAAATCTTATTAATAAAGCTGCAGCTGTTTCTACATAGTAACAATATAAGATGTCATCTGTAAAACAAAATGTATGGTACCAATTTATTTATATCATGATATACTTTTATTTGGGATGGATGCTTACTTAGAGAGAAGTTCAATTGCTGTTTACTTTATTTAGTAGATGTTTGGTTTTGTGTTTGCATGATCATTCTACATATTACTACTCATAAGAGCATGTGAAAATTGTTTTCTCTCCCTCCATGAACATTTATATATATTTTTTTCGTCTGTGAAAGGGGCGATATATGTGATGTAGAATCACATAGTTTTCTTAAATTATACATTTTTTTCTAAATTTCAATTAATTAGCCATTTATCTTAATGTTTATTTCATTCTCACAATAATTTTTCTGCAAAAGAAAAGAAATAAAACTTATTTAACATCTGCTTTTAGCACTAAAGCAGATCTCAGATAAATAGAATTCATTAAGCTTATTATTCATTCTTGCTAGAAATAATAAAAAATAAATAAATAGACTTTCTTGCGGTCAGTAAAATATCACTTTTCTCTCTGCTTAATTTTAAGTCTAACTTCCTTGCTACATAATAATCTTTTCATGTACATGCGGTATGTTTTGCCGTTCACAATGTCTAAAAATATGCTCCTAACATACGACTTGGCGTTTTTAATTCTTTATGGCTTTTTTTTTTTTTTTTTTTTTTTTTTTTTAGGACTTATTTCTGGGTACCCTGCCATTAAATTCAAAATCCTCTTAATTGTTTAAGGTGCAACAGAAAATTTTGTGTAGATGATATCATTCATTTTTCATATGCTCTTTGTCACCAATTGTGTGGTACCAATGTGTGAATTATAGAATGATGAATTTAATTGCCTTGCCCTTGCTCAAGATGTCAGTCATGTAGAAATTCTCTTAAATGCTTTCAGACACCATCCCTATTTATTTCCGTATAAGATGTTTTATTTTATTTCTACACCAAAATAAATTGATTTTTAAGGCATTTTTCTTCTTATAATTGATTACAGCCTACAACTTTAGTGAATGCATTTTAAAAGGAACCTGATCAACAATCGTCAACAAATATTTAGAAATAAGAACAATATTACACAGCTAATAAACCGATTTTTTTTCTTGCAAAATTCTGGTGTTAATATGGGCTTTCATGCATATCACCCATTGAGGGGTTAAATGATAAACTTCTCTTAATGTGCAAATTGCTTGGCTTTAACTTTATCTTCATATTAGCTTAGCTCAACTGTATTTAAATTTGGCTTTTCATGCAAGAATATCAATAAATTGTTAGAATATCAAAAAATCAAAATTGCCAATTTTTTTACTAAAAGTGAGCGAACCAGGTTCCATAGCTCGCTCAATTTTAAAAACTTTCCTTTAGAAAAAAAGTGAGTAACTAACTTGCATCCCTATTCGAATTAGAAATATTTTTTTATATAAAAGGAAAAGAAAACAATAAAACAATCTTAAGTTATGAAAGTTGAGACCTCACTAAAACTACCTGTAAATACTATTTGTTAGCAATTAAATTTTATGAGAATTTTCTTCAGATATAATGGAATCAATTTAGAGAGTAAGAGCAATCAATTTTAGAAACTCCAAAAACAAGGACCACTCTAATATCCAGCTTTCTAATTAAACAGATTCCAGCATATCAAAAATTTATATATGCAGTAGAAGAAGTAAGGGTGTTACAAAAATCCGTGTATTATTCATTATTAATAATTGCATGAAAATAAAAATCTTATACATAATTAAATTACTACTGTACTAATTATCTAAGTGCATAAATATCACAAAAATAAACAATTCAGCCTTTGTGAATGTTGATTTGTTTAGCCAGCCTTCATTATATACAAAATCAAAGTTCTGAAGTTAAAGCCTCTTGGATAATTAATTCCAAATTATATCACCATGTACAGTAATGCAACTAGATCACTTTTTTTTACTTCCTCAGGAAAAACTTGACTAACATTTAGAAATTGGTGAAAGACAGGGTTACCAGTTTGGCCTCCATTTTTATCCTGTAATTTCGAGTTCAGACCAGAAATTTTTGAAAACGAAATTTTACTTGTAAGTAATCGAAAAATGGCCAGACATTAAAAAAATCTGAAAATAATTTTTTTATTTTCTGGTGTGAATCATATTTAAAATAATAATAAAAAAAAGAAGATGGAAGCCAATCTGGCAATCCAAGTGAAAGAAATAATCTAAAATCATTTTGTAATGGTACTGATTTCTCATGATAATTCTGTAGAATATTTTGCATGCCCATTTTTAAAAGTGAAACTATTTGTTATTTCATCATTTATAAGATATTAATTTCATTTTGCAGAGTCATTTCTTAAAAATAAATTATTATAGTTCATGTTTAAAACACAAACAAGCAAAAATAATGGGACAATTATTTTCATGTTATACAAATTTTATTACAGCTGTCAATATTACATATAACAAAAGACTTAATTTTGTCTTTAAAATTCTATACAATTTGCGATTTAAAAAAAAAAAAAAAAAAAAAAAAGGGCTAAGTACAAAGAAACATACTGCTTCCTACATTCTTTCGACAGATTAAAAATAATAATAATGCAAAAATAATTTTTATTTTGAAATTTTATGCAATTTTACATACTAATGTATGAAGAAAATTTAACAGTACTGCATATTAGTAAAGTACGGTGGGAAATGGGACCAAAAAAAGGGAGGGTGAGAAAATATTACAAATGAAGACAAAAGCTTTTTAATGCAAAAACAATTATAAAATGTAAATGATAAAAAAAAAAAAAAAAAAGCAAAGAGTGTGAAAGAAAAAAAAATAAATATATACACAATGAAATAAGAATGGCAGACAAAGCAAAATCCTGTCATTGCTCAACTTAATCACACAAATAATCAAGAGCTTGACACAAATAATCGGAAATAGATAAATGCCAATGAATGAATTTCATTGTCAAAATCAATGACATGGAACTTTAAAAACAGTATAGAATAAATTATATAATTAATGTTTTGTTAACTACCGAATTTGCAAGAATCTAATAAGATGTTTATGGGATATCTGTGTGGAAAAGAAATGTGAACAGAATGGTCTACTCATATGCAAATATATTCAATTCATTTTAGATTTGTATTTTAAAATATACTAGAGGAACATTAAGTATCAATATTGTGATTAATTACTAATGCACAAAATGTGCTAAATTTATCTTAAAAGAAAAAAATCAAAATGTTTATTATAAGTAAATGGTAGGGAGGGGGGGGGGGGATATGGATGGAGCAAAAAACCAATTCTTTCATATTAAATATGAGAAAAAAGCTACTTTGGAACTGGAGGGAAAAGTGTTTGAGCAGAATATCCTAAGCCAACACCACGTTGTGTGTGTGTGGTTACACGAGCTGTTTCGTATTGCTGATTAAGATCTCTAAAAAGTTCTTCTTGTTTCTTTATTAGCATGGCTTCTTTCTCTTCCTCATTTGGCTCTTTAGGAGGAGGATTGTCCGATTTTATTCCCATTAACTTTCGGAACTTGGCAGTCATTTTTCCATCTTCATCCTGGGCAAATTGCAATTTATCCCAAACAGTGCTCTTTGGTTGTTCCTAGAAGAAATACAACATTTTTAAAATGCAAGCAAGATATTTGAAAATATGATGCTTAAATGAAAATAATAAATAACATCTTAACAAAATATGCACATACGAAACTCATAATACAACAAAGAAACAGAACAGCATGAGAGTAGGCACTGAAGGTTATTTTAAACTCTGCAGATTAACGTGTATGGGTTAGCGAAATCTTAAATTTCTGTCAATGTTAAAACTAAGGGCATGTGATGTGTTATTCATATCTTTTAAATATCTTCTTAGAAAATTAACACTTTTAACTTTTTTTTTTCTTTACTGGTGTATTATTTTTAACAAGTTTCATATTCTTTCTGTTTTACAGAAAGTGAAATTGTGTAAAATTTTAGGAAAGAACTTTATGAATTTTTCACAAAAATGTAAGAATTTTTCAAGAGCAATTTTTATGAACTATAATGCACATTTTTAGTGTCGATTACACATTTGAAAAAGGTAAAGCTTTAATCCACTGTTATTCACACTTGTTTTCACAGATTGGTATGAGCTGACAACAGGGCAGGGAGACATATTAAAAGATTACACACTGGCCTCCAAAAGTTAAGGTACAACAGGTTTTTTGCATCTAATTAACAAATCAATGAAAATAGAAATTTACTTAGGTTAAATACAGTAGACTCCCTCAAATCCGCAAACCAGAAATCTGCAACTCTCTAAAATCCGCACATATTTTATGGATGTAAACAATGAAACTTTCAGTTCAGATATTGGGACAAAATTTGATGTTTTTTAGTTTTGTATCAATTCTATATATTTTTTAATTTGTAATTTTCTTAATACTCTATTCATTTTTTTTTTTTTTTTTTTTTTTTTTTTTTTTTTTTTTTTTTTCCATGAAGGAAGAATAATTTTTTTTTGGAAAAAATTAAAGACATTGCTGATATTACTGGTAATCACAATCTTCTTACCAAATACATTTATGCATTAATCAAGATTTTTTGGTTATTAAACCTAGCTAACTTAAAAAACCTTATTTTATGATTTTGATGTAAATTAGTAATGTACTTTTATGAGGCAAGTTTTGTTGGATGATTTTAGAAAAATACATTTAATCTTTATAATGAATATTTAATCATACACTCTTGATTATTAACTTGACTTTTGCTATTAATACTTTAATCATTTTAAAAATAATCTAAATTTTTATTATTTTAGTTTATTACTTATTTTAATATTTTATTATATTGTAAGCATTCATTATAGTTCTGATTGCACTATTAATTGCCCTCAAATTACTGTTTAAAAAATGTAAACAAAGCAATGACCAGAAATCTGCAAAATTCTAAAATCCGCACAACCTCTGGTCCCAAGCTGTGCGGATTTGAGGGAGTCTATTGTATATAAATGAAATTACAACAAAAAAGCACTCATGGTGAAAAATTCCATTCTTCGAGAAATCAGTACATTGCAGCATTATGCAGTAAAATGTGACAAACATTAAAAAGCTGGTTCTAATACAGAATATGACCACTCTGAACTTGAATGCATTGGAGGCCAAGATCAAGATAATCCTCAACAACCACAGACCGGTGTGGTCTTGCATTATCATCCATTAGAATGAAATCACTGCCAACAGCACCAGCATACGGGCGCACATATGAATCAAGGATCTCACACCAGTCACAGTTCCTTCATAGAACACATGCAAATCACTGTGGCCTCCGAGTGAGATCCCTGCCCAAATCATGATTCTTCCATTTCTGTACTTGTGTGTTTTGACAGTGTTTGATTGATGATATCAAGTGCATTGTTTGTTCTCTCCAGATAAAAAGATGTTCTGAATCGTTCACCAGGTGAATCTTGATTCGTCTGTGAAGAACATAGAAGTCCACTGTTGTCTGGTCCAAAAAACATGTTCTCTTGCCTAACATAAGCAGGCCCTTCTCTATCATCTGATGAGATTGAAAAACAAAACTCGTCGCTTTGCATAGAGACCTGCATTGTGAACATGTCTTCGCACAGTAGTAGCAGATTCTTCTCTCTGATGCTGCAAAGTGAGCTGCAATGAGTTGAGGCATAGTACTGTCTTCTCCTTCGCTCCAAAAAAGCTAGAAACCGGTCTTCTACAGGTGTTGTAACACATGGGCAGCCTGGAACGTGTCTTCTAGACACAGAATCTTTGGATTCATACTGATCCCAGAGTCATTGGACTACACTGCTAGACATATTGAGCCGTCTAGCAGTATCTGCCTGTGACAACCCCATTTCCATCCATCCTACCATCCGCCACCTTAATGAATCAAGCAAACGACTTCTTCTCTACTTAGGGAATGAGGATGTTGCGAGTACAGTTCATACTGTGAATGTTATACTTTCGTGACAAGAAAAAGTGTATTGACTATTTCAATAAAATCTCCCTCGGTATCTGTTTTTTCTTCAAAATTTTAATGCAAAAACAATTTATTGACTAAATGCAACTGATTTAAGTTAAAATTTGTCACTATTATGATATGTACATATAAAATTTATATAAAAATGTATTTATTCGCTTTGGCAAAATTTTGGCGCTAGTAAACATGTGTTGTACAAAAAAATGCAAACCTTTTTCAGATAACGACTCCCCGCATCTCCCCCAATTTCCAGTCAGTTAAGAGATAATTACTTGAAGAATACCACTTTTAATCTGCAATACATTTTTTTTATTTTTGAAACTTTTTTAAAATACAGAAACAATTTTCATGGATTTGAGCTTATTGGAAATTTTGACCTGAAATGTATGCCAAATATGACAGTAAAATATTAAAACAAAATAAAATAAAAAGCTTTCTATTTAAGTGCTGAGTTTAAGGATCAAATGAAACAGGTTTTTAAGGGCAAAACTGAAATCGAAATTTGGTGATCCTTCTATTTTCGGCCGAAAACAAAAATGAATGTAATTTTTTTTAAAAGTAAGACATACATAAATATACATAATTAATTATACGTATTTATTAAATATGCATAGTTATTAATTAATTATACATATTTTTTAAATATACATAATTATTATTAATTAAATGCATTTATTAAATAGCATAATTATTAATTAACTATACATGTTTAATTAAATATACATAATTATTAATTAATTATACATATTTCTTAAATATACACAATTATTAATTATGTGTGTAACTCAAGTTGACTCGCTATGTCTTAAACTAGGGGTGCACAATCTTTTCAAGAGAAGAGCCACTTACAAATACGTCGGTGTGGTCAAGGGCCACATCAATAACATGGAGAGAATTTGACTTTAAGGAGGTGATCTGTGGTCTATAATCGGATAAAAACTATGGATTCAGAGAAGAATGGAAGAGGGGTGGGGGGTTACCTTTTTAAGTTTGCTTACCCAGTCAAAATATCTAATTCAGTTGGTAAGGATATTTCAGCAGTTTTTATGTTTGTATATATAACTATTATAGCGAGGATTATTTTCATTGTATAATAATATTCCTGATCTTTATTCGGGAGAGTAAAATTTGTTTTATTAAAAGTGATAGAAAAGAAAACAAATATTTGTGATTTTTACAAAGCTGATCGACGAAATGTGTGATTTTTACGAAGCTGATTGACAAAATGCACAATTTTTGTGAAGCATATCGACGAAATATGCGATTTTAATGATGCTGATTGATAATCTGCAAAATTTGCGATTTTTTACGAAGCCGATCGAGAAAATTCACAATTTTTCTGCTTCTGATCAATAAGATTAGAGATTTTTGGGAAACCAACCAATGAAATCTGCAACTTTTACAAAGCTGACCAATGAAATTCGCGATTTTCACGAAACTGATTGGCAAAATTCGCAATTTTTACGGAACTGATTGGCAAAATTCGCAATTTTTTCATAGTCAATCAGCAAAATTCGCAATTTTTTCATAGTCGATCGGCAAAATTCGCAATTTTTTCATAGTCGATCGGCAAAATTCACAATTTTTACGTATGAATTATTCTTCGCATGATTGGCAAAATTAGCAACTTTTACAATGTTGATCGGCAAAATTCACGAGGTCGATCGACGTCATTCGTGAATTTTATGAAGTCAATCAAAGAAATACTCACTTTTACAAAGTTGATAAACGAAATTTGCAATTTTTCTTCGCATGATCAACAAAATTTGCGATTTTTATGAAGCCAATTGACAAAATTCATTTTTCGTTTACACATTTATTTTATTCATTCATATTTATTCATTTTTCATTCATTCATTTTACACATTTTTTAAAATTAGAGATTTTTATAAAGCCGATCGTTAAAATTTGCGATTTTTACGAGCCGTTCGCGATCTTTACCGTTCGACGAAATGCACAACTTGTTGATTGATGAAATTCGTGAATTTTCTTCGCATGACCGACGAGATTTGCAATTTTTACGCGACTGATCAACAAAATTCACGATTTTTATGAAGCCGATCGAGAAAATTCTCGATCTGTCTGCATCTGATCACAGAAAATTCAAACAAGCCATTTTTAAAGCAAGCCGATTTTGAAGAAATTCGTAATTTTTACAAAGCTGATGGACGAAATTCGTGATTTTTCCACCTTTAATTGACAAAATACGCCTTTTTCCGCACTCAATCAACGAAATTTGCAATTTTTAATTAACTTTCACAAAATCTTCCTTTTTTTACACGGCAAGATGAAATTTGCGATTTTGTTTCTGCGCGTCATCGCGAAATTTGCGATTTTTCTGTGCCTTATAAATGAAATTTGCAATTTTTTCATCCCTGATGAACGAAATTTGTGATTTTACTGAGCCACATCGACTAAATTCGCTATTTTCCCGCACCTGATTAATGAAATTCGCGATTTTTTCGTGCCGGATCTACGAAATTTGCAATTCCTAAGTGACTGACGAAATTTTATTTTTTCTCGAGGTAAACTGACGAAATCTACGATTTCTTGTTTTTTCCGATTTAATCAAAAAAAATCGTAATTTTTTTTCCAGTTGTAAATTATCGAAGTTCGCAGGCAACAGGTTGTGCATTCCTATCTTAAACACAACACTTATTTTCATAATATAATACAATTCTAACGATTACTTTCTAAGATGAAAAGTTCTTGGAAAATATGTATGATATTTTAATTTAAATAATGCGCTTTGATAATAAATTATTAATAACCAATTATATTTAATCTTTTAAAGAAACGACGGGAAAAAAAATCTTTGAAAACACAATTCAAAATTAATATGTCGCCAAAATGAGTGTTATAACGCCAGATATTGCAACCATGTTAAGCCAAGAAGCCAAGCCAATGGAGTGAAAAGTCTGTATAAGACTTTTACATACTATCTTCTTCCTTTTTATCAGACTATAGACATTTCTAGACTCTACTAGCTGTTGTGAACAAAACTGACAACAATAGTTCAAATACAACAAAACATACATGCAAAATTGTGAAAGTTTCATAATTGCACATTTTTCTCTCATTCACAAATACATATTCTCTTCTATAAAATAAAAGTGGTAGCTGTAATTTTTGCATAAGTTTTTTAAAACTATGAAGTTTAATCTGACCGCCATTTTTTTTCTGGTGAGCTTTAAAAAACATGTTGTACCTTAACTTTTGGAAGCCAGTATAATTAACTGTAAAGTAACATACAGGAAATTTTGAGTGATGGAAGGACACAAACATCTCTTGAATGGCAGTATATTTAGATTGTGCAAATCCAGTCAGAACCCATAATCACAAACGATAAATCTATGAGAAGCATACAGACTATTCAGAGGAGCTATGTATGCTAATTCATAGAAAATATATGTCCTTTCATCGAATTTTGTCATCAATATGCTTAAAAAAGACAAAATTAAGCACCTGATGACATATTTGGAGATCAAAAACAGCTAAAAGAATTGCATAAAAAAGAAATTAATTAATGAACAAATGGAATGAAAAAACAAAATTAACACTAAAAATTTGTCAGAAAAACAAATTAATCCATTATAGTAGTAACAATTATACATTGGAAAAAAAGGTGACATTCACCACATGCCAAGCCAAAATGAGTCAGCAAAAATGAAAGTAACCCATGAATACTGAGATGTGATGTCGCCATGCATGAAGACAAAGAAATGTAGACCTACCATTGAAATCTTAAAAAATTGCAACCCATTTTTAAGTATTTTAAGAATTGAAGGAAAAATGCATAAAAAACAGAAAAAGTCCATATCAAGGATTTATAGAAATTTGAAACAATGAAAGTATGTAATTAAGAAATAAAATTAAGAAATAAAAGATTAATTAAAATTATAATTAAGAAATAAAAGAAAAGGAGCAAATGCTAAAATACAGGGCAAGTTATCGGGTGTCCCAAAAATGACTGATGGATTTTAAAATTCAATAACTTGAAAACGGTGACAGCTATTTAAAAAAATTTTGCAGGAGGGTTATGTATAATGTCAGGAGTTTACCGTAATTTTTTATTTTAGTTTGCATCTCAAACAATAGGTGGCGCTAACGACAACTGAAGGCCAGGTCGACGCTTCACTCAGCACTGATCACCTGGCCTTCAATTGCCATCAGCGCCACCTATTGTTTGAGATGCGAACTAAAATAAAAAATTACGGTAAAAAAACTCCTGACATTATACATAACCCTCCTGCAAAAATTTTTTAAATAGCTGTCACCTTTTGCAAGTTATTGAATTTTAAAATCCATCAGTCATTTTTGGGACACCCAATAAATAACAAGCAAGAAAAAATACAACGGTGAATAACACAAGACACAAGGTAGTGAAAAATATGTTGATAAATACAGATTTCTTTTTTTCTTTTTCATTTCACTTGTTCATTAATTTTTTCTTTTTTTTTATGCAATTTTTTAAAATTGATTTTGGTCTCCAGATATGTTATCAGGTGCTTAATTTTGTCTTTTTAAGCATATTGCAACAAAATTCAAAGACATAACATTTTCTATGAATTAGCATGCATAGCATCTCTCAAGAGTCTGTATGCTTCTCATAGATTTATAGTTTCTGCATTTTTGTTTATCCTGTTTGTTTACTTATCTATTTATTTATTATTATCCTATATTTTTATATTTGTGAATTCAATTTTATTATTTTAGCATTCAAATAACATTGCTGCTAATTAATTCTTCATGTTATATTGAATATTTTTTTATGGATAATTCTTCATATTCTGGCATTTTTGCTGAAATGTCAGTGAAGGCTTACTTTGGAGACATGAAATTTTTTTGTGTCTGTCTGTCTGTCCGTCTGTCTGTCAGCCTGTCTGTTTCGCGATAACTTCCGTAAAAAGCATCTGATTGGCTTGAAATTAAGTGAGTATGTTAGTGAGGTACTGGGATTAAGCTGTATAGTTTTTTGTAAGATTTGGTTCATTCGTTCGAAAAATATAGAATATTTTATTTTGTGCAATAATGCTTTTCTATGGCAAATCCAATGATTTCCATATTTTTTTCCTTGAGAGAAAATGTCATATTATGATAAATGGATGCTGAAATTTACCGGTTAAATTATCCGTATTGTTTTGAAATTTTGTCTATCCATTTGTCAGATTTTTAAAATTATTACTGTAAATTTTGGAGACTTTTTATAAATGTATTCCAATAATATAAACTAATTTGTTTTAGAGACTTACTTATTTCAAATATATTTATTTCATTTTCTTTATTTTCTCTTAATGGTTGCTAAGCAACCATTCATCCTAATCCAGGGTTGCCACTCTAATCTTGAAAAAAAAATTCCCTGTATTTTCCCTGTACTGCAACGCGTTTATTCCATGTTGAGAGCGAAAAAATATATGCGTGTATGAAGGCTAATTAGAAATGTTATAATTTGCCATTGCCAAATTCCCTGTGTTTTCCAGATTTTTTAGGATTTTTTTAAAAATTCCCTGGATTTTCCCTGTTTTGGGGGGAGATTTAAAATTCCCTGTGTTTTCCCGGTTCTCCAGGTGGCGTAGCAACCCTGTAATCCTTATTTTTATAATGTTATAAATTTGAATGCGTGTAATTATTGAACGCGAAAATTTAAATGAAGTCAACGTCAAAACTGATGAATTAATGTCTTTGTACCTTTGTGTATAACTATAAAGCCCAGAAAAGAACATAGGCTATGTTTTATTGATTTTATTCACATATTTTCCTTAATAATTCAAAATTTCCTTCTTTTTCATGCAGAATCAATAGCAATCTTTTAGATAAAATTTAACCAATTTCCTTTATCCTTGCCAAAAAGAAAAAAAAAAAATCAAAATCTGGAATAATTTGACAACGGCAATAAGTTTCAATTGTGCAAGTTCCATTCGAAAAATTAAACTAAGAAAAAATAAATATGACGTCAGAATTAAAATAAAAATATAGTACTTTGTTAAATATTAAGCACGGAAATTTGTTTCGTTAATAAGAATTTTTCTGACAAAAATGGGGGCATAATTAGAAGTAAAAGAAATAAAAAATAATTATATTTTTAACAAATATTTCACCTGATAAAATTTGATGTCATAATTGAAATAAAACAGGTATTTTATAGTAGTTGTTAAAAATATAAGAAACATGGATAGCAATAACTCATGAATAATGACGTCATTGCCGAAACTTCAGTGAAGGCTTATTTTGGCGACACAAAATTTATTGTTTTCTGCCTGTCAGCCTGTTCTGTCTGTCTGTCTGTCTGGCCACGATATCTGCCACAAAATGCAATCAAAACTTCTTTTTTTCGGAAACAAAATTGTAAAACCCTAGATTACTGAGTTTACACTTTCAAAAGCTCCTGATACATCAGATTTAGGTGTGGACAGGTATGTAGAAGTATGAGGATAATGAAAAATGCTTATTAAAACTGTTACTTATCCTTATAAATCAAAATGTATAAAGAAATACAAGATATACGATAACCATTAGCAAATTGATAGAAAGTTACAAATTTAAATTTAATGAGACTACAGGGGGTTCAGGGGGACAGAGCCCCCCTGAAGAAATCTATGTTATAATAAAAAAACAAAAATAATAGATCATGAAAAATTCAGAATATCCTAACATAACTAAATCTTTAATTTAACGCTTTTGTTTGCTGAAAACTTCTTATTCTTATTTTATTCTTATAAACAATTACATAGTTTGAAAGTTTTAAATTACAGTTTCCAGGAAGTTGATTATTACCCAAAGTGTGTTTTAAAAAAGAAATTATGTGCAAAGCTGACGTTGAGGCTCTTGATCTGCAGATTTACTAGTTAATGGTATCTTGATGTCAAGCAGTATAATATCCTTTGCTTGATTTTTATACATAGCTTAGTTTTAACTGCTAAATTTTTCCTCATTCATATTAATTCTCTTTCTCTCTACATGCTCTATATATAATTCTTGCTGCTTTTTTAATACTTTTTAGAAATATCTACCATTGTTATAACCTCAGATTTTACCAAAATTGGAATTTAGTTGATATGTAATAATACTTATCTGAATAAAAAATTGGGGCTTTATTTATAGGATATTATTATTTTGGTAATCTGCCTTCTATTTCACTTCAAACTTCAACTTGTTTTTAATAATATGATTGTAAAAATACTGGTTTCATTGATTTATTTAATGGTATTGTCTGATTAACTTTGGATGTACAGTAGAACCCCGCAAATCCAGATCGGTTTGGTCAAGCGATTGAGAAACGATTTGGTTAATTTCCATAGCATAAACTTGTTTCATCTTCGTATTCTGAATTTAAAAAAAAACTTTTTTCCGAAATCTTTTCGGAAGAATACCTTAAGCTTTCTTAGTTTTAAACTCTTATTTAAACAACACCCAATGAACTATTTATGCTCAAGCGGATGCGTGACCATACGGCTCACAAAAGGTATAGAAAACTGGCACAGCAAAAAATTACAAACTTTTTTATTACAAAGTAAACATTTTTACTGTCACTAAATAATCAATAAGTTAAACATAAAGGTGATTTTCTGTACATATGTTTTATTTCATTTTTTTCTTATTCTCTGGATAATCCGGATTTTCTATAATCCGGATTGGGTCTGGTCCCAATTAATTCAAATTATCAGGGTTTTACTGTATTTATAAAAGTATTTATATTTCAACTTCCATAATGATAAGATGCATAAGTGCAATCATTAAGGGATAGCTTAATCTTTTATGTTATTTATGTTATCATAAGATAATATGAATTCTTGCAACTATTTTTGTAGATTATTTCACTTTAGGCCTATTTTGGCATAAATTAACCTTATTTTAAAAAATTTAAAATACATTACTTTAATGCTGCACAGCGCATGAAATGTTCTTATTCAATTTATTATTCTTGCTGCGTCTTTAATACTTTTAAGAAATATCTACCATTGTTACAACTTTGGATTTTACCAAAATTGGAATTTAGTTGATATGTAATAATACTTATCTGAATTAAACATGGGGATTTATTTATAGGATATTATTATTTTGGTAATCTGCCTTCTATTTCACTTCAAACTTCAACTGTTTTTAATAATATGATTGTAAAAATACTGGTTTCATTGGTTTATTTAATGGTATTGTCTGATTAACTTTGGATGTACAGTAGAACCCTGTAAATCCAGATCGGTTTGGTCTAGCGATTGAGAAATGATTTGGTTAATTTCCATAGCATAAACTTGTTTCATCTTCGTATTCTGAATAAAAAAAACTTTTTTCTGAAATCTTTTCGGAAGAATACCTTAAGCTTTCTTAGTTAAACTCTTATTTAAACAACACCCAACGAATTACTTATGCTCAAGCGAATGCGTGATTGTACGGCTCACAAAAGGTATAGAAAACTGGCACAGCAAAAAATTACAAGTTTTTTTATTACAAAGTAAACATTTTTACTATCACTAAATAATCAATAAGTTAAACATAAAGATGATTTTCTGTATGTATGTTTTATTTCATTTTTTTTTCTTATTCTCTGGATAATCTGGATTTTCTATAATCCGGATGGGGTCTGGTCCCAATTAATCCGAATTATCGGGGTTTTACTATATTTATAAATTCAACTTCCATAATGATAAGATGCATAAGTGCAATCATTAAGGGATAGCTTAATCTTTTATGTTATTTATGTTTTCATAAGATAATATGAATTCTTGCAGCTATTTTTGTGGATTATTTCATTTTAGGCCTATTTTGGCATAAATTAACCTTATTTTAAAAAATTTAAAATACATTACTTTAATGCTGCACAGCTCATGAAATGATGCATTTATTCAATTTATTATTCTTGCTGCTTCTTTAATACTTTTTAGAAATATCTACCATTGTTATAACTTCGGATTTTACCAAAATTGGAATTTAAATGATAAGTAATAATACTTATCTGAATTAAACATGGGGGCTTTATTTATAGGATATTATTATTTTGGTAATCTGCCTTCTATTTCACTTCAAACTTCAACTGTTTTTAATAATATGATTGTAAAAATATTGGTTTCATTGATTTATTTAATGGTATTGTCTGATTAACTTTGGATGTATTTTTAAAAGTATATATATATCCTTCTATAGTAAAAAAAAAACTAGCCTTAAAAGGAATGACTCCTGGAATGAAGCTGATGTGGAAGATTTCCGGAACTAACGAATCCGGGTTGTCCACTCCTTCCATGAGTCGAATAGACCTATCAGGAAAGGGCTCGGTCTATGCATCGCCGTATGGGTTACCATAAAGAGAGGAAAGGTTACCATCGCCAACAATCGCCAAGTTTGTCGCCAACTTGGCGATATATCGCCAAATTTGGCGACCAAAATTAGTTGTCAAAAGTGACGCCAACTTGGCGATAACTGTAATATTTCGCCAAATTTTTTATTTCTTTACAACAACAGTCGTTTGATACATCATTTGAGAGGTTTGCAACTGCTTATTCATATAATGGATGTCTTGTGTGTTATCCCCCATTCTGCTCCCCAGGGGGGACACATTTTTAATTTCTTTACAACACCAGTCGTGTTACACAAGATTTGAAAGGTTTGCAACTGCTTATTCATATTATGCATGTCTTGTGTGTCACCCCCACACTCTGCTCTCCCCATAGGGGGTCACATTTTTAATTTCTTTACAACACCAGTTGTGTGACACATCATTTGAAAGGTCTGCAACTGCTTATTCATATTATGGATGTGTTGTGTGTCATCCCCTACTCTGCCCCCCGGGGGGCACATTTTTTATTTCTTTACAGCACCAATTGTGTGACACATCATTTGAGAGGTCTGCAACTACTTATTCATATTATGGATATCTTGTGTGTAACCCCCCCCCCCTCTGCCCTCAGAGGAGGCGCATTTTGTAATTTCTTTACAACACCAATTGTGTGACACATCATTTGAAAGGTCTGCAACTGTTTATTCATTTTATGGATGTCTTGTGTGTCACAGCCACTCTGCCCCCCAAGGGACACATTTTTAATTTCTTTACAACACCAGTCGTGTGACATATCATTTGAGAGGTCTGCAGCTGCTTATTCATATTATGGATGTCTTTTCTGTCGCCTCCCACTCTGCCCCCCAGGGGGGCACATTTTTAATTTCTTTACAACACCAGTCGTGTGACACATCATTCAAAAGGTCTGCAACTGCTTATTCATACCATGGGGTAGCCAATAATTTGGAATCGCGAAGCGATTACGCGGGGGGTAGGCGAGCATAGCGAGCAGGGGGGCGGGGGCCCCCTAGTCTATATATATAAAAGAAAGTCTGGATTTCGTATTAATCACAGTACAAAAAAATCTACCGAACCAAAAATCTCGAAAATTGGGGTAAAAATACTTCTGATAACCTCGAGTGCCGCTAAGAAGGGATTTTCAAAAATTGCACCCCTAAGGGGGTTAAAAAAAGGAACGAACTTTAAAAAAATTCCTTAAAAATCGGCTTTTGTAGTTATTTTTGAACTGATAACATATTTTAGTGTATTTTTTCATGCTGAATCGACTGGTACCAAGCAAATTCTTTTAAGTTCAGTAGTTCGCGAGATACTTCACATTTTCCTGATTTGGCGGTGTCTTCAGTGCAAAAACCTGAAATTTTCAATCCTTATCTATATATACAGGGGGTTTCGCTACCAGACCGACAAACTTTGAGGGATGATAGTACACATGATGACAAACATTATTAATTAGGAAACCATGGGGCGCAAACGTCTTCTGTAGGAGATAGGGGCCATTAAAGTATAGGGTCCAAAATTTCAAACGATGATAGAAAACGGAAAAAAGGGTCGATTCGTTTGCAGTTTTCACTAAATTCATTCTTTATATTATGATTTCTTTAGAAAAAAATTTTAAAGGTTACTTTCAAAAATTATCGATAGAGGGCGCTTTAGATTTTAGAGTAACGAACAACTACTTTTTACCGTTATTTTCTGCATGGAGTTGAAATTATTCTAAAGTTTAGACTTTAACTTAAATTTTAAGTCCAAAATCAAAAACATTCGGGTCGGATAACTAGCGAAAATTGAACTGTGAAACAAGGGGGAGATTTTAAGCGCTCATAAACATTGGACAAACTAATTGATTTTGTTGCGGTTTGCGTGAAAGTCATTTCCTTGGTAATTATTTTATTCAAAATGACATACAACTTTGGTGTCCTCATTTTTTGATAGAGGGCGCTTCCGACACATCTCCGACATTTCAATGACATTACTCCTGGTTGTTTTACTACCAGACCAATTTACTTCCAGGAAGTGTTAGGAACACAAAGATGACTCTGAATCACACAGGAATGTAATGCTGGAAATACCTTTTTTTGCGAGTTATGGTTAAAGGAACCAGAGAAGATAGCAACAGAAACAGCAGAGAGAGAGCAACACGTTAATGTGACAGAAAACAGTTTATTTAAAGGTTTTACTACAAAAGGTGTTCGAAATTACGACCAGTAGTCCGGCAAGTTTGACAGCGACGGTAGATGGCGCTGCGGTTTCCTTGCGATAGATGGCGCTAAATGGTAATGCGTGTGAACAGCGATCACTTAGAAGTGATCATTCGCGAACCGGCTCCAAAGGTAGCAGAATGAAGTATGTCAAAGATGAACAGCACGATGGGGCTCCTCCACATTTTACCAATGACGTTTGTAGACACTTTAAAGTAACATCTAGGCAACGGTGGATAGGTCGTGGTGGCCTGCCAGATCGCCGGACCTATCATGTATCGACGACTTCTGCTGGGGTCAAATGAAAAGTTGAGTGTATGAGACTTCCGTACCATCAGTTAAAGACCTTGCATCTGGTATTTCTGCAGCTTGCCAGAAAGCTATCAGAGATGCCAGGAATCTTTCAAAGCGTGAGGAATTCCATGCAACGCCGCTGTCAAGCATGCCGAACTACTTCTGATAGTAATATCAAACATGTTGTAAAATATTTAAATAAACTGCTTTCTGTCACATTAATGTGTTGCTCTTTCTGTGCTGTTTCTGTTGCCTTTTTTCTCTGCTTCCTTTAATCGTAACTCGCAAAAATGGCATTTTCAACGTTACATTCCTATCTAATTCCGAATCATCTTTGCATCCTTAACACTTCCTAGAAGTAAGTAGGTCTGGTAGTAAAACACCAAGGAGTAATGCCGTTGAAATGTCAGAAGCGCCCTCTATCAAAACATGAGGACATCAAAGCTGTACGTCGTTTTGAATAAAATAATTACCAAGGGAATGACCTACATGCAAACTGCAATAAAATCAATTAGCTTGTTCAATGTTCACGAGCGCTTAAAATCTCCCCCTCTGTTCACAGTTCAATTTTTGCTGGTTACCCGACACGAATATTTTCGATTTTGGGATTAAAAATTAAGTTAAAGTCTAAACTTTAAAATAATTTCAACCCCATGCAGAAAATAATGGTAAAAAATAGTTGTTCGTTACTCTAAAGTCTAAAGCGCCCTCTATCGATATTTTTTGAAAGTAACCTTTAAATTTTTTTTCTAAAGAAATCATAATATAAAGAATAATTTTAATGAAAACCGCAAACGAATCGACCCTTTTTTCAGTTTTCTATCATCGTTTCAAGTTTTGAACCCTATCTCCTACAGAAGACGTTTGCGCCCCATGGTTTCCTATTTAATAATGTTTGTCTTCATGTGTACTATCATCCCTCAAAGTTTGTCGGTCTGGTAGCGAAACACCCTGTATAAAAGAAAGTCTGGATTTCGTATTAATCACAGCACAAAAAAATCTGCCAAACCTATAATCTGGAAAATTGGGGTAAAAATACCTCTGATAACATCGAGTGCTGCTAAGAAGGGATTTTTGGAAATTCCACTCCTAAGGGGGTTAAAAAAGGGAACGAACTTAAAAAAAAATTCCTTAAAAATCGCCATTTGTAGTTATTTTTCAACTGATAACATATTTTAGTGTATTTTTCATGCTGAATCGAATGGTACCAAGCAAATTCTTTTAAGTTCAGTAGTTCGCGAGATACTTCACATTTTCCTGATTTGGCGGTGTCTTCGGCGCGAAAACCTGAAATTTTCAATCCTTATCTATATATATAAAACAAAGTCTGGATTTCGTATTAATCACAGCACAAAAAAATCTGCTGAACCTATAATCTTGAAAATTGGGGTAAAAATACTTCTGATAACATCGAGTGCCGCTAAGAAGGGATTTTCGGAAATTCCACCCCTAAAGGGGTTAAAAAAGGGAACAAACTTTAAAAAAAAATCCTTAAACATCGGCTTTTGTAGTTATTTTTCAACTGATAACATATTTTAGCGTTAAATAAAAGTTGTATATATTTTTTTTTTTACCCCATTTTTTAAGATTTTTGGTTCGGTAGATTTTTGTGTCGTGATTAATATGAAATCCAGACTTTCTTTTATATATATAGATAAGGATTGAAAATTTCAAGTTTTAGCGCCGAAGACATCGCCTAATTTGGGAAATGTGAAGTATCTCACGAACTAATGGATTTAAAAGATTTGCTTAAAACCATTCGATTCAGCATGAAAAAATACACTAAAATATGATATCAGTTGAAGAACAGCTACAAAAGCCGATTTTTAAGGAATTTTTTTAAAGTTCGTTCTTTTTTTTTACCCCCCTTAGGGGTGGAATTTTCGAAAATCCCTTCTTAGCGGCACTCGATGTTATAAGAAGTATTTTTACCACAATTTTCAAGATTGTTGGTTTGGTAGATTTTTTTGTGCTGTGATCAATACGAAATCCAGACTTTCTTTTATATATATTCTATAATATATAGAGATATATATAGAGTTCTATAATCAGGTTAACATGATTATGTAAACTATATTTAATTATCTCAATATATACAAAACGCAGAGTGAAATTTCATTGTGACCGCTTATAACTTAAGTTCGACAAGATAGATTTTAATGGATTTTACATTGTTAGTTGCATATTTTTTCAGAAATTTTGTAACAAATGAAATATAGCATTCTAAGTTGTTTAATTGAATACTCGGGAAATGTTTTTTATCAGACGAACCCAATTACAAAAGTTTGGCTTAATTTTAAAAGTTCCACTGAATGAATTTTTATGTGATTAAAATTGTTAGCATGATGAGCGCTACGTCATTAATTGGTGACTAACATTGAACTTTCCGTTTAGATGACTGATTTTTCACCGATGACAGACAGTCTAAAGTATGATATAAAACTAAAATTTACTATGATATAAAAATTTCATTTGATTCAAAGTTTCTTTAAAAAAAAAAAATAAATAAATAAAAAAACTGACCAGCGTAGCGGGCGAAGGCTGCTAGTATATATATATATATATATATATATATAATAACCATCAATTTTAAAACAATATATAAACCATTGAATTTGATATAAAATTACTACTTTGAAACATCGCAAAAAAAAAAAAAAATGAATATAATCGAAATTTGTAAAACCAAAGCAGAATAGTCTGGCCCACAAATACTTTGGAAGTACAAATAAAGTGTGGTTTCATCTTCATATTAGCCATGAAAAAGCAAAATATGAATTTGGGGCTACCAACACCTATAAAATAAAATAAAAAAAAATGGAAAAAGCATTAAAAATATTCTAACATTTTTAAAATGATTAGAAAAAAAAAATACCAGAGCTTATAGTTACCCCTAAAACGATGTAGCAAAAAATCTTCTAATTTAACAATATTAACCTAAACTCAATGTCTTAATATAAGATAAAAGAAGAAATAAAATAGATAACTAATATATGCATTTTATACACTTAGACATATTCCAGATATTGTCCAAATTGTTAAAAATTAGATTCAAGTTAATCTTTAATATTAATTATTAAATTATATTAATAGATTTAATTAATATAACTATACAATTATTTATAGATATGTGTTAATTGAACATCCAGCATAAAATAATGAATTTTTTAAGAAAACCATTATTTAATGGATCATAAATTAGCTTTGTAATGTTTGTATTGATAAAATAAAAAGAACAAATATTTTATTTTATATAAATGATTAAGGATTATATTATTATAGACAGAATTATGAAGACAGGATTTAATATTAGTAGATGATTAACTTTGAATTTAAATTCATTGCGTTTGTCATATATATTTTATTAATTTGCTTTCTTTTAATATAATTGTAAGATCTAAAAAGTTAATAGTATTGTTAGAAAGCAGATTTTCCATAAATTCTAGATTAGCTGGATAAGACTGGAAAATGAGAAATATTGGTATTTTCAGTGGCAATCAAAATTATATCATCGATATACTGATATAAGTGCATTTTATTATCAATATATTTATGTTTATAATTATATAAGCCTGATAATAAACTAGATTAGGGATGTAACGATTATTTGGCTTGTCGGCCGAATATTCAGCTTCGATCTGAACATAAAGTCCACTATTCGGCCTGGGCTGAATAATATTGTAAAAAATGTTGCTTTATTTACACAATAATTTTTTTTAATTTGACAATTTATTTTCATCACGTATAATCAAAATTTCATTTAAAATTAATTAAATTATTTCCTTAATTTCATATTCTGAATAGGTTTTATCTATTTACTTTTATATAAGAACTAGCAGCCTTCGCCTGCTACGCTGGTCAGTTTTTTTAAAATAAACTTTGAATCAAACTAAATTTTTATATATCATAGTAATTTTTAGTTTTATATCGTATTTTAGACTGTCTGTCATCGGTGAAAAGTCAGTCATCTAAACGGAAAGTTCAATGTTAGTCACCAATGAATGACGTAGCGCTCATCATGTTAACAGTTTTAATCACCTAAAAATTCATTCTGCGGAACCTTTAAAATAAAGCCAACCTTTTGTGATTGGGTTCATCTAATTTAAAACATCTCCATAAGTATTGAATTAAACAATGTAGAATGCTGTATTTCATTTGTTAAAAAATTTCTGAAAAATTATCTGACTAACAATGTAAGTTCCATTAAAATTTATCTAGTAGAGCTTACGTTATAAAAGGCCGGAATGAAATTTCACTTTGCGTTTTACATATATTGAGATAATTAAATATAGCTTACATAATCATGTTAACCTAATTATAGAACTCTCTTTCAAAACTGAGTATCTCACGAACTACTGAATTTAAATGAATTTGCTTAGTACCATTCGATTCAGCATGAAAAAATACACTAAAATATGTCATCAGTTGAAAAATAACTACAAAAGTCGATTTTTAAGGAATTTTTTTAAAGTTCATTCTTTTTTTTTTACCCTCTTTAGGGGAGGAATTTTCGAAAATCCCTTCTTAGCAGCACTCGATGTTATAAGAAGAATTTTTACCCCAATTTTCAAGATTTTTGGTTCGGTAGATGTTTTTGTGCTGTGATTAATACAAAATCCAGACTTTCTTTCATATATATAGATAAGGATTGAAAATTTTAGGTTTATGCACCGAAGACATCGCCAAATTAGGAAAATGTGAAGTATCTCACAAATTATTGGATTTAAAAGAATTTGCTTAGTACCGTTCGATTCAGCATGAAAAAACATACTAAAATATGTTATCAGTTGAGAGATAACTACAAAAGCCGATTTTTAAGGAATTTTTTAAAAGTTAGTTCTTTTTTCTACTAACCTTAGGGATGGAATTTTCGAAAATCCCTTCTTAGCGGCACTCGATGTTATAAGAAGTATTTTTACCTCAATTTTCAACATTTTTTGTTTGGTAGATTTTTTTGTACTGTGATTAATATGAAATCCAGACTTTCCTTTATATATATAGATGTGATTTAAAAAACATATTTAAATTTCTATGCTGTATCAATAAATACAAAAATTATTTATTTATAATAATCTAATGTAATCAATATAATAGAGCAATACAAACAAATTCAAATTTTTTGTGCATAATGGGAATTATTGCACAAATTTCCTAATGAACATTCTTCCCATCTGTTGATCACAAGAACATTTCTACTATCAATTCACTTATATTTTAATTGACAATTTATTGGCCAGTTCATTTTTATGACAACAGTAATTAAACAGTGGCTAATTAATAATACATTTTATTTTAACAATAGTTTTTGTAAAAGAAAAAAATGTTTTAGTAAAAGATGGCTTTTTCTTAAAAAAAAAAAAAACAGCCTTTTTCAAGCGGTTTAAACCAGAAAAAGCCGGCCGGTTTAAATCGGCCTGGCTAAAAGCGGCCTGGCTAAAAGCCAGCAGCCTTGCTTACAGACATTTCCCTCTTCTAAATCTGAAATAATTCACAATACACTTAATAATCTTGTATGCTGGCATAATAAAAACAAATACATAAAATAGTATTTTTTGTTAATTGTGAGCTTTATAGTCCACAGTGATTTTCTCAACTATTTTAGATATTCCTTTCTATCAGTAACTTTAACGCTTCTTTTTTTTCATCTAAAAGTTAAATTTATAATAATTTCTAGTACTTTTAAAATTTTGTCGTTTTAAAATGTAACAAAAACATACATAATATTTACTAAAATGCAACTAGACAACAGTAACTTTTTTTTTTTTTTTTTTAAAAAGAAAGTGGAGTGAACTGAGATAATTAGATAATTTTAGAGCCAAACAGTCCCCCCCCCCCTCCCTCAAGAATAAAAATTACTTTAAAAACAATTGATTGCTTAAGATTGCATAGTATTTTATTTCTTAGTAAAAACATATACTAAAGTTTATAAAATATATGTTTAAGTTTCTAAACACGTTACTTCCAGTGTACTCTGCTTAGAACTGAAATTTGAAATTCATTGACAATAATTTCTTGAACTGCATCAGTATCTTCCTTTGATATTGAGTAATGCCTTCCTGTTTAACCAATAGGGACCGAGGCTTCCATAATCTTTAAAACACTGTGAATAGGAAGTGATCACTAGTATTAGCGTTACTGTCTTGCAGGTGGAAATTAGACGTTGGTAGTACAAATTTGGCACCCCCCCCCCCCCCCCCCCCAATTTCCATGCCTGGGGCGACCACCCTGTTTACCTCCTCTTTCGCACGGCGGAGATATTACCTTTGTAAATGCAATTTGCTTAGGCAAGAAAGGGGGGGGGGGTGCCAAATTTCATGTTTGCCCCAGGTCCAAAAAAGACTATTTTTGACTTTGTGCTAGGTAGTTTCTTTTTGGTTTAAAATATTCAAATTTGAGAGAAGAGGTTTTTGATGCTAGATTTTTTCTTCTTCTAATGAAGGGAGGGGCGAATGATTTCTTTTTATTATTAATACTTTTTTTTTTCTTTGTCATTAATGCATTTTTAAAAAATGAGAGATAGAAAGCTTTTTTGTTATTTCCGTAATTTTATTCTATTGAAAAAGAAAGAAAATAAAATCTTAATATTTTGAAGACACTTATAGACCGGGAGGGGGCAGCACCAACAATCACCTTATCAAGTTCGCAGATGAAATCTAGGATTAGTTAAATCTCGATTGGCATATTAAAATGTAATCTGTCTGTTAAGTCATAACATGGAGAAAAAAATGATTCAAGTTTACCATTATGTTTTTCTGGAACCAAATGTATGAAAACATGAAGGACTGGGAGCAGGAAAACACAATGGTAAACCAACGAATCAACATTTTAAATCGGGATTTCAGGATATGACTTGTCAGACAGATTATGTTTTTATATGCAAATTGCAATTTAAAAAATCCTAAAATTTTACTGTGAATTCGATGAAGTGATTGTCTTTGCTGCTACCTCCCAGTCTATAATTTTAATACAATTGTAATTCATTTGAAAAATATATTTGTGCGTAAGATCAGAAAAACAGAAAATAACAAAAAAGCAGAAAATTGCGGATCCACAGAAGAATCTTATGCCTGTGCTGGAAAATGAAAAAAAGAAACTCAACATGTAGAAAAATCAGCTGGTCTGACTTGATAAGTGATTTTACGTATTATGAGTGAAGAATTTTTTTATTTTATCAGCATAAAACTTTTGAATTTTCAGCAGTTTTTTTCAAATCTTGGATTTGTTTGCATAAATACAGGTTATATTCCATTAGAAAAACCTTTCAGAGAAAGCTTTCCCCTCCTCCAAACACACACACTTTGGGCCCATACCCCTCATGTAGATAACTAGCCATCATAAATAACACGCCTTTTACTAAAGTTTCCCTTTTTGGTGAATTTGTTTTGCATGCAAATTACACATTTAAAAATATAATAGATAAAAATAATTAATGAAGAGTTTGTTTTCATAAAATCGCTATTTTTAAAATACACAGGATACTACATCCTTAAACAGGGCGAGAAAATTAAAAAAAATTTGAGGTTCCCAGCTGGAACCTACATGAAAAGTACAGATTCCCAGATGAAAAATGTAGGTTCCCAATAAACTTTATGTGTGAGTATTTTGACGAAATTTGCCGTTTTTTCGCGATCTTTTGACAAAATCTGCCGTTTTTTCACGATCTTTTGACAAAATCTGCCGTTTTATTGCGATGTTTTAACGAAACCTGCCGATTTATTGCAATATTTTAACAAAACCTGTCGTTTTTCAATATTTTTTTAACGACATTTGCGATTTTTTTACGAAATCTGCCGTTTTTTCGCGATTTTTTAATGAAATTTGCGTTGCTTCCCGAATTTTTACGATCTTTTGCCGAAAACTGTTGTTTTCTCGGTATTTTTTTGACGAAATTTGCTGTTTTAGCGCGATTTTTTGACGAAATTTTCCGTTTTTTCGTGATTTTTTAAACATAATTTGCCGTTTTTTCGCGATTTTTTAACGATGTTCGGACATTTTCCGTAATATTTTGACGAAATTACGCATCGCACGGACCGCTCAAGAGTTATATTTTTGCGTAATTTACGCGATATAATGCGTGCGCGGATCGGTAGCGATCATGACGATTTTTTAGGTTCCCAGCTGGGAACCTGAGTGAAAAAATATATACATTCCCAGAAATGATTTCTGGGTTCCCCGGGATCCCGGGAACGCTATTTTTCGAGCCCTGCCTTAAATAATGGTGTAGTGAGAACAATGATTATATTAATTATAGCCACTTAGGCAAATAAGTGAAATCTATCAATAAAGCTATTTTTTTTTCTTTCTCTCTTATAATCAGAATCGCCACGATACAAACTGTATTTATCTATGGAGTGAAAGCTTACATAAAGTTTTGTTTTTCACAGCAAGCAATGTCTTTATATTTCTGCAATTGGGCAGTAAGTTTTGCAAAAAGAGCCTTTTCATGCAATCGATTTTTGTCTAATGGGTTCTTCAAGGTTAATAACAATGTAGATAAAGAAAAGATTGATAACTTTAAAGAAAGAACAAAAATACAGTGGAAATCAAAAGGAAACAGGAGGAAATCAAAAACATATCAGATGTATTGAATTTAATGAGATTATATGCACCTACAAATTAGGGCAATTAGTTGTTTTTAGTATCAGGAATAACATCACACCTAGATAATTTGTTACTCGTACATAAAGAGAACTAGTCGTTGGGGGCCACCGTAATACTTACCCATCATGGATATGTATATGAAAATAAAACATGTGAAACTATTTATACAATGCATTGCAATTCATAAACAAAATTTAAATATTGTTAATATTATACATAGTAATGCTATATTAAAGAACTGCTGATGTACCAATTTCGACAAATTATATAAAACGCCAAACTACTCAAGTAGTACCCAACTGCGTAAAAGAAACATCCTTATAACTCCAAAAACAATGATTCTATTAACTAACAATTAACTGCGTCGGATTAAGCATCTCATTTCCATTTAAAATATACTTCTGAATTGAAATTTGAATGAAATACAGGGTCATGAAAAATCGAATGTAGAAAACAAGATTACAAATATCTCGGCAATTAATAATCCGATCGACTTCGTTCTATATGCAAAATGTGTGTTATTTTATTGCCTTTTACGTCCATTCCTTAGAACAAAATAATTCGAAAATTTTTATATACCTTTCATCAGAACGAATTTTTTGAGAGTCCGAAAAAAATAGTTCTGGATAATCGAGGTTGCTGATATTAAATAGGGTTCATCCCATTTTTACATACTAACTACATACAAAATTACAAGTCTCTATCTCAATTTGTTCAGGAGATAGAGCGTTTACAGACAGACAGACGGACGGCAAAAAAAAATTTCTTAAAATATGTTTTTCGGAATCTCCACTATCTAAAACGTGTAAATCCGTCAAAAAATTTTTTCGATTTTTAAAACGATTGCAAGACTTACCCTATACTACGTATGATGGGTAAGTAAAAATATAAGTTGTCTATGTTTTAACTATAATAAAACATGACAAAACAATATTAGACATTGATTCTAAAAATACTCACTTCAACTTTAACTGAACTTTGCCACAGCAATTTTCTTTTCTGAACTTGCTCAGCATACTTTAAAGGATTGACTGCAGCTGGATTATAGTACTTAGGCAAAGCTATTCCAGTGAGCGCTTGTGCTTTAGCATTCATTGCAGCCATGGTTTGCTGTAAAGCCATTTGAGGTGTCATAGCTCCACCTGATGTTGAAAGAGGAAGAGAACCAGGTTTTCGATTACCAGATCCTGGAACAAAGCATTATCAAATAGAGGAAAGCCGAACTGCATAATACTCGTAAAATTCTTACTGTAGCAGGACAACAATCTAAAAGTGCAGACAGGCTCACACTAAACTAAATATCTAAAAATATTATAATTTCATTGTATTGTGTCAACTAATGAAAGGTCAGTTTTTAAAAGATTAACTTTGCAACAAAATGAAGCTATAAGCCATAAATGGACTAAAATTTATAAAAGGGAATAGAGAAATAACTCATAAGACTTTACTAAGTTTATGCAGTTTGTGCAGAATAAACTAAAATGCATGCAAATAAAAACAAAAGCATTCAAAATAAAATTATTTAATATAAAATAAAACAAGCATGAAACTTAAAAAGAGGTTTTCAAAGAAAATAAAGATGCTTTTAATAATAAACATCAATGTTTCCTTAAAATAAATTAGAGAAAAAAAGGGGGGAGGGGGAGTTTGTCAGCTATTTGCATACTTAGAAGTGTATGTTACAAAGCACTTTTCAATATATAAACAAACATTTATTATTTTTTTTAATTGTGATCAATTAATTTAAGGGAATTTTAAAAGACCATCATATTCTTAAAAATATAATTTAACATTGTTAATGAAGAATCATCACTTCAGATTAATTTATGTAACATTATTTCAAGTAACAAAGATAACAAAACCTGCTTGAAATTAGCTCTTGCAGATATAGTAATTAATCAAGCCAAACAAATAAAGGAAGTGCACAGATAAGCCGTGTTTCCAATGCAATTTTTCAAGACACCTCAGAACGGTTATTTTACCCCCTACTCCATTTCCAGTGCACAAACCAGTTTGAAAAAGAATCTAGCCTAGGACATTTTCTCCCCAAAGTCACACCTGCAACTGACTAGGTCAGTAATTCGCCTTTTACCCATGATTCAATTCAGGTAAACAAACAGTGAGCATTATTTTACCAGGATTTCTGCTTATAGTCAGCATATTTTTCATTAGCGCTGTTGATATTTCTCGCGTTGTTGACACTGTTTCATTCTTTGATTGGTCATGGTCGGTCATTGCAGCAACAGAATCACAAGCTTACATGCGCATATGTAATAATTTAACTTTAGGTTTTCGCCTGCTTGAAGTTAGAGATTTAATTTAAACAATGCTAAGGAAACTTGAATTTTTATTTTTATGTGTTACTTATTATAATGTAATTAATGTAAATAATACACGGAAATTTTCATTTTAATATAAAACTAATTTGGTTACAAAAGAAGATTATTTTAATGATTTTTTTTTTTTTTTTTTTTTTTTTTTTTTAAAGCAAAATTTATACATATTTAAAACTAAATCATGCTATATAGGGTAGATGTGCCAATAATAAATATTCTTAATGAGTTTAATTAAAAATTATTTTCTAATAATTAGATTATTATTATATTCAGATTTTTTTCAATATTTTATTTGTTTAACAACAATATTTAACCACTCTTATACCTTATTTTCTATTATTAGTCAACATTTTATTGTAAATAACAGTAATATATCAAAGCAATTAAAATTCCAGAAACGGACACCTCCCCCCCCCCCCCCCCAAAAAAAAAAAAAGTTAACATAAATGTTTTTATGATTGTATTTAGAAACAGATTTTAATGAAGGCATACTAATGAAACAAAATAATTATTTCGAAATAAATTTAACAATTAGGATATCAATAGTTAAAATGTTTGTGAGAATTATTTTTTTAAATTAATTATTGGGATTTCCGCAATATCTATATTTTAACAATTTTAGATACAAATTTTCAAAAACAAAATGTCAGGAAATTATAGTTTATAAAATTGAGACCATAAGAAATTTAGAGGGTAATAAAAAAAGACCACTAGTATATAAAATTCAAAATTTTCTGTTACTATATAAGCAAAAACATACAAATTTTGCAGGAAAATAAAGAATGTATATATTTATTAAGAGAAGTCAGCTCTTAGCGTGTTCATTCAGATTATCACAAAAAGCAGTGAAACTTCGAAATATTTTTTGCTTCATGATTGGTTTCATTTAAAATGTCAAAAATAACCCATATTATAAAACATGCAAGAGGGAATTATGAAAAAAAAGTAAAAGTTAATTTTTCATTGATTATTATTATTATTATTTTCTTCTTTTTTAAATCAAAAACACTGAAGGTTGTCCATTGCTCTTACATCTACCTACATTCCAATCTCTATAACAATAAATTTTATTATATAGATATTCCACATTAATAACAAAATATAAAAATAATAATTCACAATTATCACATCAATCACAGTTGTAAGCAAAGTATAAATTTATCAAAATTTTTATTTTCCAAGTTGTGAATTCAGAAAGAAAAAATACATTTGCAAATAAAACAAAAAATAAAATTAATGAAAATTACTAAAATGTTTTACAATTTACTACAGGATTTGTATGGGTGTGGAAGACCTTAATAATTTTTTTAAATAATTTTTTGTTCTTAAAAGTATTTATGCGAAATCTGCAAAAAGTCCTGTTTTATTTTTATATTATTTATTAATCAGAGTTGGAATTCTTCAGCGTTAAAAGAAAGGAAAATCAATTAAGCCAATTCTTCCCCGCTCTTTTTCCGAAATTTTGCTTCATCACTTGACCCCCCCCCCCCCCCCCAACATACACACACAATAATAAAATTAAATATTTTTTAAATACTTATTATTATTATTTACTTTTCTGTTTTATCTTTTTCTTTATAACAAAAATAAATAATCATAAATTTCATTAAGGATTCACATTCATTTCATTAAAATTTCATCAAAGTCCCCTCTTCCGAAACTCCACATTCCCTTTTCCCATAAAATTCAAAGTCTTTAAAACAACTTATTTTATTATTTTGTTTTTGTTTTACCCATTTCACATTACAATGTTAAATTAGCATTTGTTTCCAAGTCGATAAAAGTTTGCAATAACAAGAACAAGGTAAAAACAGAAGCAAAAAAGAAAAAAAAATTAAGATTAAAGCACGCCAAATGTAACAAAACTCTTTCTGTTTGTGTTTACATTGGAAGTTCATGCTCAATTTCACCAATTAGCCAATCAAAGGTCAGAACGAAAAGTTGCACTATCTCCGGATACTTTGGGGAGATAAATTTTATGCTTGCGTATGGAAATGAGTGCAAAATGAAAGCAGGTACTACAGCCGCATATCACCCCTCCATAAAAAGCCGGTTAAATTAAAAAAAGCATTGGAAACGCGGCTATAGACATTGAATTTTGGTCCTCTGATAGAGTCCTTACCAGGGCTGCAAAAAAGCCGGCTTTTTCTAAAAAAGGCCAGGCCGGCCGGCTTTTATTGGCTTTTTTCCAGTGCATATATTACTATTTATTTTTAATAACTACTTTTGTTAATTTACCTTACTAATGGTTATTTTATGCAAATTAAAACTAAAATCTTATGAAATTCTTTTAAAATCATGTTTCAGATGTCCACTTTTATACTGAGTTAATAATATATCACAAAAACTTCATAAATAGCCTATATGATTAATAGATATCTATACTATAGATCCAGTGGCACTCCTATGCTTAGTTAAAATATTTTCATGTTATTATGGGCAAGAATTATATTCAAATAAATAATATACAAAATGATACTGTTTATAAAATACTTCACTTGAACAATCACTCCTGGCATATATGAATGTGTTAGTATTATGTATAAAAATAGTCAGTTGTTTATATAAGAAATTTACAAGGCAGCATTCCACTTTAAAAATAAGAAAATATAAATAATTTTGTCATAGCTTTTATATTTATTTATCTTTCTAAGTACAGTAAATTCTGTAAGCCAGACTGTGTTAAGATGAAAATTTGTCTAGCTCGAAAAGGTTTTTCAAATCTTTGTGAATCCATAGACAGTGCAAAATTTGTCTAAGGCAGAATATCATTTACTGTGAACAATTTTCTCGGTCCTGGTTGATGCCGACGTATACAGAGTTTATCGCATATCCCTTTTTCTTCATTTGTTTTTTCTTATAAGGAAAGAGCTGCTGACATACTGTGGTTGAATTACTGCAGGGTGGCAATAGCAACCAGACACCAGTCTGTTCTTTATATCTCCTGCTTTACACATGACCTCAGCCAAACTGATTGATCTCTGTTTAGCAGGTCCATGATATGATTGGCCTCTATTGCCATAAATGTTCTTGCAATGATCACTATGATAAAAATGCAGTGGTGTGGTAAATTGGTTGATGGAAGTGTTTGAAAAAAGGCTCTTTTCTTCTATATATATTGACTAAATATTTTGTTTTTGTTCCTTCACAAATTTTTCCACACATTAAAAGGAGAGGAATTGATTTGGGTCAATTAGGAAACTTTCCCGTCTGCAAATTCTTCGTATTGGGAGAGGTTTAGTGTTTAATCTAATAGGTTACTGGATTAGCAAGATTTCAGGAACTAAAACATTTACGCTAAAGGAGTATAGATATGAGAAGGGGAATTTAAAATAAAATTTCAACAAGTGATTTTGTTTGGAACAAGATCAGTGTAGTATTGATATTTAAAATGTAAGTCAAATGATTGGTATTATATTTGGTAAAAATAATTTGAACTAATTAAAAAAAAAAAAAAAAAATTATTGCACAAATTTTCTAATAAACATTCTTCCCATCTTTTGATCACAAGAACATTTCTACTTTCAATTCACTTATATTTTAATTGACAATTTATTAAACAGTTCATTTTTATGACAACAGTAATTAAACAGTTACTAATTAATAATACATTTCATTTTAAAAATAGTTTTTGTAAAAGAAACAAAAAGTTTTAGTAAAAGCCAGCTTTTTTAAAAAGAGCCAACCTTTTTCAAGCGGTTTAAACCAAAAAAAGCCGGCTGGTTTAAACCGGCCCGGCTAAATGCCAGCAGCCTGGTCCTTATCCACCATAAGATTGTTAATTTAGATTGCATGTGTATTGCTGCTCATGAATGATTTGTTTTGGAAGATTGTTTCATTGTGCTTTACAAGATCAGAAACAACAGCAAATTTTAATGTATTTCAATTATTGGTGAGAAAACGAAGTTTTTCTCATTGTCACACAGCCAGATGTCACAATGGTTTTAGGGCTCAGACCATGCGACATGTGCTGGTCAGAGCATGATCTAGGATAACAGTGGTTCAATATGATGGTTCATATGGCCAGTTTGTGGGATTAAAGTCTCAGCTGATGCTTTACTGACTATCCCGTCAATCCTTTCACACAGTTATGAATGCCTCAAAGTCTTGCAACATTTAATTTTAAATCACCACTATGAAAAATGTATTTGAATGCAACATTTATTTTTAATTCTATCTATGCAGAGGATTTTTATTGAAAATCTTGCCAAACAAGGTAATTTATTATTCAATGAGCACTGAAGCATTTATTTCTTCATTGTACAACTAAAACTTTAATGGTGAAAAATTAAAAATGTAGCTAGTGGGAGTATTATTTTTACAGATTACAAGAGTGAATAAAAAAAAAAAAAAATCTATAAACTGCAATTACATTGGCTATGAACATTTCATAATAAATCAACTATAGTTTTGTTGATCTTAACAATGGTTATCATATTCATTCAATTATGCTGATTGAGAAAAAGATGGAAGCAGTAATTTTTGCAGCATATTAGAATTTATCATTTACTGTTATTAAAAAGTTACCAAAATTAGAACAGAAATCAAAAAGTTATTTAAAATTAATATTTCATAGAAAATTTCAAATTTGCACACTGGGAGCAAGGGTAGAAACAATGAGGGAAGGTGTGTGTATGGGGGGGGGGGGGGGGGAGTTGAAGGGAATTTAGATTGATTTAATTATTCTTTCAAGAGAGTAAAAATAATGATTTAAGAACTTTTATAAATAAGAATTTAAAAGATTTTGAACTTTGCATGATGGAAAAGCATATGAAGAAATAGAAAATTAAAGAAATCAAAATTTATATATATATATATACCTTTATAAATAAATTCAATGTAACTCAGATATTACTAAAACAAAAATTCAGTGAAACTAGTATTTATACAATGCATTTCTTAGTGTTTAAGTGGAAGAATGAAATTTTTTATATAAAATTTTAGAAATTTTGGAGACATCCAAAAATTAAGAACTTTGGGAACTATAGGAAAAACGCAAGCACTGCAATGAGTTTTTAAAAGATATAGTGCACTAAATAACGAATATTATAAAGTACAGTTTTGCAATAAGAGGTAAAAGAATTTTAATAAGAGCAGGGTTTCACATATAAAGTGTGGTTTTAAAGGGAGAGGGGAGAGTTGTCTGTGAAAGGCCGAAAAAAATATGTTTTTTGTAGTATTTTTCCTTTTGAATATGAATGAAGATTTTAGTTCAGAGGTTTTTGCATATTATTTGTTATTTAATTTTTTTTTTCTTTAATAATAAAAAAAGTTTGATTGATGATGTATTCCAAATTGCATGGATTGATGCCCTAGCATACACTTATCAGACAGGATCAGATATGGTTACAACTAGAGATGGGAATGGTTGGAAAAAAAACCGGAAAAATTGGAAAAAAAAAACGTTTTTTTTCGGGTTTTTTCCCGAAGGCTTATTTTTCAATTTTTCCGAACTGGAAAAATTGAAATTTCATTTATGAAATAATATAGTGAAAATTTTGTAATAGCTACATTCTTATATTTTTTATTTTATTTATTTTTATGTTGAGTGTCTCACATGAAAATTTAAATGTGGGTAATCTGATCTCTGAGCAGAAATCTGTTTGAGAAGACTTGAAAGGATCCTTCACATTTTTTTCTTGTTTGAAACACAAGACCCTTTGCAAAATTTCTCTTGAAAATAGACATTTCAGAAAAAGTTTAATCCACAAATTGAATCTTTCGCAAGTGTAATGATTGAAGAAAAAAAAAATTCATGTCATACAGCAGCTGAATCTTATTAAGTTGCATATATGTATGTAAATAACCTTATTAAAAATCTCTAAATAGGAACCTAAATATAGTAATAATTTTTTATTCAAAAATTCTGAATATATTTTGTACAAGTATATACAAAAAGTTCACAATTTCACAAAAACTTGATTACATGAAAAAAATCTAGATGTGTAATTAAATGCAATTTCTCTTTTTAAAAATTAATTCATGTGTAAAATTATTGCAATAATATGTCGATTAATGGAAATGATAAAATTAAAAATTCAACATAAAATTTTGAAGTATGCATTTATTACTTTAATCTATCTTTTCAAGAAGTAAGTATTAAATTCATGAAAAATTTGACTTCGAGTTTTTGGTGTATTTAAACATTTTAGAAGGTCCTGAACACGCTTTGATGGTTTTTTGAAAATATCTGCCACTCTGCGAGTCTGTATGTGACAAATTTTATGGGCACTCTATCTCAAGAACTGATGCACATAATTTCACAAAACTTTAGATTCAGTTACCTTGATATAAACTCGAGATGTTTAGTTATTAGTGTATATCGCCAAACCGATGGCGCTGCTATGCTGCATTATTCATAATTTCCACAATAGTTCTATCTCAAACTAATGTATGTATTTTTATAAAATTTCAGATAAAGTTAATCTTTGGCATAGCTTCGTGCTCATTACTTTTTGGTGTAAATTGCTCAACAGATGACGCTGCTATGCTGCATTATTCATGATTATCGCAATAGCTCTATCTCAAGGACTAAAGGACGATTTTTTATCAAACTACATATTCAGACAGTTTCTGATATATATATTAATGCTGTTTAGTTTTTGGTGTAAATTGTCCTATAGGTGGCAGTACTATGCTGCATTTTTCAAGATTTCGTTATAGCTGATTAATTGAATGTTTTTTCAAGGTGTTGAATTTAAAATTGACCTCCATTTTACCTCTATGATGTACAGTAATGTTGCAAAAACATGGGCAGTTTGCATTAGAAAAGTACAACTGCAATGAAAAAAAAACCCATATTTTATTACAAGTAACTATGTTCCAAATTATACTTTCCCTCTTGATTAAACTTTGAATTTTTGTAGTTTTCTAAAGCACAGTAGAAGTTTATCTTGTATGTAACTGCTTTTGTTAATTCCTCAAATAGTGAGCATTTTCTATTTGTAGTGTTCTGTTTTCAAAACTTATGAATTCCACTCTTAGAAATATAAAATTACCATGTGGAAACATTATTGAATATGGTTTCTTATTCAAGAATAGAATACCCGATTTCAGGGTAAAAAGAAAAAAACTACATTTAATTAAACTTAAAATATATACATATATATATATATATTTGGTTTCAGTGAGTAAAAATCTAACAGTCAATAAATCCTATGCTATTTTTTAGTTGCAGACCTGAGTAAGCCAAAGTAAAACTTAGTTTTGTTTGAATTTAGATTATAAAACTAAATCAAAACTTTTTTGAGTTGAGATTGGAAAGCTATACCAAAACTAAACCTATTTTATAAAGGAAATAAAATTATAACTCTAAGAAAAAAAGTAATAATGTAAAAATATACATTTTTTAAACAAACAATGGAATTTTTGAATACTGATATTCATAATAATGACAAAACTGCAATAATTTCTTTAAACTAGTATCATTTACTTAAAAACTATACTTATGTAAATGGAATGCATAATTTATTTCATTCCAAACTGCAGACATATTGGCTCAGGTTTGGTAGTCAATTGGTAGTTAAACATGTAACTGAAAAATCATTTCAACAGAGATATGATATAACAAACAATAGCGTTTAATAAAAATTCTTAAGCTGTTGAAAAAAAAAACTAAACTTTTAAAAGCAGGCTTTGCTACTTTCTTTTTATTTTGTAATATAAAGTGAAAATAATTTTCATTTAATACATATAAATGGGAAAAAATGTTTATTATTTAATATTCTCTAAGAAAATATAATTTATTTGGGAGAAACAGTCATGAAAAATCAATTTTTTCAATTTTTCTGTTTTTTTCCCCCCCCAAAAAAAAAAACTGGTAAAAAACTGGGTTTTTTCTGCCACTTATATTTTTCCGGAAAATTTACATCTCTAGTTACAACAAAAGTTGAAAATCAAAAAAAGGGGCCGTCCGTCCATAAATAAATGATATCATGCTTGGATTGGTGGTTCGTGAAATTATGACAAGGGGATGGAAGGGGGATAAGAAAAAGTGTGACATCACACATTTTGATTTAAGTAAAAGAATTAAAAGTCAGTAGATTAAATTATGATATTTGTATTCATAAAGTAACGATGAGGTTTAAGACCAAATATATTAAATTCTATTTCAATTTCCAGAAGATTACTGATTTAAATTTGTTTTACATATTAATGTTTTATTATTATTGTATGTTAATTATGTTTTTTGTTATAAACCTTCATCTTATATCATACAAAATAAGTACACAAATCATTTTTATTCTAATGCTGACAAATGTTATTAAAACAGGTAGTTAAAGTTTAAAATTAAAATTTGAAATATGATCCATAATGTAGTGCTTTGTTGCTGAACTGTAAGTATATGTTTATGTAATATAACATGACATGTGACAAAAGGAGAGGGAGGGGATGTGATGAAGTGTAAAAAGGGGGGGAAAGGAGGTCAAAAATATTGAAAAAATATGCGACATCATTTATGAATGACCCCAAAGTGGCACTGATTTGGAAAAAGATCTTTTCCAGACTTCCTTCCATGATTTGGCTGTAACACTTTGGCACGTGCTTCTTCTAAAAATACTTATTACTTTCTTCTATCTTCAATAGGAGAAAGTATTGTAACCAATTTTTTTTTCAACTTCCAGTTTCTGATGGATTTACTCATTTGAAGGATCAGAGATCCCAAAACACATGTTTACACAAAATGTCTCTCTGTCCACATGTGTTGCCATTGTACCATTGAAAAGTGTAGGAAGTTATGCATAAAATTTAACCAAATTTTTTGTGTATGCTTTCGGCTATGGTAAGCAAGTTCTTCAATTAAAAAATATTCTGCCAACGAGGGCACAGTAATAGCATTTTTTATACTATTTTCAATATTATACCATCGAAAAATGTACAAAATTATGCATGAAGCTGAACCAAATTTTTTGTGTAATGTTTTGGCTATGACAAGGTCCTCTCTGAATTTGAAAAAAATCACAGATGCCAACTATTACGATTAATACATACTTATTACAAATACACAACAAAAGTTATGGACATGGAATAAAAATTATGAAGGAAAAAAAAAAAAATCAAATTTCATCAACAGATTGCTTGAAAAAAACACGAATTTCGACCTAGGATCACAAGAAAAAACAAAATTTCGTCAAAAAATTGTGTACAAAAACGAATTTTATCAAAGAGTCACGAAAAAAAATTCAAAGTGCAGTCAAAAAATTGCAGAAAAGCATTAAATTAGTTGAAAGGATCACGAAAAATACATGAATTATATCCAAAGTTTTAGTAAAAAATACGAATTTTTACAAAAGTTTGTGTAAAAGCAAGAATTTAGCCCCCCCAAAAAAAAATCCCAAAAAAGCACAAATTTACATGAAAATCTGCATAAATGTGCCAGTTTCTTAAAAAAAAAATTGCAAAAAACAAGCAAATTTCATCAAAAACTTATATATATAATTTTTTTTTTGTCAAAAAATCATGAAAAATGCAGTTTTTGTCCAAAGATTGCGAAAAATATGCAGTTTTCGTCGAAAGATTGCAAAAAAATGCACAACTTTTATTAAAACGTAGTGGAATAAATAAATGAACTAACTTTTGAAAAATTGGGTTTAACCCTCTCTTTCTCACCCCCCCCTCTCCTCCTGGAATTATGGTTACTGGTAACTTTTAATGAAATTTGGCACCTCTGAAAAATTCATCGGAAAGAGGGTTCTGTAATAACAATTTTTGTGCCACTTTCATTATTGTACCATTGAAAAATACATGAAGTTATGCATAGAACTGAACCAAATTTTTTGTGTATGTTTTTGGATATGGACAGCAGATCCTTCTTCAATTTGCAAATATTCTGCTGGAAGGGAGCACTGTAATAGCTATGTCTGTGCTATTTTCATAATTGTATTATCAAATTGCAATATATTTTCAACAATACCTCTGAAAATGCCTAAAATTACAGCAAACATTTTTAGAGTTTGGTGTAACAGGATTTTTCAAAATGTTCCATACAGTATACAATACAAATATACATATAAATTCAAGTAACTTAATTTACCTCCCAAAAAATTTTCCTAAAAATATTTGTGAATGACTGATAATCTATAAATGTGTCAATAGCCTTTATAAATTTGGCAAATCTGAACTTTGCACATTCCATAGATTTCACGAAAAACTGCTGTGACAGACAGATACACAAGAGATACATTTTAGAATGGTTCTGTTTTTAACATAAGTGCAGAATTGTTACAAGCACAAAAACATAGATCTAATGAAGATTTTGATGTTTCAATAAATTCTTAATTTAATCAGAATATGTTAATGATAATACTTAGGTGTAGAAACATCCAGATGAGTAATATGAATTCACATGAGAGTATGTATATTGATTAAAAATGTTAAGAGTATGCATAATAAATACTATTATATACTATTATATGCATAATAAATATTAAAAATTGCTGTTTTATTTTGAGATTGTTGAGCAAAAATAAACTATTTTGTGATTATTTGTCAAAACTGGATGCTTTATTTTGCAATCGTTTGACAAAAATGAATGGTTTATTTAATGATTATTTGAAGATAATTGGTGTATTGTTTTACAAGTTTTGGCCAAAAAGTAATGTTTCATTTCATGATCCTTTGGCGAAAATCACAAATTCTTTAAAAATTAACAAAAGTGGAAATCTGCCATTTGCGGAAAAGTGGCATCCCAGCATTTTGTACTATGCAATGCTTTCTCACTGAAGAATAATTCTAAAAATCAGGTATCCCTATATATAAAGACAAAAAATTTTTTAATTCTCATGACAGCGTGCATACGGCTTTTAAGCATTATACAAACCTGAGCGACCTTTAGAACGATCTCTTGAACGGCTGCGACTCCTAGAATAGCGTTTTCGGCGATATCTATCACGACTTGAACTTCTGTATCGACTGTGGTGATGCCTGTCAGAACTCCTGCTCCTACGGCGATCTCTACTGCGACTTCTAGATCGTCTTCTATTTTCTCTACTACGGCTTCTAGTTTTTCTTCGAGAATCCCTGCTTTTGCTCCTAGTTCTTCTCTTAGATTCCAGACTTCGACTCCTAGTTCTTCTCCGAGAATCCCTACTGCGACTCCTTCTTTTGGAATCTCTGCTACGGCTTGTACTTCTTCTTTTTAAGTCTTTACTAAAACTTGTCTTGCTTCTAGATCTTGAATGCCGCCGCCTATAAAACACAAAATTATAATCAGAACTAGGGATGCAACGAATAGTGATTTTGGCCGAATACTAAATATTTGGCCAACAGATGAATTGAATACCGAATATTCAGCTATCCGAATAGTAATTGTTGGGCCGAATAACGAATATTTGGCCAACCGAATAGTGACTATTTGGCTGAATACTGAATATTTGGCTTTCCAAATACTTTTTATATTTCAAAGCTTGAAGGTATTAAAATGTTATTTTTTAAAACAAGTTTACATAATATTTAATGAAAGAAACTTACATTTTGATAAACAAGAGTTTTTTATAAGAACATTTAGTATTGAAAAAATCTACTTTGAGTTATTTCAGAAGCACAGACTTTTATAAGACTTTTTTAATTAATAAAATTTTAAATTTCAAAGTTTCTCCCATGAATTAAAACAAACATTTTAAAATCAAAGAGAAATAATGAAAAAATGGATGAAGAGAAACTTTACAGTCTCATAATTGTCCTTTTTCAATAACTCAAGGCAGATTTTTTCAACATTAAATACAAATGCTTTCAACTTAATTCTGAATAAAGGAATATCTAGCTCATAGTTGTTTTCTTATGAATAATGGCATTTTCCACCCTTCCGATCATACTTTTTAAAAAAAATCAAAGCATGTGAGTTGAAAATACAGTTATGGTACTTTATTTATTGTTAATGCAACAAACGAAAATACAAGTTTGATCAAGAGTGAGAATATATTACACATAATACTTAAGCATAATTAAAACATTTTTTTAATACATATAAAATTAAAATAATTAAATTTAGTTTACATTTTAAAATATTTTTTATGTACTGCATATTAAGAAAATTCAAATGAGAAAATGAAATTTATAGTTAATGAATTTATATTTAATATTTGAAATAAAATTGTATTAAATTTAATAAATATTCAAATTTCTTTAATGTGTAATACATAAACCTAAAGAGCATGCTATTTAAAATATGTCAATCAATGTTACTTATTTTAAACATAAATAATTATGTTTCAGTATTCGACTGAGTTATTAAGCCAAACTTAATTTTTGGCCTTTAAGTCAAATACCAAATATTTATTGCAACCTTAAAATTGTATTAAATTTAATAAATATTCAAATTTCTTTAATGTGTAACACATAAACCTAAAGAGCATGCTATTTAAAATATGTCAATCAATGTTACTTATTTTAAACATAAATAATTGTGTTTCAGTATTCGACTGAGTTATTAGGCCAAACTTAATTTTTGGCCTTTAAGTCAAATACCGAATATTTGTTGCAACCTTAAAATTCTACAAATAATTAATATATGTAGTATAATTTCAATATTATGTTTTAATGCTAATTACTTTTTTTTGTAATTATTTAGATTAAGTAGAAATATGTTTTAATAATGAAGTATAATTACTTTCAAAATAAGATCTTATTAATTACTAATCTATATTTGGAATATTTTATGTATGACCACTTTAAGCAGATATACTTTTTTCTAAATTTTTATTATTAAAATAAACGTATGTTTAAGGTATATATATTAAATATTATATATATACATGCTTGTAAATGTTACCATCAAAGCATATAATTCAATTACTTCATCAAATTACTAACCAAGTCTGTTAAATTAAAGTGTGTAAAATTAGTGGATTCTATGATCTAACTAGTTATTTTATAGAATAATGATTGCCTAACTGTTAAAGTTTTAAATAAGCAGTTTGATATGAAAACAAGTTGTTGTTTTATAAATTAACTGATGATAAATAGTTAAAGTCATTCGAAAAATGTATTTCCTATTATTAATAGATGATTTAATAGATAGTTAATAAAAACAGAATAAAATATTATACTATTATTACTTTCTTGTTTCTTCTATCTTTACAAAATGAAAGTAATTGATTCGTGAAAATTTTCCATGTTCGAATTCCGGTTTTTGATGGGCTTACACAGTTTAGGGGTCAGAGATTTCAAAAGAACATGTTTTTACAAAATGTCTGTCTATGAGTCTGTGACTTTGTCTGTCTGACTTCAAGCAACATAGATTTTGTGGACTCTCTATCTCAAGAACTAATGCACGGAAGTTAATAAAACTTTATATTCATATAGTCCCTTATAAATGATTTTGATCAGTTTTTGGTGTCTTCTTGTTCAACAGGTGGTGCTGCTATGCTGCATTTTTTACAATTTACGCAACAGCTATACCTCAATAACTAATGTACAGATTTCCATTAAACTTCAGATTCAATCAGTCCTTAACATGAATTGATGCAATTTACATTTTGGTTTAAATTACTCAATAAGTGGCACTGCTATGCTGCATTTTTTATAATTTCCGCAATAGCTCTGTCAAGAAGTAATGCACAGATTTTTCCCCAAACTTCATATTCAGTTAATCCATGACATGAATTGACATTTTCTACATTTTGGTGTAAATAGTTCAACAGGTGGTGCTGCTATGTTTAATTTTCCTGATTCCTGCACTAGTTCCATCTCCGAACTAATGCACAAGTTTTTTCATCAAAATTTAGATTCAGGTACAACTTGATGAATATTATTTCAGTTTATATTTTGATATAAATCGCCTAATAAGTAGTGATTTTACGTTGTGTTTTTCCCCCAATATCTGCACTTGTCCTTTTTCAAGAACTAATACATAAAATTGTATGCCTTGCAGAAACCTCACGATGAGCATAGATTGTCGTTTAATTTTGGCACTGTGGTAGCGATATTTAAAGCATTAACATGCAAGAGATAGAAGAAAGTTTTGGTATTGCTACATCCAACTAGTTATATTGGTTAAACAATAACGCCACTGGTTAAATGATTTACACCAAAAACTAGTCAGCAATAACTTATGTCAACTTCTAACTGAATTTTAAATTGGGTGAAAATCCATGCATTAGTTTCTGAGCTATTGAGAAAATCTTAAAACATTCTGCATAACAGTACCACCTGTTGGGTGATGTACAAAAAAAAAAAAAAAAAAAAAAAAAATCATAAAGATCAATTTTTGTCAGATACTGACTAAATCTGAAGTTTGATGAAAAACCATACAATAATTCTTGAGATATAGCTATTGCAAAATCATGAAAAATATAGTTTAGCAGCAATTTACACCAAAAGCTAACTAGTTGGATGTGTCAATCCCAAAACTTTCTTCTATCGCATAAGTACATTTTAATACTTAAAAAAAAAGTTACTCAAGTTAATGCTTTAATAATTTTAATTCAATACTATAGCAACTTCGATTTTCATCTTAAATTTCTGCTTCCGTCAATTTAATTAATTGAAGAAAAACGAATTTCCATCTCTGCAGGAGCTGATGGACAGATTTTTTATCAAATTCACAGAGGACCTATTTGCCATACCAAAAAATAATCATACACAAAAATTTTAGTTCAGTTCTAGGCATAACTTCATACACTTATGGTTGGTACAATATTGAAAATGGTACAAAAATCACGATTGCAGCACCCCCCCCCCCCTTCTGGCAGATTTTTTTCAAATTCAGAGAGGACCAACTAACCATAGCCATACACTTATACAAAAAGTTTGGTTCACTTTCATGCATAACTTCATACACTTTTGGTCCGTACAATATTGAAAATGGCACAAGCATTGCAATTGCAGCACCCCCTTTCAACAGAATATTTCAAAATTGAAGGAAGACCTGCTTTGTCACAGCCAAAAACATTCACAAAAAATTCTATGCATAACTTCATACACTTTTTAAGGGTAGAATGGCAACATACGGACGCACGGACAGACATACACTCAATTTAAAGTTTTATAAAAATCTGTGCATTAGTTCTTGAAATAGAGATATTGTGAATAATATAGCATACCAGCCCCACCTATTAAGCGATAAGATACCAAAAACTAATCAGCTCTGGTTTATATCATGATATAAAAATCTAAAGTTTGGTGAAATTCTATACATTAGTTCTTGAGATGAGCACCCAGAAATTTTATTACCACATACAGACCCACAGTGACAGACATACATTTATAAAAACTCTCAAATCTTGTTAACTTCTAAAACATGTAAATCCATCGAAAACTGGAAGTTGAATTTCTTTACAAATCCAATACTTTTTTCTTGTGAAGATAGAAGAAAGTAAAAACATATGGTCAAAACATGCACTCGCAATGATAGTAATGAAGAAAAGGTCTGAGAAAGGCAGTATACACACTGACTGCAAAACAGACATAAACAATTCAAAACTCACTAAAAACTAGCTATAATTTGTTCAAACGGATTTCGCATGCTATCTTCAATACTTTAACGGTTAGAAAATTGTTATTCTATAAAATAATTAATTAAACTATAGAATCTAATAATTCTACACACTTTAATGGACTCAGTTATTTCATGAAATAACTAGGCATTTTATGAAATAATAGATTATATGTTTTAATGGTAACAAACATATATATATATATACACAATCTTACTCATCAATGACTAACCTTTCCCTGTCACGAAGACGATCTTTACTTCGGCTTCTATGTCTCTCTCTTACAGGACTTCTGACACGTTTACTCTTGCTATGACTTCTAGATCGAGATCTCCAAGAGCTTCTTCTATCACGACTTCTACTCCTTTTACTTTTTGAGTGACCTGTTTTAGATGATCCGGATTCTTTAGGAGAACCATTTGGAGAGCCATCTCGGCTGCTTCTCTTTGATTCTCTTTCTAAAGATTTTGGTTTTTCAGCTTTATTTTCAAAAGGCGAAAAAGGACTAGTTTCAGAACTCTTCTGAGGAAAATTATCAAATTCTCTATGGAATGAAGATGCAAAGCCTAAGTCTTTCTTTTCATAGGTACTTGGGCTTGCACTTCGAGCATCATCGTCGTACATAGATGGAGGTAATATTCTTTCATGTGATGATGTTGAAGACTGGCAAGGTGAAGAAACATCTTCTAAAGGATTACCCTCACTGTTACTGGATGATCTCTTCCTAAAGCTTCTTTTCAAAGAGTTGGAATCACTGCGATGTGCTGATCCACCATCACTGCTACTCTCTGAACTAGTCTCTTCTTTTGATGCCTTCCGTAAAGCAGCATAATTTGGGATACCAGAAGGAATTTTTGTATTGGCAGAAGGTATAGACTGAAAAAAAAGAGAAAAACAATAAAGTTAAAAATTTATTTTTTAAGGATTGACCCACTTCAAAAGGAACCATGCATTAGGAAAATCAAATATACTAGTATTCTCTCTATGCACATATATATAGATATTATATTATATTATTTGCAACACCCTGCCCGTTTTAAAAATAGTTGTATGTCGCCTGAGTTGTACCCAGAGATCTCTTACAAAAAAATATCTGCAAGCCACAGTATTTTTAAATCCCATGTGCATAAGATTTATTAAAAAAAAAAAAAGATTTTGATTGGAAAATAAATAAGGTAAAATTTTTACCCTGATTTCTGATTTTTAAATTATAAAATTATTCAAAATTAATATCATTTTAATAATACCTAAAAACTATATTTTTTTATATTTTAATAATTGCTAAATGCAATCTATTTTTTCTCACTTTTTTAAATCTCAACTAATATACTTTTCCTTATCAGTCCCTGTCCCCCCCCCTTTTTTTTTTCTAGAGTGAACACTAATATATTATAAGAATACTAAATGCTGGCTAACACAAGTGACATATGAAAATCCTCTATCACTTACATATTAAACAACAAAGCAGAATTTAACCAAATTCTTCTAATTTTTTTTTATAATAGGTACAATGCAAATTTAATTATTTTTAAATAATCTTTTTTAGTGTCTCAAATGAATTGTAAATATTTATAACTGTCAAAATTAAATTACATGTGTAAAAAAAAAAAAAAAAGATAAAGATAATAGAAAAATTAAACCATAGAACACGAATGTTAATTACATGTTTAAAAAAAAAAAACTTTAACAGTCGACAATTATATTTTATGCCATATGTACTTGCATAATTTCCTATCAATTTAATAAGCCACTTTCAATAAATAATTAAACAAATTGGAAATTGCACGTGAACGTAGCAAATGAGGTGCGTTCGTACGATAATGAAGTTTTAAAAATATTTAGATCTTTTGATATAGTAGAGCGTACTCCAGATACAGTATTGTAGTCGAAATCTTTACGTTTCTGTAAATATGCAGGAAGTAATTTTTATTATACCTCAGCAACGTATATCTTATTCATAAAATGTGAAATAGTTGAATATAATTAAAACACATACCAAACCATGTTTCCCCGTGGAGTTATATAGTGGAATACTTTTGTGTGGCCTTGTAATTTAATAAAAATTCTTTGCATCACAGATTGTACAGAATGCATATTTTAGTATATATTTCATAGATGCATGCCAATTCTATTATGTTCGAATGAGTGTAACATCATTAAAATGCATTTGAAACTTTTTCCCCATTGACCGTAATGTAACGGAATCCTTTTGATTGTCCCTGTAATTGATCTATGCATCCGATTTTCATTACATTTGAAATGACTCGACAAAATTACGCAATAATTATATGTTTTAAATTTCAAATGATTAAAATGCATTTAAAACTTTTTTCCCTATTGACCGTAATGTAACGGAATCCTTTTGAATGTCCCTGTAATTGATCTAACCATCCGATTTTCATAAAATTTGAAATGACGACAAAATTATGTTATAATTATGTATTTTAAATTTCAAACGATTCGGTTGGGTAGTTTTTGCGTTGTTATATGCGGACAGACGGACTGAGCGACAACAATAGGTGCTACGTATTTACATAATTACGAACACACCTAAAAACTAAATAGATAAGAGTTTGCATAATTATGTAGCAGCATTTGATTTTTCTAACAGTGTAGGTATTACATAAATAAATACCTTTCAATCAAAACTTTTTTACATACATTAACTTTATTAACAAAGGATACATAATGGATGAGAAAACATTAATGATGACACAGACTCTGACCGAACATGAATATAAAATAGGCTTGGGCTCAAAATGAAAATATTTACCAATTGAGAAAAAAAGACAGGAAAAGAAACTATTTGAAAATCAAGAATGTATTCAGTTTTTTTTTTTTTTTTTTTTTTGTGTGTGTGTGTTTTACAATCCTTCAAAAATCAGCCTGAAAAGAAATTTGTTATTGATGGTATATAAGGAAAAATATTCCATGTGATTATAGTCTATGCATGATCAATATTAATAACAAAGAAAGATATGGGACAAACCCTGTCTATCCTCAATTTTTGTCAAGAGTTCTTTTCCTAAATTTCAAGAAAATAAAACTCATATTTTCCTGCCACAGTTGACAATTGTAATAGTTTCAAACAATTGGTTTTTTCAGGTTTCTGTGAGAAATATAAATAATAAATTTGCTATTTTAATCATACACTTAGAGACATTAAAATTATGAAATGCTATTTAGGATTAACACATGTTTCTATCTGAGAAAAAAAAAAAAATTAAATAAAAAAAGTTCTGAAACAGGTTTAGAAATTTATTAACAACGTTTTACTTCATACTTTTAATATGTGTTCGGAAATCTGATAACACCAAATGTTTTGGGCTTGGGTTCCAAATGCATCTTTAGTAAACATCACATTTATAAATAAAATAAGAATAAGCATCATTTAAAACACAAGTATCTTTTTAACAAGTTAGTGCTCAAATATATATATATACAGATTAGAGATGGGATGGACTAGATTTTATATTGTTTGTTTTTAGTTTTTACATTGATTATCAGGCTCAAACTCAATATTAGAATTTTATTTTTATTTACAAATTGAAAAAAGAAAAAAAAATCTTGCCATTTTAAAATAAAATATTGTTTTAAAAATAATATTATGACTTTGAAACATTAAAATTCTTTAAAAATTAATGCAGTGCATTTAAAAAGTTTTAAAGAATTTTAATAGTATTTTTTTGTCACCAGCAGAATATCGCCTTTTTTATATATCATTAGGAGGAGGGCTTTGGTCTGTGCCGCACACTGTATGGCTTGAGATCATTGTGATTACAGTAAATTCTGTCTAAAGCAGAATCTATCGGATCAAGAATATTTTTTGTAGTAGATAATTTTCTGCCTTAGACAAATTTTACCTTATATAGTTTTGCAGGGATTATAATATACCAATTTAAAAATGTAGTAAAAGTGAGGGTGCCTAATATTTTCAGACAAGGCTACATATATTGGATTTTTATAATTTTTTCAATGCCTTATGATATTGAATTGTTACAAAGATTCGTATTTTTTCAAAAAGAATATGTAATTTTGTACTTGACAGATTATATATACGAATCCATGTATCATACTTATTTTATACGGACGATAAAAATTATAAATCAATTTATGGATTTTACTATCAACAGAACTGGCTCTTTTTTGGCTGAATGATATTAAAAAACACAATCTATATTTTTACATACATAGCTAATAAAGTTAGATTTATCAACGGTGTTTTACAGTTTCGCTTTACATCAGAAAACCTGAAATTATAGAAAAGTAAAAATAAAATCCAAGATCGAATTTATGTTATGATTAACTTTTAATTTAAGTTCTTACTAAACTTGAAAAAAATATATATGTATACATATATATTAGATTAAATCTTCATATTACTATAGTTTTTCTGCAAAAGTCTAGAAAAATAATGGAAGAAAAATTTTGAAATCGGGATAAAACCTCACAAGTCCAAAACAGATTATCATGCATCTGAAGCTCATATTTTTTATTTTTTTATAATTAGCTACGATATTTAAATTCACAAAATCAGAAGACAGACAGGCACATCCTCAGTTCTTACTTTACACAGCATGTAGTAGGGAAGAATCAAACTGTTTCATTTTGTCAATTATTTGCATACAACCATTGGCCAAAATACTTGCACAAAAGGAAGATTTATTTATAATTTTCTGACTTTTGTATTTTAAATGCCACAATCAGTTTAAAAAAATATGGTTGCTAGTCCTTTTAGAAAACTTTTGAAAACAGGTTATTTTTACAATGGACACTTTTTTCCTTAGGGTGCAATTATGGAGGTACCAATAAACTAAAACTATGCTTTTAAAACTGAGACCTTATTGCAATTGACTGTGCAATTGGCTTTCAAAAATAAGAATTTTAATCCTTTCAAAAAATTAGTGACCACAAATCACTTTCTGCCTTCAAGAGACTATTTTTTCAATACTAAAAGTAAACTAAACAACAATATTTCAACACAATTTCTTTAGAGTACTCAACACACTGACTCAGGGGTGATTCCAAATAAGAAAAAAAGGAAAAAAGATTCTGAAATTCACATCTAGTTTTCTGAAGGATTACAGAGAGGAGGAGTAAATCCACTCTCGACACTAACTTTTTTCTACACTCCTTGGATAAAATTTGCAGTTTTTGTTTGTTTTTTTGGACGAAATTTGCCTTTTTGGCACTCTTTTGATGAAATTTGACATATTTCATGATCTTTCGAAAAAACTTGCTGTTTTTTTCACTATCCTTTGATGAAATTTGTCATTTTTTCATGATAATTTGATGAATACCATTTCTTCACAATCCTTTGCTGAATTTGCCATTTTTTCACGATCTTTTAACGAATTTGCCATTTTTGTATGATCCTAAGACAAAAAAGCATTTCTCCCATTATCTTTTGACACAATTAATGATTTTTCTTTAAATGACTGACAAAATTGAATATTTTGGACGATTATTCCTCAAAATTTGCAATATATTTTTTGTCCAAATTTTCAGATTTATGACTTTTTTCTTTTTCCTTTTGGAAATGATCGCCTTATACTTTTGGAAAATTCAGACCAGAATCACTCCTGTACTGGCTTTAGATTAACTATTAAAATTTCTAAGCATTCTACAAGTAAAAAAAGATAAATTTTTGAGGAAAATGCTAAAAAACTGTTTTGGCTGACACTTGGCTCATGTTTTCAGTTATAAATATGCATATTGTTTCACAAAATTTTAAAGATGTTTTAGATATTGTTATATTTATAACCTATGAAAATGTCAGAGAAAATGGATGATAAGAACTAATTTTTTTGTTACAGTGGAGCATCGATTATACGACGCCGAAGGGACTACCGAAAAACAACATATAAACGATAACGACATATAATCGATTTTCACTTCCAAAGCTAGGATTAATTTTGTTTTCACTTAATTTTAATATTTAATGTGATGATTTGCATAAATTTGTAAAATAAACAAAAATAAATAAACAACCAAAAAACTGGGGAAGGGAATTAGTAAGCAATTTAAATATGCGTACCTTTATTTAAATTTCATCGAAAGGTTCCTCATTTGCAGGACATCATTTCATTATCATTTAAAGTCAAAGATCAAAAACCACTCGTGGCCAACTAAAAGTCGCCAATACTGATAACAGTTAGAAGGATAGTCTATTTGCAACTTAAAACAGGTAGGGAAAGCTGACCATCCCCGAAAAAATAATGATCCCTATCAGTGTAATTTGTTACACGTATGCTGATTTTTCAGGCTAGTTGAACACCAGCCCACATTTTTATAATGTGGAGTGCATTTAAACACGCTCTTTGGTGTCATTCACAGGGGTGGGGAAATACATCATTTTGCTCGCCAGTGGCGAGTGGATTTTCTCACAAGGCGAGTGCATTTTTAGTTTTTGAAAAACTGTAGGCAATAGGCACATTATCAGAAACACTCTTTTAATCTAGATACTTTAACTTTCCAAATTATTACGCTGTAAATATGGTACTAAGTTCTATCTAATGTTAATCTCACCTCTGTTATACATATTTCCTAATATTATAGAAAAAAGAATTATGAAAATGCATTGTAGTAATAGTAATTTTGTCTGTAATCACGTGCGATTTTGTCATAACTATTTTCAACTGCGTGTTGTTGCATTTTGCGGGCTGGTGAAATAATTCCTTGGCTGGTAAGAATTTGGAAAAATCCCCCACCCCTGGTCATTCATAGCTGCCAACTTCCGCTCTTTCGTAAAATACACAAGAAAAATAAACAAAATTAAACCTATACAAAATCAAATATTTTAACATTAAAATGAATAGAACGAATCGGGACCACATTAAAACGTCATATAAATGTAAACGTCATATAAGTGATCATCGTATAAACAATGCTTTATTGTAAACCTGATTTAAAAAAAAAAAAATAATAAAATAAAATAAACATTTTTTTACTATTATGTTATTAATACTTTTTCTCGAAATTTTTGCACAGGAACCTATAAAAATTTCAAAGAACAGTTTTTAAAAAACTATGAAATGACAAACTAGGGAAAGAAAGCACCAAAGCATTTTCTTACAAATGCTTTAAACACTACTTATTACTTTTTTTTTTTTTTTTTTTTTTTTTAGAAAATTTATTCAAAAAAATTAATTTATACAAATTTGAGGTTTGTTTAAGGTTATCAGTATCACAGATGCTAGTGTACAATAAAATATTTTAAAAAGAAAAACTAACACTAAATGCATATAAGTTCATTGAATTTTAAAAAAAGGATAATGGAGGACAGTTTACCAAACATATTCTTAAATTCAAATATATCTGATGAATTTAAGTGAAATACAATGATTTTTTTTTTTTTTAAATAATCTATATCCATATTATATTTATTCTTAGAATAAGATTTTTTTCTTCCTACAAGCAGAAATTATTTGTGATAAATATATGCATATAAATGAGATATATGGGTCATTCCATGTCAAATCAACCAAAAAAAATCAATATTCAACCTGACCATTTCCATTTCAATGAAACTGCTAGGGAGGGATCATTCTCTAGGAGGATATAAAGTAGAGCATATTTTTATTTTTTGTTTATCGCTTTAAATTTTTATAAAATTAATTATTTAAATTTTGAAAAATCATCATTTTTTGACTTGCATAAATATTTTCAATTTTGAATTTCTCAAGTTCTATCAAACATAGAAAATTTTATGAACACTCATTTCAAAGAGGAGTTTATAAGGTTTAATTTGATATGCAAGTCAACTATGTATAATTAAAATAAATAAAATTAAAAAAAATTTTAAATTTTAAATTAAAAATTTTTTAGTTAGTCATTTTTAAAAACTTTGAAAAAAACTGTATGTTTATTGTAATATTATAAGCTTTAAATTCTGAAATTTTTAGAGTGGGATCTCAACGGGATCAGGAGTTATGAAATAAAAGCTGAAAATAACAAAATAGACAGAATTAAATTGCTATTTTTATGGTAATTTTTGCTTTTATTTAATAACTCCTGATCCCATTGAGATCCCACTCTAAAAATTTCAGAATTTAAAGCTTATAATATTACAACAAACATACATTTTTTGTTCAAAATTTTAAAAAATGACTAGCTAAAAAAATTTCAAATTTTAAATTTTATTTATTTTAACTATCTATAGTCGACTTGCATATCAAATTAAACCTTATAAACTCCTCTTTGAAATGAAATATTCTATGTTTGATAGAACTTGAGAAATTCAAAATTGAAAATATTTATGCAAGTCAAAAAATGATGATTTGTCAAAATTTAAATAATTGTATAAAAGCTTAAAGCGATATACAAAAAATAGAAATATGCTCTAATTTATATCATCATAGAGAATGATCCCTAGCAGTTTCATTAAAATCGGAAAGGGTCAGGTTAAGTCACTGGTTGATTTGGCATGGAAATGACCCATATGCTGCAAATATACAATTTCAAAAACATCACTGAAATTACCTAAAAATGCTAAAATAAGAAAAAATATTCCATTCCAAAAAAGGATTTTACATGCATTTTCTTTTCCAATTAAAGTCCTAAAAAACTACACTCTAGAAAGATACTTATACAACTTCTTTTACATAATTTTTAGATGTTCACAACATAAAGTGACCATTGACTAGATTATTCTTATTCGCACCAATAATAATAATTAAAAAAAAAAAAGATTTGAGCTGACAAAATATCTGAGTTTAAATTTCAATGCCCCCTACCAGTTTTAAATATTTTCTTTGCATATATTCAGAGATTGTTCATAATTGTTTAAAAAGGTAAAATGCACCTTTCAGAAGAACTCTTTCATATCTATACTAACAAACAAATTGGCACATTTACTACAGCTTTTAATGACAAATACATATTGTAAACACAATCATAAGAATATTAGTTATATCTAGGATTCACATTACTTCTCAAAATAATAAGTATCAGCATTATTAACATTGGGTGGGCATTACTAATACTCAAAGAAAAAAAAATTGAGGCTGTAAACTGATTTCTTACTGTATAGCTACTATTATTTGTTGTGTATAAATCCAAAACTAAAAAACATTCTATGAACCCTGTTATAGAAATTCTTGTATTTAAGATTTTGATAATAAATAACCAAAATATTTCAAAAAAAAAAAAAATAAATAAATAAATAAATAAATAAATAAATAAACAGCTTGTTTATATACATTCTTTTACAACAGCAACTGAACAGATGTTTCATTCATAAGCCCCAATTTGTTACTGCATATCAATTTTCAAAAATAAAATGAGAAAGCAACAATAGCTATTAACCATTTATATACAGCAGAGTTTTCCAAAGTTTAGGTGCATATATTCTAGATATATGCAGTGGTGCAACCATGATTTTATCATGGAGGAGGGGGAGGGGCTTCGGCAGCAAGACAAAATTAGTGGGGGCAAAATTTCTCTACTTATGAATACAGCAAAAAATTATGAGGAGACACTAATTAATGATGAAATTACCACATTTAATTCCATAATTAAAAATTATTTATTTTAATGTAATTGATAATTATTTCACGCAAAATTTAATTGATAATTTTTCAAAATTACTGATTTTTGAATACATAGAAGTTAAATATTTAAAGAGGTTCCTAAACAAACATTTATAGAATTTCTTGTTTATATTTATTTGATTGTCAAACATATTGTAATTTAATGGAAAATATCCAAATTTTTTTTGACAAGATGAATTACTGTTGGTAAACTTTTATGCTAGCTCATTTAAAATTAATAAAGAATTTAATCTCATTTGGGCATCACACAGTTCTTGCTTCTATTATTGGAAAGAGCAAGATACCATACTAGGATAGCAAGATACATCCATGGATCAAATGCAATAAAATTACTTTTTTCTTTTTCTACAAAGCTGTTGAACTACTTCAGTCGTAAATACATTAATTTTTCAGTATGTATAAACATATAAACAAAGCCAGACCACTTAATCCTGATTTTGTCATAATGGAACTTAAGTTTTTTAAATGTGTAAGGTCAAAAATGACCTTTCACTGACATAGGTTGAAATGAGAATTGTTAGAAATATTTTTAATAATTTTTAGATGTTGGGATATGATGTTATCTCATGTTTCAAAACTGCTTCAATGGCATTCTTGCATCAAATTATTCAAAGCAATTTTTGAAATTTACTGTACTACTACTTTAATTTGATGTTCGAACTTTCCGAATTTGTAGAAAGCAAATCATCTGCCAAAAATTCACTCAATAGATAAAAATCTTTCTCTTCCTGTTGAAGCATCTTTTCCATTCATTAAATAGAATAATAATAAAAAAATGTTGTGGTGTAAGAGTCAACAATTAAATCAATGAATGGAATAAAATTATTTATTCTTAAATAATCTTCTCGAATCGACTAGAACAGCGATTCCCAAACTTTCTTGATACACGACCCACTTTTCAGTAAAATAAAATTTTGCGACCCATCCAAGATAAAGTTGCATATTAGTGTAGCAATTTTTATACAATCTCTATATGCTTGTCTATCCTATCCTATCCTATGAAAAATGATAATTTTCGTATGGAAGATACATTATCAATAAAAACAAGAATAGCTAATCTCAATGTGTTTAAGTGAATAGTAATTAAAAATACGTTAAATTATTATGAAAACACATAGTTGAAAACTTTTACACATTTTTCCTACCACAAACATTTTATAGTTAATTATTGTCTTATTTAAATCTTTCAAATCTTATGATTAAACAAACGGAAAACCTCTGTACAATTTTAGTGGTAGCAAAAATGCATAAAAGTTGGCATCTATGAAAACATAATTTTACAATAAATGAGATTTCTAGTACTGGTGTTTCCTAATGTAGGAACATCTATTAAGACACAGTTGGTCTCAGCAAAGTAAACAAGTTGGAAATTGCACGTGAAGCATAGCAAATTAGGTGCGTTCGTACGATAACGAAGTTTTAAAAATATTACTTTCATGTATCAATCTCATAAAATTGTAAATAATGAATTACAATTAAAACGCTCATCAAACAATGTTCTCCCTATACCATTATGTAATGGAATACTTTTGTGTGGCCTTGTAAATCAATAACAAATGTTCTTTGCACCACAAATTATGTAAGATGTATATTATAATATGTACTTTATAGTTGCATATAAATTTTATTAAGTTCGCATGAGTGTAACACGATTAAAATGCATTTGAAACATTTTTTTCCTATTGACCGTAATGTAACGGAATACTTTTGATTGTCCCTATAATTGATCTATGCATCCGATTTTCATAAAATTTGAAATAACTCTACAAAATTATGTAATAATTATGTATTTTAAATTTCAAACGTATAGAATATATTTGAAACTTTTTCCCCATTGACCATAATGTAATTGAATACTTTTGATTGCCCCTGTAATTGATCTATGCACACGATTATCAAAAAATTTGAAATAACTCGACAGAATAATGTAATAATTGCGTATTTTAAATTTCAAATGATTAAAATGCATTTGAAACTTTTTCCCCATTAACCGTAATGTAATGGAATACTTTTGATTGCCCCTGTAATTGATCTATGCATCCGATTTTCATAAAATTTGAAATGACTCGACAAAATTATGTAATAAATACATATTTTAAATTTCAAACGATTCGGTTGGGTAGTTTTTGCGTTGTTATATGCGGACGGACAGACGGACGGACTGAACGACCACTATAGGTGCTATGTATTATATAATTACGAACGCACCTAAAAAAGCATGTTCTTATAGGCATGAAGTGTTGAATTTCATCAAGGACCTCAGAGCTGATTAGGAAATTAAGGATCTTCCCTTGAAATATTTTTTCCTGTTGAAATTGTCACATCTTTTTAAATAGATGAAATAAAAGATATATTTTGATGAAAAACATCGATTGTTCCGCGACCCACCAAAATAACTGTCACGGCCCACCAGTGGGTTGCGACCCATAGATTGGGAACCGCTGGACTAGAACATTGGATCTTCGATTTTGTTTTGAGGCAGTTTTTGGCATGCATCAAGAAAGGCGTCAAATAACACCTACAATTTTTTTTCTAGGTGTCAAACAACATTTTATGATTGCAATTCTATGTTGCATCATATTTTCTCATTTCTGTTTGCACCATGTTAACAATAATATTGTTTCTATTTTTATATGTTAAGGCAGAGGAAGGGTGTATATATTAAATGCTATATCATTGTTTTAACTACTAAATCAAAATAATAACTGGCTTTCTATAAAATGTAAAACCTGATATCATATTACAATGGATTGTAGGAAAATGTTTAATTCTTTTTATGAAGCTAATTTGAATACAAAAATTAACAATGCAAAATATGAAAATACAAACAAACAATACAAAAATAAAAATCATGATATTTAGTTTTTAAAATCACGTATCTTAACTTTGCCATGCATTACACCAGAATATCATAAATTAAAGGCTTTTTCAGCATTAAAATCTTTCAGTTGGGATCCATATAATTTTAGAAATGTGGCTTTAAGTTCAGTTTTATCTGTCATTAGTTAATGTGAAGTTAGCTTAGATTTGACTGACAGGTGCATGGGAGCTTTAACCCATTAATGCCCAAATTATTTTCTTCATTAAAAATGAAATTTTGGGTTTCCCACCACTTTTAAAAGAAAAATTACTTTTACCTTAATTTTTGAGGAATTTGTCTCATGAAAAATAGTGTTCATTTATTTTGCTATTTACTGGTGTAAAAAGTGCTTTCTTGCCTTTTTTATAATCGTCCCTAAAAAGGGACGCTAGGCACTAATGGGTTAAATGCTTTTCGAACAAGGTGAGTGAGAGCTTAGGGACACATAACCCTAGGTTAATTTTATCACTTGTTGGTTACAGTAAAGTCAGCTTAAAGATGATTGGCAAATGGCAAGGGTTGTCTTAAACACATGATACTGTCCAATATTTTATGGAAAACAGGATTCTTCAAGTATGTGCGGCAGGAGAAAAAACATAAGCTAAATTTGGAATAAGAGCGTTTGTTGAAAAAAAAATATTAAAGTGAAAAAAAGCTAGGCAGCAAATTTGACAACTAGATATAATTTTGTGGTCGCCAAATACAATAATTTAGTTGTATTTGGTGACCAGTAATTTCAAACTCGGATTGAAAGGGAACATAAAGATAAATTTTGAAGCAATGCATGGTCAGCAGGGCTGGCATGTTTCTGCCGGGGTGGTTAAAAACAACAGTTATAACCGGCATAGCAGAAACTAAGAAATAATATTAATAAGAACTTTGATTTGCAATGTTTCATAATTCACACATGCATTTAATATATAAAGAATTCAGTAAAAAATTGAAAATAAAGATTATTAATGTTATTTAAAGTAGCAAAAAGTTTCAAAAGCATCATATAAGTATACTTTGTTTATATAATAATTTTCTGTCGCTTGAAAAACAGAAATTTTCATAATGGTAATCTGATGCTGTACTAATTTAACTGTTGATATTGTTTTTACAATCGTATTTTGATTTAAAAGTAAAAAAGAAATTTACAAAAAACTATGATATTTTAACACTACTTTTCAGAGTATTTTTAAATAAATAATACACTGTAACAACTTAAAAATTATCAATTACTATTTGTAAAGCGAAATGGCTCTTTTGAAAATATGTAAGTAAATAATTGTAGCACAAAAATACAGAAAAAAAATTAGTGAAATATCTTTTACAATTATTATACAATTTTGAAAGAACAAATTTATGTTTTGTGGAAAAATTAATAATATACTAAGAACATTCCATAATATAGAATTAATTTTGCTAACCATTCTTAATCTAGACTGCTTTTTAATTTATTCTGAATGAATTCCAAAATTATTCTTTTAAGACCAGCATTACTTGATGGTAATATCGCTATTGAGAATGTAAAATTTGAAAAATTCTATGACTTTCTTAGGGAAATTTTTCTGGAAAAGGAATCAATTTGCTAATAAGTGTTGTTATATATGGCACAAAATTTAGATTAATATCAAAGACATTTTTCTTTCACTTTTTTTATGCTCATATGCCAGTTTTGATCCCATATACTCAGGAAAAAGTAAATAAGCTAGCATAAAAGCTAGCACTGCATTAAATAAGATTTGAATCTTGCATTTGTGAGTTCCCATGATATTTTCATCATTAAATAAAGTTAATCAAATTTTATGAGCGGTTGCAATAAAACAGTTATGTTTTTGACTTTTATTTAAAGCAACAGCGATAGATTTTAACATTTGTAACAAGTATTTAACTTCTTTATAAATTGTGATATTTATTTACAATTTTAACAACTGCTATGTCCTTAAAATCATTTTCATGATTTTTAATTATCTGAAAATAATATGGCTGATTCTTCATGAAAGATTTAAAACTATAAAATTATAATACAAATTTATTTTTTAATTAAAACTATTCACAATATTTTATTTATTATTTATTCTGAATAAAATGTATATAAGCAGTTTAATACTAATAAAAAAATTTCAAATTATTTCATAAAATGAGTTTATGCCAGTTTCTACTGGTTAAAACTGGTTATAACCACTTTCTGCCACTGGCATGGCAGAAACCACTTTCTGCCGGCAAAAATCCAGCCCTGATGGTCAGAAAGATATTTTGAGAGCTCTGATGGAGTCATGAAAACCATTCCACAGTTGAAAGCATGTGGTTAACTATAACTTTCAAAATAAGGCTCATGAACATTAAAACATGTTTGGTTGCCCTACACTTTGATGTCACTTTGTACCAGGTTTAATTAAAATTGTAGATTTTGAAGACAGTTGTGCATAAAAATATAGTCATAGATTAGGTCACAGAGAGCCACACTAAATCCTACTTTAAAAAAGAAATCAAGAGCCACATAGTTTAATCATTTTAAATGACACTTAAGAACTGCTTGTCAAGAGGCAAGGTTTTCCGGCAAAAAGAATGCGCTCAGATTGTTAATCCTTGAAAAGGGCATTTTGCTGCACCATAACAGATTTATAATGGCTGATTAAAAAGCATTTCGGCTTCAACCAATGTCTACAATGGATCTAAGTTAAATTTAAAAAAGAGAATAATCTTTAAAAAATTAACTACCAGAACTGTGATCAGAATTTTGAGACCATGCCAGTGGTACAGTACCATCTGCAGAAATACAGTACTAGCCGAAACAGTTTGGAACATTCAGCTCTGAAAAGAGCCCTTTATTGATCAGATACCAACAGGAGACTTCACTCAATGGTGACCAGGAAGACAATGAGCCAAGAGATACAGAAAAAAATTACTGTAAGCTACATTAAATGCAAAAAAAATAAAAATATCTTTTGTATCCAACAGTTGCTATATGTTTGTATTTTTCCAGTTGCTGTATGTTTGTATTTTGATGAAATTAACATTTTTTTTTTCTTTTTTTTTGCTGTTCTTAGACAAAATTTACAATCCTTCTGTTGTCCTTAGACAAAATTTTCATTTCTTCTGTGATCTTATGGTGAAATTTGTAATTTACTCAGTATTTGGCCAAATTTTGGACAGAGTGCCGAGTACAATACCAAGTAGTTGTAAGATTTTAATTTTTTAAGCATTATTATCATTACAAAGAGAAATTAAATGGGACAGTACATTACATATGATTAAAAAAAACATTTAAAGCACTGAAATGAATTATTTGTTTTGGTAAATTAGTTTTGGTAGCCATAGAATAAAGTCATCAATCATATTTTGCAATGATAATGGTATGCTATGGCTACTGAAACTAGTTTGCAAGAAGAAAGAAAATATTTTGGTGCTTTAAATGTATTTATTTATGCAATATTGAAGACAAGGAATTTATAACTGATTTGTAAAAGTTATTTGAATATGAAAGTATAATATTTGCAATTATTCATAAAAATCATTTACTTAGTAAATAAAAATATGTCTATAAAATATGAAAAAGTTAAAAAAACACACACACACTTATGCAAATTCCTTCCCCCAGTTCACTTTTTAATCCATGTATACCACATGATTAAAACTTTCTTTTTTTAAATAATGTAGCAATATTTTTTTTAAATTGGTGGTATCGCTTCTAATACGATGTATTCATTTAAGCTCATCAATGTTATGATTACTCTGAATAAAAATAATTTTATTATACTTCACAGTAATTGCCACTGAATTGTGGTTAAATTTATCTTACTTTCAGCAGCATAAAGGCAAAGAGGGTGTTTTAACTCATGCAATATTTTCAATATATAATATTTTGAGTTCCATCTTACTGTTGATTACTCTAATAATTTTTTTGGATCCAGGCAAGGAAACTGAACGTTTCAAAATTTGACCATGCAATTATATGGAGTGATCAAAACGTTAAACAATGTTTTTAGCTATAGCTAACATGCCTGAAATAGCCTGTTAGACTATAAACCTGATTTCATTACAAGCTGCATGTTGTGAATAATGCAAGCTACTCTTTTAACATATATATATATTTTTTTAATTATTCAAAATTACAGTAACAAATAATCATTTTTTATACAGATTTCAAGTATCAAAATAAATTTGTAAATTGAAGTATCAGTTAATTTTACAATGGTTAATTTTAATTTTTATGTATAATTTTTTTAAAATAATGTTACTGTTTTAAATTGTTTGAATTTCCAATAATTATCTTTTAAGGGGATATAATTAAATTTCAAACCAGTTAATTTGAAATTTTTTTAAAAGTCAATAAAAAAATATGATTAAATGTTAAAAAAGTATAATTTATTATATTTACACAAATATGTTACTCTTAAGTTCACTTCGTGTGCATTGATATTTCTTTCTTATACATAACTACTCAGCCTCGGCACTCAGGTACTTGGCCAAAGTGCTACTCTGTGCACTCCAAGAAATTTGTGATTTTTCTGAGATCTTTTGTCAAAATTCGTATTGATTCTGTGATCTTTTGACAAAATTAACTTTTTTTTCTGCAATACTATGACAAAATTTGCATTTTTTTCCCATGATCCTTTGACAAAATTTATGCGTCTTCTGAGATCATTTGGCAGAATTTGCATTTCTTCTGTAATCCTTTGACTAAATATATGTTTCTTCAATGCTCCTGTAAAAAAATTTGCATTTTTTCACAACATTGTAACGAAATTTGTTTTCTTAGTTATAGATGACAAAATTCCCATTTCATCTGAAAAGATTTGCATTTCTTTTACATTCTTTGATGAAATTTGCATTTTGCATGAGACCCTTTCACAAAATTTTACAAAAAACAGAAGACAGACTATTTCTTATGTTCAAGAGATTAAAAAAAGGAAAAAACTAGTTGTTGGAGGCATTGGGAAAAAGAAGAAAGAACCAAAATTTAAATTACAAAAATGAGCAAGAAAATCAATAGAAAGATGCATGTATGTTAAAAATAGTGATGCACAACCTTTTTGCCAAAAAATTAATTGCCATCAGAATATTTGAAAAGGGACAATTGTTTTATTTAATAGCAGCATTCCAGTCATTATTAAAAGGAAAATTATTCTGCATGAAAGTAATAGTATATTTGTAGTCCGCGGGCTACAGGTTGTGCATCCCTAGTCAACAATGGAAAATAACTTAATTTCCAATAAACTAGAAAATTACTTGAAGTTTAATAATTTACTATGAATTTTTTGTGGCAACATTTTAATGGCACTGTGAAAAAATTTGTGACACAAAACTTAAGTTTTATTTCCTCAATTCATTGAGCTGCATGCCAAGTGTGCTTTAGTATTAGCAGGGACATGCTCAAGAAACTTTTAAGTCTTTTAAATGATCCTTTACAAAATTTTTTATCCCCCAAGAAGATCCATTACTAAATATTTTATGACAAAACAGGACCCTTTTTAAAATTATTAGTCTCTTAAATAGAACTTACACAGAACTTTTTCACTTTCAAACTGGACTTTTTATTAATTTAATCATTTAAAAATAAAATACGGACTGTAAATGAACAGCTGAACTCACCAAAGAACATATATTACTTAACTTTTTTATATGTGAAGGGTAGAACTGGAATACATTGATAATTTAAAAACACAAAATTATGACTAGAATAGTCACTAATATAAGAAAAATTTCACTATTTCAGAAAAACAGGATCATGCGAGAAAAGTCTGGAGGACCATTGATTAGGAAATAAATACATATACAATATCATTAAATTAAGAATTAAATTGGAACGGAAAACTGCTCCCAACAGTAATTCGAATGGAGAAGGTTAAAATATTTTCAGTAATTCTTGTTAATAGCCAAGATCAGACATTGGAAGCCTCTAAATTGTTTTCTCGTAGTGTAGACGATATAGGAATCTAATGTAATGAAAAGATTATAAGCCATATGCTGTGATATCATAGGATTCAATTCAGGAAGAATAAATGAAGTCTATATTTTATTAGAACAAAATTTAGAAAAATATATCTACCTGTGTTACAGACACCATATACAAAAATAACATTATCTTTTTTAAAATAAGCCCCAAGAAAAAAGAAAAAAAAAGCATGGATCAACCCTCAATCTTTTAAGTAATCAATTCTTATGGAACTATTTTTTCTTCTCAGATTAAAATAAATAAATAAATAATAATTGGTATCTTCAAGTTACTTAAAATAATTAAACAGCACTAAACGAATGCTTCATACACATGAATGTAAAAGTATAAAACTGATTCAGAATCAGAATAACAGAACCCATGATAGGGGGGTGGGAAGGGAATGTAAAAAACAGTTTCAACACACTTTAAAATTAGCAAAATCTGCTTTTGAATACTTTTTGTAATTATTAAATTTCTGTATTGTTTTCTGTTGATGTGTTGAGACAAAACATGATTTAAGCACATTTCATGTTTTCACCCTCAATTAAAAAAAAAAAAAAAAAAAAAAAAAAAAAATGCAAGTTTATAAGATGGATTTGCAAGACTTTCAGCTTAGAGAATAGAGATGATTTCAAAAACAATTTTGTTCTGGTTTTTAAAATATCTGATAGTATAGGCATATCTCTTTCAAAAACTTGCTTTTCCCTGTATTTCATTATGTTAACATCCAAGGCAAAGAAAGCCTTTGGATTAGAAGAGGTAAAAGTTATAATTATTACAAATTAATTCTGAATGTTTTAAACCATTCAATACAATCAGTTGGTTTTATAAACTAATTCATTTTAAAAACAGGAAATACAATAAGCTGAATGTTTCATTTATTATTATTATTCTAATATCTTGTATTTACTGGAAAATAAATTCCATAGCTACACAACTAAAACAATTTGCTAATTAAAAAAAAAAAAGTTCCAGTTTTTTTTTTTTTTTTTTTTTTTTTTCAGGTTTATAGAAAATAACGACAGGAATGTAAATACTTACTTGGAAAACTTTAAGAAGAAGCAAAGCCTTGATTGTCAAGTAGAATTTTCAGTTTTCTGTACATTTACAAATCAAAAATGATCAGATCAGGAAGGTAAGAACTTTTAATTTTTGTTTTAAAAACAATACAAAATATTATTTAAAAACTTAAAATATTTTTAAACTAAGTATTTGTTTAATTACTTAAGCACAGATTAATGTTTGGAATAGAAGTCTAACTGTCTGAATAATTTAATAATGAGATAAATTATTTTCCTTCTGTTGATCTAGACATGACAGCTGATTCATGACATATTTTGATGCTACCTAAACTTTTAATGAGTGCTGTTTTCTCTTATATTAGATCAGTCTTAAAATACCCATCTTACAGAAAGTTTCTACAATAATCAAATTTACAATATATCTAGATAACTTGTTGAAAATAGAAAATTAGAAAAAATATCTAATAAATTTCAACTTTATATTATGGCAATAGCAGAGAAGAAAAATTTTTTAATTATTAATAATTTATTATTTTTAAATTGCTTAAACTAGCATTTTATGTATTTATTTTTCAATAAGAAATGTATAAAACTTTCCTTTATGGATAATTTCCATTTACAAATTTTCAACAAACATGTCTCATGGTGTCATGAATCAGCAAATAATGAGTAGATATTAGAACTTCACATATGAAGATGCTAACAAGCTTTTATTACACTTTTTAATGTGTAGCTTCTATGAAACAGAATGATTTCTTTTCCCTTTAACAACAGAGGTTTGTTCAAATTTTCTTTTCAGAAATCAAATGCATCAGTATTATATGGCCTGTTTACTGATTGAAAACAAATTTAAGAATAAATCAAGAGTTAAAATTGTCAATGGGAAAGGAAATGACAAAAATATTGATTCGTATAAAGAGTGAAAGCCTTACAAATTCTGTTAAAGACCTTTTAAAATCTCACTTGTGTACAGTATATGCCTAGCAGTCTTTAAAAATAAAATAAAGGTAATAATAAATAATGGGTTGAGATTTCAGATTCAAATGTTTAGTTATCACTTTTTCAGTTATCTTTTAAATTAAAATGGGAAGAAAAAAAAGGTTAAACTATATTCTTTTTAAATATTATCACTTTACATTATTTCATACAAATAACCCAAGAAATAAATAGTAATATGAGGATACATAAATTAGGTAAAGAAGGAAAAGAAAGAAGTTGAAACCTGAAAAGATGATAATAACTGTGTAAATCAATGTTGAATACATAAAGATCAATATGTCTAAAATGTTTCAATTATCAGTGCTCTTGTCAAGTTTAATTCCTTTGTCTTTACGGAAGACATCTTTTCCTCGCCATTGATTCAAAATAGAAATTTTTTGTTTAGTTCAATAATGGAAATGGTGTGATTCAAAAAGACATAATATACTGTTCAATTTTATTTGAAGGATTGAGGCATATCACATATGTGATGCTTGTCATGGAGGAGAAATTAATATAGAAACAATTTTATACAAGACTTTTTTTACTGTACATATATTTAATTAGTTGTTTTGATAACTTTGCTATAATTTATAATTTGCAATCAATCATTATGTTCTCACTAGCAGAAATTTTAGAGTCAATCTGCAGGAATAGCTTAATTTCCAATTGCAATTTTAAAATTTGCAATCAAACAAAGCTGAATCTAGTTTATTACCATAAGAAATTATAGTAACTTCTTAAATAAGCAAAATCTGTATTTTTACACAGAGAATGTATGAAGAAAATGTAATAAATACAAGAAATCTAAAAACTTTAATATTTAATATCATGATTTACAAGAATTTGTTACATTTCTGGAAATTGTAAAAATAAAAGAGAAGGTTTGAAATTCCTATATAAATTCATTTAATATATATCATGTATTTTTACTGTAGTATATCTCATCACAATATTAAAAAAATAGTATATTTTTTAAATTTATTCTTTTTGTATGATTAAATTGATTGCTTATACTAGTTAAATAATGCTTCAGAATTAAATTTCCAAAAAAATTGCTCTCTCCAGTGATGACAGTTAAAAGCAGATTTTAGCTAACAACTGCTGCTGCATAAAAAAGGTGAATATAAAGACCATTTTAGACACATTGTAGGAACCCAGGTTTTATTGTTTGATAATATTTAGAGTCTGTATTTATTATGGACTACAATTGATTTATGCCTGAAGATTATTTTAATATGTTATTCAAAATCTGAAATAAGTTATTTAAAGTTTTTTTATTTTAAATTAAAAGTGATTGTCCAAGTTTTAGATATGCTTTACTTTTATTAAACCTTAATATATATAAATTACAATGGCGTTATAAATGATGCTTACATATTTAAAAAAAAAAAAAAAAAAAATGTTAAAAAGGAAAAAAAAAAAAATTAAATCCATGTTTTAGATCTTATATATATTTAAAAATTCTTCAGATAAAAATCAATCTCATAACTTATAAATTAGATCCTAAATATTATCAAACCATTTAATAACTTTTATACCAACACATTATGAATTTAAATTATAGAAATTTTGTATTGTATTACTGTGACTTAAAATGGCAATGCAATTACAATCAAATACAAAGAAAATGCATAGAAATATAATGATGCTTTACCTATTTCCCCCTTTTAATGCTAGAAAACTTATACAAACATGTTTCCTTAACAAGAATATAACAAACAACAACATTTGACATATATACCAAACTTAAAAGTTTTGAACAAAATAAATGACAACCATCCCAAGTTCAACATACCTTGTTCTGCAATCTTCTTATGAATCAACCTCCACAGGCCACCCGTGACATGGTGCCAGAATTCTTGACAGTATAATATTTATAAAGATGTGTTATTATATGATAGAATGCAGTGACAATACAACGTGATGTGGCTAAAAAGGTTTCCACTCTTTAATATAACATAATGCATGCTTTATTATTTATAAAATGCACACCTTTGAAAAACTAAAGCCCAAACAAAACCTAAACATAATTTTTACTTGAATTTAACTTTAAAATAGACTAGTGTCAAGGACATTCTGAATTTCAGTCAAAATATAACTGATAAAAAAAGAGTTTCAGTGCCTGACATGAGGAAAAATAGTTAAAACTAAAAAATGTACAAAGCTGCTAAAAAAGCAATCCTTTCAAACATTTTTTTAGTGAGTTATACATACTTATTATTTAAAAAATATATATTTATATTTCTGTAATATATACTGGTACATTGTTACATAAACAAAAAAAAAAAAAAAAAAAAAAAAAAAAAATTGAAAAATACTCCAATTAAAAAAAAAAAAAAAGCATGAATGAAAATAAATTTGAAACTTTTTTATATAAAAAAAACACATAAATCTATTATTCAATAGCTAAATACTGTGAAACTAAATGATTTATAGCATTTAAAAGATGGAAATCCTAAATAGCCACAAAGAACAATAAAAATAATTACTAGATATGAAATAAGCATAACTTTAAAAACATACCCATGACCACTTGTCATTATCTTCAGCAAAAATGTCTGCAGGAAACACTAAAAATGAAAACAAACAACCAGTTACTTAACATTAATAGTATTGGCATTTAAATATAATGAACATCAATTTTTTGATAAAATTATATCAAAAGTTACAAAATCTTTTTAAAATATTGTACAATTTCAGTTTCCATTACCAAAATTTATTAGATCTTTTCTTTTCAGCACTAACAAATAAAAACTAGTCAGATGTGCAGGGTTGACAAGTTTTTGACAGTGTGACGGTTTTGTGCCATCATTTTGTGCCGAGACGGATTTAACCATGGTTTTAACCGTCGTGTCAAAAACCCCTTTTTGACAGTAAGTGTCAAAAACCTAAAATTGAGTCCAAAAACTGTTTAATATTTTTAGAACAACATTAAATTTATAATTTTTCATAATTTTTAGTTTTAGACACTTGAATAAATTTTTTGACAGTTTTAATACAAGTTGCTTAGAAAATAGAAATTAACTGTAAGCTATAAATATAGAATAAAGAATAATCAGAAGTATTATTAGTTGTTACATTAGAAATATAAACTAGTGAAATTACTAAATACTTTAATTTTTAAAAATGAAAGTACATGGTGAAAATACTTATAATTTAACATATAAAATTACAATATAAATAATACACATTGTTATTTTTATCTTATTTTAATGTTAATCCCATTCTAAATCTTTTTTTTCCACGAAGCATGCGGTAGCAAAACACTAGTTTTGATGCCTTCCGTACTCCAAGTTTGTTTCGTAATTTTGAGTGGATAAATCCAAAATTTGAAAATATTTGCTCAATTGAGGCTGAGCTGCATGGACTAGAATGCAAACGCACCATGAGTTGTATGAAATCACTTGGTATATTGTTTTTCTTCAAGCCTTTCCACCATACTGCTGCTGAAACATCTTGAGCTGAGAAGAAACTTTTAGGGTATGGTGGAGATTCAGCTTCAAAAGCAATGATAAATCTAAGAAAATCTGGGTTTTTTTTCAAGCAGCCATGTCCGAGCTGCTTCCCTCTGTTCATCGTTTAATAATGCACCTTTGTATGCTGGATGCATCATGTATGCCAGATAATGAAACGGTTGTAGATAGGATTCCATACGCTCCATAATTGCATCATAGTATGGAGCCAGATTTATGTCTACAGCTAAAGAAAGCCAAGCTTGACAAGCATCAGCCAATGTTGCATTATCTCTTTGGACCCTGTCAAGCATATTTGCCAATGGTTTTAACTGCATTTGCAATTCTTTTGCTTGTTGGTATAAGCTATAATTATTCACAAGCTGTACTATTCTAGCTTCAATTGCATGATCTTCACAAATTTTTACATAAGCTGACCTATTTTTGATAAAAGTGTCAATACAAGTGAGTTGGCTATTCCAGCGAGTTTCATTTGGAAGCTGCAGCTTCACAGTGTCTTGCAATTGACTTAACCAGGCAAATGGAAGGTGGTGGTTGCGAAAGTATTTTTGCACTTCCACAATATGCTTCATGATGTCTTGTGGAACAATTTCCTTCCCAAGAAGATTCATCCAGTGGGCACAGCATCCATACACAAGAAGATCATCATTTTCTTCTTTTAACAACTCCCACATTTTTTGCATTTTTCTTTCGTTGTCAGTAACCACACATGAGACATTGCAGGAAAATTTATTTTTTGCTAGAGCTATTGAGTTTTTTACTTTTTCTTTGCAAAACTGAGCTGTTTTAGATTAACCTGCACAATCAATAGCTTCAAGGAAGAAAACCTTTCCCTCAACATGCAGGCAAGAAGCTATTACAGCATCATTATGGACATTACTGCATCCATCTTCGACTAGTGTACAATCTTTTCATTGAAGTTCTGATTTCATTTCACTTTCTAAAGTTTCAGTAACTTCATCTAGAAGGCTACCAGATAATGTTTTCCGAGAAGGTGGTTTATATCCAGGGTGAAGAAGCTGTACTAGCTTGACAAATTCCTCTTGTTCAACAACGCTAAAGGGGATATTACAGCTATAAAAGAATCTAGCAACTTGTAGATCCAACTGCTTTTTTATGATAGGTGTAGTTTTTACTATATAGTTATCTTATTTTGTTCAAAACAAAGTTTCTTAGACCTTGTAATATTTTAAGTACAATCATTTTCTTCATGGTTATTGTTTACAGTTTCATTCACATGACTAGAGATGGGAATGCTCTGGAAAAAAAACCGAAAAAATTGGAAAAAAAAACAGTTTTTTTCCGAAGGCTTATTTTTCAATTTTTCCAGTTCTGAAAAATTGAAATTTCATTTATGAAATAATATAATGAAAATTTTGTAATAGCTACATTCTCATACTTTTTATTTTATTTATTTTTATGTTGAGTGTCCCACATAAAAACTTTAATGTGGGTAATCTGATCTCTGAGCAGAAATCTGTTTGAGAAGACTTAAAAGGATCCTTCACATTTTTTTCTTGATTGAAACACAAGATACTTCGCAAAATTTCTCTTGAAAATAGACATTTCAGAAAAAAGTTTAATCTACAAATTGAGTCTTTCGCAAATGCAGTGATTGAAGAAAAAATAATCTCATGCCATATAGCAGCTGAATCTTATCAAGTTGTATATATGCATAAATAACCTTATTAAATTTTCTTTGTCTATGTTATTTTTTGTGCTTCAATTATTTACTTATATATTTTCACAAGAAATTGCATTATGTTATTTATTTAAAAATAATCTGAAAAGTAATTTGTTATTAAATCAGAATTTTTTGTAAATTTATTTTTAAAAGAAATAGAAATTCAACAGTAAACAATAATATTAATAATTAAAATTGTACAGTATCATGTTATTGTTGTGAAAGTTTGTTTTTCAAGTGAATGAAAATTAGTTTAAATAAGCAAGGTATGTATTTATATGATCATTTTTAAACGTTTTGATATTTTGAATAACATTTATAATCTTATGTTTTAATTTTTAGCTCAATGATTTACATATCAAATGTAAGTGTGAATTATGAATCATTGCTGAGTAAAGTTCTTATTTAGTACTGTTTCTTAGTTTCTGCCAGTTTTTGCCACTTACTGGCAGAAACCAGTTTCTGCCATGCCGGTTTTAACCGGTTTCTACCGCTGGTTTTAACCACCCCGGCAGAAACTTGCCAACCCTGACTTTGATATAAACTTGATGTTTAGTTATTAGTATATATCACCTAACTGATGGTGCTGCTATGCTGCATTATTCATAATTTTCACAATAGTTCTATCTCAAGATGTAACGTATGTATTTTCATAAAACTTCAGATTAAGTTAATCTTTGATATAACTGTGTGCACATTACTTTTTGGCATAAATCGCTCAACAGATGACGCTGCTATGCTGCATTATTCATGATTATCGCTATAGCTCTATCTCAAGGACTAAAGGACGATTTTTTATCAAACTACATATTCAGACAGTTCCTGATATATATTAATGTTGTTTAGTTTTTGGTGTAAATTGCCCTATAGGTGGCACTACTGTGCTACATTTTTTAAGATTTCGTTATAGCTGATTAATTGAATGTTTTTTCAAGGTATTGAATCTAAAATTGACCTCCATTTCACCACCATAATGTACAGTAATGTTGCAAAAACATGGGCAGTTTGCATTAGAAAAGTACAACTGCAATGAAAAAAAACCCCATATTTTATTACAAGTAACTATGTTCCAAATTATACATTCCCTCTTGATTAAACTTTGAATTTTTGTAGTTTTTTAAAGCACACTAGAAGTTTATCTCTGTATGTAACTAAGGTAAAGGGTAAAAAGAAAAAAATTATATTTAATTAAACTTAAAAAAATTTCTGGTTTCAGTGAGTAAAAATCTAACAGTCAATAAATACTATGCTATTTTTTAGTTGCAGACCTGTGTAAGACAAAGTAAAAATTAGTTTTGTTTGAATTTAGATTATAAAACTAAATCAAAACTGAGTTGAGATTGGAAAGCTATATCAAAACTAAACATATTTTTTTTAAAGGAAATAAAATTATGATTGTAAGAAAAAAGTGTAATAATGTAAAAATATACATTTTTTTAAACAAACAATGGAATTTTTTGAATACTGATATTGATAATAATGACAAAACTGCAACAATTTCTTCAAACTAGTATCATTTACTTAAAAACTGTAGTTATGTAAATGGAATGCATAATTTATTTCCTTCCAAACTGCAGACATTTTGGCTCAGGTTCTTACATTAGGTCAATTGGTAGTTAAACATGTAACTGAAAAATCATTTCAACAGAGATATAACAAACAATAATGAAGTTTTAAAAATTCTTAGGTTGAGGAAAAAAAAAAAAAAATGAGCTTTTAAAAGCAGGCTTTGCTACTTTCTTTTTATTTTGTAATATAAAGTGAAAATAATTTTCATTTAATACAAATAAATGGGAAAAAATGTTTATTATTTAATATTCTCTAAGAAAATATAATTTATTTGGGAGAAACAGTCATGAAAAATCAATTTTTCCAATTTTTCTGTTTTTTTCTGAAAAAAACCAGTAAAAAACCTGTTTTTTTCCGCCACTTATATTTTTCCGGAAAATTTACATCTCTACACATGACTATTGTTCACAGGACTTCCAATATCAATTTCCATGTGCAGATGTTCTTGTTCTTTATTTACATAATCTTCTCTTTTCTCTTGTACATGCTCTGCATTTTTGCATTTTGCTGAATGACCTTTCATTCTGTCAACTCTATTGGCTATAGTGTGTCCACATCTTTTGCATTTTCCATAAGTTTTATTTCCTTCTTTCACACAGAAAAAATCATTCTACACAGCATTTTTAGGCCTACCACCTTTATCCACGAGTTAAGGAAAAAATCTGTACTACAGAAACAGATTTAATACATATTAACTAAACAAGATCTCTGGATAAAGCTATGTAACCACAATTGAAATAATTTCCCTCTTAGAAATAGCTTCAGCAATTTTTAAGAAAGTATGATTAAATAATTTCTATAAAGTAGGGATGCACAACCTGTGGCCCGCGATGGGTTAACGTGGGGTTTGCGAACTAAGTCAATTTACAGCTAGAAAAAATTGCAATTTTTGTGGAAAAGACGCAGATAAAAATCGTAAATTTCGTCAATTTACCGCGACAAAATACAAACTTTCGTTAGTCGCTTATGAACTGCAAATTTCGCAGATCAGGCACGGAAAAATCGCAAATTTCATTGATCAAGTGCAGAAAAATCTGAACTTTTCGTTCATCAGGTATGAAAAATCTCGAATTTTGCCCATGAGGATTTTAAAAAAAAATAGTAAATTTAACCGATCGGACACGGAAAATACGCAAGTTTTGTCGATCAAGCACAGAAAAATCGCGAATTTTGTCAGTCAGATGCAGAAAATTCTCACATTTCATTGATCAGCCAAGAAAAAAATCGTCAGATTTGTTGATGATGCACGAAAAAACTGCAAATTAAACTAATCGGCTGCGGGAAAGTTTGCATGTTTTCACGGTTTGCCGAATGTTAATTTTGTTGATCGGCACGAAGAAATCGTGAATTTTGTCGATCAGGGGCGAAAAAATTAGAAAGTTCATTGATAAGGCACGGGAAAATCGCGAATTTTGCGATGATGCATGGAAAAATTTTAAATTTCGTTGATCGGCTGCGAAACAATCGGGTGTTTTTTAAGTTTCTCAAGAGAAAAAAATCGCAAATTTCATCTTGCCGCGTAAAAAAATGCAGCTTTCGTTAAAATGAACTAAAAGTCACGAATTACGTTCATTGGTCACAGGGAAAATGCAGATTTCGCCAGTTAAAGGTGAAAAAGTGCGAATTTCGTCGATCAGACACGAAAAGGTTGCACGATTTATTGATCGGGTTCCAAAAATGGCAAATTTTGTCAGTCGGATGCAGGAATTTTGTCGATCTCAAGCAAAAAAATTGTAAATTTTGTCAATCAGGCTCAAATAAAATCGCGAATTTCATCTATCCGTTGCGGAAAAGTTCGGAATTTTGTTGATCAGTCGACGAAAAATCATGAATTTCGTCGATCGGCTTTGCAAAAATCACAAATTTCATCGATTAGGTTCGTAAAAATTGCAAATTTCGTCAATCGGCTTTATAAAAAATCGTGAATTTTGTCGATAAGGTTTGTAAAAATCACAAAATTTGTCGACTTGGTATGAAAGAATCGCGAGTTTTATCAATCATGAGATGAAAAATTGCAAATTTCGTCGACCAGCTTCGTAAAAAATGATAATTTCGTCGAACAGTAGTAGTATAGTCACGAATTTCACCGATTAGCTTAATAAAAATCGCAAATTTTGTCGATCGGCTTCGTAAAAAGCACGAATTTCCCGATCAGCTTTGTAAAAATCGCAATTTCGTCTATCATCTTTGTAAAAATCGCGAATTTCGTCGATCAACTTAGTAAAAATTGCAAATTTCGTCGATGGGCTTTGTATAAAACAGTGTTTTTATCTATCAGCCTAGTAAAATTTGCAAATTTTGACGATCGGTTTCGTAAAAATTGTGATTTTTCTTCATCGGTTTTGTAAGAATCGCAAATTTTTTTGATCAGGCACAGAAAGATCGAATTTTCTGAATCAGTTTTGTAAAAATTGCGAATTTTGTTGATCACTTTCATAAAAATCCCTAATTTGGTCGACTTGCATGGAAAGTTGAAAATTTTGTTGATCGAGCATTGAAAAATCAGGAAATTCAGTGGTGAGGCACGGAAAAATCTTATTGACCGGCTCGTTCGTTCATAAAGATCACATTTTTTTTCGTCACCAGTCGTTTATCTTTGTTTTTTAGCATTTTTAATAAAAAAGAAAATTTACTCTCCTGAATAAAGTCAAGGAATAATATAATATCTTGAGAATAATCCTTGCTATATCTGTTATATACACAAACGTAAAAACTGCTGATACATCCTTACCAACTAAAGTGTATATATTTTGACTGGTTAAGCGAAACTTAAAGAGGTCTTTTCCCACTTCCCTCTGAAAACATATTTTTATTCAATCATAGGCCACAGATCACCTTCAAAATTGAATTATCTCCATGTTATCAGGGTTCATACTATCTTTCTGTGATAAAATTCAAGCACCTAATCCAAATTTCAAGCACCTTTCGAGAAATGAAAATTTTAATGTTTTAAAATACTATGTTACAAAAGTATCATATCTTTTTCATTTTCACATATTTTCAGGCGAAAGCTAAACATAACATACAGTAGCAAAGTCTTAAATGTGAAATGTTATGAGAAAGGCTCTGAAAAATAAAGAAAATCTTTTTGCATTCTAACATATGTCTTTTGAGTTCAATATTTGTGAAACTTGTTTAAGATATACCCGTTTAATATATGATCCCGCTTATGAGACAATTGATCTGCAGTAGCTTGAAAAGGAAACCTACGTAAAATTACCTGGATAAGATACAATCCCACTTGAGATACAAAATTTTCTCTGTCCCTTAATTCGTATCTAAGACGGGTTTTACTGTATTAGTTTTGACTTTTGAATTCAAGACAAGGAAGTTTAGAAACTGTTACATGTTTTATTTCACATCCTTAAGAATTTTGTTTTCTAATTAGCATGACTGAATCAACTATGTTAAATCAGTAGCAAAAAATAGCAGCATTGGTTTTCAATTTAAAATTTTGCCATTAAAAGATGCACCAAAGATACAACTGATGAAGGAAAATGCAACTTAACAATAAATTTGTCTTTTAAAAAGGTACAATAGAATTATACATGTAATTATTAGGATTTTTTTTCTTTTGGATACAAGAAATGAATGACGACTAAATATTCCAAGATTTCAATCGCTCTTTGTATAGCTGCTAGTCTGTCAACCTATCTATAAAACTTCAAGGCACTATTACCAGTTGACAATAGTTCATAATAATCTTGAAGACTTGCTTGACTTTTTTTTTTTTTTTTTTTTTTGAAAAACTATGTACTGCTTTAATAACTATTTTATTCCACCTGACCCTAGTAATAGATTCATTGATGAATTTAATTGTTCATTTATTATAGCAAAAAGTACAATCAAAAACTTTAAAGAATGTCCATTTTTTAAATATCAAAAGTTAATAAATAAGATCAAATTTGAAGAATTTCAGGCTTAACATCCTATTTTTTTTTCTTTGTTAAATCAATTCATTTTGGTTACCATCATTTTTTTTTGAAAATATAAAAGTTAATATAAAATAAAAATATTAAAAAAAAATTAATACTAAAAACTTATGTTTATACACATTTTTTTTTTCATAAAAAAAAAAAAAAAAAAAAAAAAATGAGGGAAAGAAATAAGGGGATTATTAGCATATTGTCATTGAGAAAGAAATAATGAAATTGCTTAAAAATGAAATTATTAAAAATAAAACAATTCCTATTTATTTTTAATAGCAATAAGGTTCCTTTTGAAAAATATTCCTTTAAAAATTTAAAATCATAAAAATTCGATTGAAGCCCAAGCAATGTTGGAGAGAATGCATGAAAATATGCTTCTTAAACCAGTGGGGCCATCAATCGTAGGTTTCTTTTAAAGGATTTTTATTTAAAAACATAAAATTACACAAATTCAATCAGAATACAGTTAATACTGGGTGCAGTAGTTAGTACACAATAAAAATAACAATCAATTCATTGCATGGGCAGCATCAAAGGTAAATTTAGATATGGAATAATTGTGCTTTCTTTTTGGTGGAAGGGAGTTCATTTTTTACGTTATTAATAAATAATAATTTGATTAATCAAAAACAAGAGAGAAAACGAGTGAGAAAAATTAAATTTCATTTTTAAAATCAAAAATGAACTCTAAATAACTTAAATTGTCTAATTTAATTTTTTTTAAATCTTACAAGGGTCATAACCTTTCCTGCTCCTCTTTGTTGGTAGCCATGTTTCACGACACATAAATAACAATGATATCACCTGCAATCCTGCTATATTTTGCAATATCAGATCTATATATATATAATAGAAATTATTATTATGGAAAATGCTCTTATATAAGTTTTTAATGCAGATTTTTCTTTATTCTCTAATTTCTAAGTAACACAGCATAGCCTGCACTTGCATGCATTGAAACTGATATGCAATTTGGTACTGCTTCAGTTCCATCCACAGTTTATTGCAAGTACACTTTCTTGGTATTGTACATATCTCAAAGAATAATTAACTACTAAAGATCAACAGAAGGCAGAGAAAAAACTATTTGTTGCAAAGACCCGAGTATGTGCATGTGTACATGCATCAACTAATCAAGTTCAGTATATAAAACAAAGCAAAATACTATGATCTCCAGAAAGGAAAACTATTTCAGAAGAAATATTTTTGCCTGATTTTTTGAATTTGACATTTATGTTTTTGAACACTTGGAGCTTTTATTTAATTTTGAACATCTGAATAAGAAAAATTAAGCACCTACAAAAAACATAATAAAAATCAAGCACCTTCATTAAAATTTAAAAAAATTCAAGCACTTTCAAGGACTTTTTTTCTCTCCTAAAAATTCAAGGACTTTCAAGTACTTTCAAGCACAGTATGAACCCTGTGTTATTGATTTGGCCCTCGACTGCCCACATATATTTGTAAGTGGTCCTTCTCTTGAAAAGGTTGTGCACCCCTACTACAAAGCACAGATTTGCTTTTCAAACTGACAAGTAATTGCGCAATACTAACCTAACTACATTATTCTACACAGGCAGGTGCAATACTAGACAGGTGCCAAATACAGTTATAGTTAATAGAATCCAAATTAAGAAAAAAATGTTACACCTGTTCTTTGCCTGCAAATGTACATTCCACAAACAAATAATTAAGCATTAAAGGTTAGATTTGTTGCTTCTGAAATAATATAGGGGGAACTGGGGTACATTGATACATGGGGCACATTGATACACCCCCTCTACCGCTCACAGGGTCATTACAGGAAGTTTCACAACAGCTCCAAAAGGTGATGCTAGTGTATTCAACTACATACAGAAAATCTTGGAATGATTCAGCAGTTTGATGAAATGGGACGGGTGATTTATTGTTTTTGTTGTTCAAAAGTAAATTTGAGTTGTACAATTGAAATGCTATTATACAACTGTTCCAGTATTTTCAACCAAAATGAATACTCTCCCTGGTAAGTACAGCTACTCTTTATCAGTTCCTCATTATTTATTGTTAGATATATTGTGAAGTGTTGGATTTGAGACTCATTTTATTCAAAATCGCTGTATGGGGCACATTGATACAGTTTATGACGGGGCACATTGATACAGCCTAAATCCTTTAATAGTTCATATTTTCATTATCTTTTATTATTTTTTTTACCATACACTCCTTAATCCAACCTTTTTTTCACGAAAAATTTCTAATATTAGTTTTTATTGAAGTGAAATAGCTCTAATTTCTTTATATTAGAACATTTTATAGTATTTCTGAAAACAGAAGACGTAGGAACTTACCCAGCATCTAGTGCTAGTAGAACTAATAAAAGAAAAGGACGGCATTCTGGCAAATCTCGAATTTATATCGATTCTCCAGAAAAAAAAGTATTTTCGACATGAGAAATGTTAAGTAAGAGAAACAAACCGCAGAACAGAAAATGATACTTATATTATAAACAGAATTTTTAATATAATTATCCTTTATTTTCTGTTTATGAACCTATTTATAAACAGAAAAACTGGTAATTTTTTCATCTTTCATAAGAAAGAAGATAATGCTGGGGTTGAAGTGCTAGATATGACAAAGTTACCACAGCCAACAATCAGACAAGAAACAGCCAGAACATCAGGTCATAATATATTTAATTTTGATTGCTTTAATACTGCTTAAAAATAAATTGTGGGTGATTTGAATTTTTATAAATAAATATAAAATGGTTTTCTAACTCATTTTTTATGAAAAATATGCATTGGTATTATTTTGTCGTCATTTTTCTTAAACGTATCAATCTGCCCCGGGGATGGGGCACATTGATACAAATGACTTTTTTTTATTTTTTTAAAATTACATGCAAAAATACTATATAAAATAATGATTGTACATTTTTATAACATACTACACAAGTTTTGCTGTCACCTCATGGAAAAAAAACTTGAATTTTCTCCTTTCTTGACACCAAAAAAAATCTTAGAAAAAAACTGTATCAATGTACCCCAGTTCCCCCTACTCAAAAAGAAAAAAAAGGGAAGGGTTGTTGGGCAATTTATAATGCATAAAAGAAAAATTTAACATAAACAAATTGTTCTAAAGAATTAAACTGAAACTGACATAGTAAAATGAAGATATATATGGGTAACGTTAACGTAACTGAAAATAAAACACCTTCTTTTAACATATTGATTTAAAGAACATTTAATTATATTGATTTCATATTATAATTAATTTAATTACTCTTAGAACATTAGTGTTGCAATTGTGGTTTATATCTATGTATGAAAACAAACATTTCGAATCAATAAAAATAGAAGGAACTTATAATCAGTCATTGAATAGCAATCATCTTAGATTTACACAAGCTTTTTTAAGCATAAATTAGACTTAAAATTTTTTACATCAAACTGAACACTTAATAGTAATAAAGATACAAACGTAAATAATATTTTGAAAAATGTACAGTATAGCTTCAATGTTTTTAGCTATTTTCCTATACATGACAATTGACATATAATTTAAATTGTGATACATAATTTTATTACAACTCATAGTATAACTAAATAAAAATTATTTACATAATATATAAATTATTATTTAACCAGTTTTTAGCTTTATTTAATTTAAAATATCACTAATGATTGATAAAAGGAAAAAAAAATGTGTATAAGGTTTTTGACACTTTTCGACAGTTTTTGACACTTTTAGACAGGTTTTCGACATGTCATGTCAAAAACCCAACCCTGCAGATGTGGCAATCCCAAAACTTTCTTCTATCTCATTACTAGGGATGCACCAAATAGTAATTTTGGCCAAATACCGAATATTCGGCCGAAAGCTAAACCGAATATTGAATATCCAACTAGCCGAATAATAATTGTTTGGCTGAATACTGAATATTCGGCTTATCAAATACTTTTTATATTTCAAAGTTTAAAGGTATTAAAATGTTACTTTTTAAAACCACTTTACATAATATTTAATAAGAGAAACTTATATTTTGATAAACAAGAGCTTTTTATAAGAACATTCAGTATTGAAAAAAATCTGCCTGAAGCATAATTATGAGACTTTTTCAATTAGTAAAATTTTAAATTTCATTTATTCTACGAATTGAAACAAACATTTTGAAATCAAAGAGAAATAATGAAAAAATAATTGAAGAAAAACTGTACAGTCTCATATTTGTTCTTTTTAAATAACTCAAGGCAGATTTTTTTCAATATAAAGTATGTATAAATACTTTCAACTTAATTCTGAATAAAGGAATGTCTAACTCATAATTCTTTTCTTATGAATAGTGGCATTTTCCATCCTTCCCATCATATCATATTTTACAGAAATCAAAGCATGTGAGTTGAAAATATAGTTATGGTATCTTATTGGGCAATTCCATGGTGTTGGATGTAAAATTTGCACAAAATTTACTCATAAAAACTTAAAATTCTTAGAGATAAAATAATCATACTGATCCAAATATTTCTTTTAATACTTAACTATAAATATATAACCATAAAATATAAAAATAATTTCTAGCAAATATTAAACTTAAAAAAAATAATAATAAAATCTCACGGTGTCGGACGTAAGAGGGACATAAGAATGAGAGACATCAAACTAAAATCTAATATTCATATATTCATTGAAAAAAAAAAGGTTTTTTTTTTTTTTTTTAAAGCCCAACCCACTGGGCCCAGTAGTCTAAAACCCGGGATTTTTCGGGTTTAATTAATAAACCAAAATTGTTAATAATGAAATTTGTTAAAAATTAATAATTGTTTATAATGATTAAATCCTTACATAGATGGGGATTATATAAGACAGTGAGAATGGAGGTAGAGATAGAGTGAAGAATAACATTGTTCATAACCTGGCTTTTCATTTAAGATTGCATATTGCCCATGCCATATATTGTAGATTACATTTTTGAAAATTTATTTCAATAGTGTCCCCTGATGACAGAAAGGGATGAAAAGATGCTAACCATGGAGATATGTTGAGCAATTTTTTTTTTTTTTCTTAATTTTTTAGAAAATTTATGAAGTAAGGAACGCAATTAAAATTAAACCATCTACTAATGGAGAAAAAATTAGTTAAGACAGTGGGAAATGGCTGCTTAGGCCAAGAGTTTTAAAAGGATGTGTGAAAATAATCAATTTTCTGATTCCCCATCCCACATACACATGAAAAAATACCCCTAATTGTCTGGAGTCAAAATAGACCCTAGCAAAATGTTGGGCTCGATGAGATACCTCCTTCGGTCAATTCTTCAAATTAGATTGAATCTTGCTGTAGTTTAATTAGGGGTTGAGTTTGAAAATTGCTGAAGTTTTATGAAAATCAGTGTATTAGTTCTTCAAATAGAGCTATTAATGAAATTGTGAATGCTGCTGCATAAATGTGTCACTTGCTGAGCGATATACACTAAAAACTAATCAGCACTAGTTTATATCAAGGTCTAAGTGAATCTAAAGTTTTGTGCATTATCTGTGCATTAGTTCTTGTGATACAGCGCTTTCTAACAGACATTTTCTAAAAACCACTAAAATTGTGTTCAAAACCTTCTAAAATGTATAAATCCATCAAAACTGGAAGTCTAAATTATTTCATGTATTCAATATTTATTTTTGTTAAGATAAAAAAGTAAAAAAAATGTGAAAAGGCATTTTACTCCAACCATTTTCTTTAATATGATTCAGAGCTGTGGACTTTAAATTAATTTTTCTTAGTTTTAATCGTCTGTTTCCACACAATTCAATGATTCTTTCCATTTAAAAAAGTTTCACTTTTTTTAGGTAAGGGGAGGGGGGTTGAAGCATGCCAAGGCCCGTTATTGAAGACTGGTCAAGCAGTAGTTTAATATAGTAACTTTTGTGTTCTGCAATTTTTTAATTTTTAAGAATTTTAATGAAATTTTTAAAATTTGCCTGCATTCTGTTGATTTTTTTAACATTTAGATTCATGAAAGAATTTCAATTACAACGCTTTTTTATACCCATTATAATGCTTTTTTTACGCCCACTTTAAAAAATTTTGTCTTCTTGGATTTTTAAGCTTTTAGTGAGTTTCAGTTTTTTTTTTTTTTTTTTGCAGCGATTTTTTTTCAGACACAGAAAAGAGGACTTGGGGGACCAAAATACAAAAAAGGGGACTTTTGGGGGGGAAAAGGAGACCATTTGGGAGCCCTGTGTGTAGATTTTTAAGAGTGATTTATTTTTTAAGTCTTTTGAGTCTATTTTAAATTTAATGGAAAATCTGTGATACATAAATTTTTGTACCTTTTCTTTTGTATCTTTTTATTTTTATTTTTTCCAACTAATTGCCGAAACGTCAGTGAAGGCTTACTTTGTAGACACGAATTTTTTTTGCGTCTGTCTGTCAGTCTGTCTGTTCCGCGATAACTTCCGTAAAAAGCATCAAATTGGCTTGAAATTAAGTGGGTATGTTAGTGAGGCAATGGGATTAAACTGTATAGTTTTTTGTAAGATTTGGTTCATTCGTTCGAAAAATATAGAATATTTTATTTTGCCCAATAATGCTTTTCTATGGCAAATCCAATGATTTCAATTTTTTTTTTTTTTTTTTTCTTGAGAGAAAATGTCACATTATGATAAATGGATGCTGAAATTTACCGGTTAAATTATTCGTATTGTTTTGAAATTTTGTCTATTCATTTGTCAGATTTTTAAAATTATTACTGTAAATTTTGGAGATTTTTTATAAATGTATTCCAATAATATAAACGAATTTGTTTTAGAGACTTCCTTATTTCAAATGTTTTTATTTCATTTTCTTTATTTTCTCTTAATGGTTGCTAAGAAACCATTCATCCTAATCCTTATTTTTATAATGTTATAAATTTGAATGCATGTAATTATTGAACGCGAAAATTTAAATGAAGTCAACGTTAAAACAGATGAATTAATGTCTTTGTATCTTTGTGTATAACTATAACATAACCCAGAAAAGAACATAGGCTATGTTTTATTGATTTTATTCACATATTTTCCTTAATAATTCAAAATTTCCTTCTTTTTCATGCAGAATCAATAGCGATCTTTTAGATAAAATTTAACCAATTTCCTTTATCGTTGCCAAAAAAAAAATTCAAAAGCTGGAATAATTTATCAACGGCAATAAGTTTCAATTGAGCAAGTTCCATTCGAAAAATTAAACTAAGAAAAAGTAAATATGACGTCAGAATTAAAATAAAAATAAATATAGTACTTTGTTAAATATTAAACACAGAAATTTGTTTCGTTAATAAGAATTTTTCTGACAAAAATGGAAGCATAATTAGAAGTAAAAGAAATAAAAAAAATTATATTTTTAACAAATATTTCACCTGATAAAATTTGACGTCATAATTGAAATAAAACAGGTATTTTATAGTAGTCATTAAAAATATAAAAAACATGGATAGCAATAACTCACGAATAATGATGTCATTGTCGAAACTTCAATGAAGGCTTATTTTGGCAACACAAAATTTATTGTTTTACCCCTGTCAGTCTGTTCTGTCTGTCTGGCCGCGATATCTGCCACAAAATGCAATCAGAACTTTTTTTTTTTCGGAAACAAAATTGTAAAACCCTAGATTACTGAGTTTACACTTTCAAAAGTTCCTGATACATCATATTTAGGTGTGGGACAGGTATGTAGAAGTATGAGGATAATGAAAAATGGGCCATTCCAGCGTGACGTGTGTGACATTCAGACAACATTTTCGAAACATTTGCAATTATTCTGAGTGTGAAAAATTTTTTTTCCTTTTGAAAACAATATTTTAGTATATTTCATAGTTGTCTTGAAACATAATCACCATGGTTGGAAATTTTTTATATTGTGTTTATAGAGAATTTATTTTTTAAATTCTTGTGACGTGTGTGACCATTTTGTAAGCATTTTTCTTCATGTCTCTTACATATTGCTATATTTCTGTGAATTATTATAATATTCATGAAAATAAAAAATATCATTTATAAGCCATATATACAACAATTAAAAAAAGTGGTGTTAGATATCTGAGCTAGAAATACTTGGGCTAAAAAAAAATAAATAGTACTGTGACGTGTGTGACATATGATGTGACGTGTGTGACTTAGTGTGAAATTTACCATGAAAAGATTTAAAATGGTCATATATCTCTGGAAAAGCAGTAATAAACTTAATATTTTTTTTTTTCAATAAATCTACTCTATTAAGCTTAATTATAAATTTTCATGGATTATTCTATGATTATTGAAGAGTTAAATGTAAAATGCACCTAGATACCATAAGTTATCTCTAAAGTGATGTCTGGTACTTAACAAGGTACTTTTCGGAACTGAAAAATACCCTTAACAAATAATTTATGCTGTATATATTCATAGATACCTAATGAGTAGAAAATTATAGTTTTTAAATGAAAAGTTTGGTTGTTCAAACTTGTGTTTATAAACTTTAAGATTTCTTTTTCCTTCATTTTAGCAGTCTTACAATATTTAAGTAATTAAATACAGTCACTGAACTCCATACAAAATAAAACAATTTACTGATTAAACAATTAAATATATCATGAACATCAACCTTGTAAAGTTACATAGCTATGAAATGTTAATGTTTCATAGGAAATTTCTAAACTGAAATCATAACTTCAGTGGCGTATCTAGACTTATCATTTCGGAGGGGGCTGAGATATAGTAAAAGTTTCTAAGAGAGAATCATAAGAAAGTTAATTTTTCTGCTTTAAACAGATTTTTATCATTGCACAGAATTATTATACAGAACTTGCTAAGATTGAATCGCATGGGATTGCAAACAATTTCTTTTTAAGCAGGTTTTTGTCTTAATTAGCATAATTTTTATGGTGTGTAAAGATAGTCTGTGTGTAATGGAAACTTGGATGAAATAGTATTTTTGTGTTCACTGCGAAATAATACTTTTTAAATGAAAACCTGTCTAAAACGGAATATTATTGTGCTTCCTATAAATTCTATCTTAGCATATTTCATTACATTTTGATAAACTTTTGTAATTACATTATATGTTTGTTACAAATTTCAGAGGGGGCTGCAGCCCCATCAGCCCACCCCTTGAATACAATACTGCATAAACTCAAACGTATTTTTTGTAATATTAAGATAATTTAAAATATTGTTAATATTTTGTAATATTAAGATAATTAAAAATATTGTTAATGTGAAACTAAATGACAAAAAGTTGTTAATATAATTCACATTGCTAAGATTGTTTTTTAGTTTTGAGTGATACCTCCAGTAAAAAAAAGTTCTGATTGCATTTTGTGGCAGATATCGCGGCCAGACAGACAGAACAGACTGACAGGGGTAAAACAATAAATTTTGTGTTGCCAAAATAAGCCTTCATTGAAGTTTCGACAATGACATCATTATTCGTGAGTTATTGCTATCCATGTTTTTTATATTTTTAATGACTACTATAAAATACCTGTTTTATTTCAATTATGACGTCAAATTTTATCAGGTGAAATATTTGTTAAAAATATAATTTTTTTTATTTCTTTTATATAAATTTAAGAACAACGAATCATTTAGTCTTAATTATTTGGAAACAATAATGCTGTAAACTAAAAATCTGTTTTTAAAAATATTAAATTAACAACAAAATTATAGAGCATCATTGCTTACAAATTTATTCTCAATTCTCATTAGTTTATAATAACGATTAAAAAAAAACCACTCACCACTTTGAAAACAAAACGATAGACATAAACTTTATTTTACTACAAGAATAGAAAATGTGCTGTCATCTATATGTAAACAAACAATAAGCATTATTTTACAGAAGATAATTGGTTGTTCAAAAATCCCTCCTTTCCTATACCTTTCCAAATTGTTTAAATGTTTAGAATGACTACATAAAATATATAGAAATAGCTGAAAAAACAGTTTTCTTGAAAACAAAGTAATTAATTTATCTTGCTCTTTTTTGAAAAAAAAAAAAAACACATAAAATAGATGAATTTATTAATTGCATCATGAGTTACAATAAGCTGCCAGGTGTTTTGCGTATACCGTATTTTCGGGCGTATGAGCCGCGGCGCATACGAGTTTAAAAGTATAAAATATTGTAGGTGCGGCTCTTACGCCGGGGCGGCGGGTACGATGATTTTTTTTTTTTTTTTTTTTTATTTTGTCAAATGATTTTGACACTTTTTTTTCGTTTAATCAACAATTATATGCTCTCAAATTGGTATCAAAACATTTGAAAACGTCTCTCAACCGCAGGTGTCCGTGATGCGTTAGTTGTTTATTTTTAAACAATCAACATTATTCAAAAATAATGTTGGTCTCACCGGTTCTCATGTTAAAAATTATTATATTTTCCCCTCATCTATTAATGATTTTACCTGTAGGATATTGGAATGTACAGCTGTCACATTTTTTTCTTCTAATGATCCTCCTTCCAGTTAGAAAATAAAACTGCCCAAAGAGAGCTCAAATCCCGGTATAGAACTCTTTTGAAATAGACTTCCTATACATAGTAAAAACTTTAGAGAGCAAGATTTTTCTTTATTTTTTTCAATAACTCACTCTTTTTTTATCCGGCAAAAATAATCCAAACTTTGAAACCGGTCGAATCAGCAAGTTTTTTTCCCCCCAAATGAGTTAATTCAGGTGATAAACAACAAAAACGGGCCTGGCGAATAATAAAAAAATAATAAAAGGCCGACTTCCGTGATAAACATTTAAAAGAAGCCAATAGAATATAAACAATTTTCAATGCATATGACTTTGCAAGAATAAGTTTAAATGTGCTACACGAGTCGATGTTAACTTGGCAACTTTAAGGGCTATTTCACCCACGTGCAAACATCGGCTAACTAATGTTAATCTCAAAGAAAAAAAAAGTGTCATTCTCATTCCATTATTTTTAAATGATATTTTTTGCTTTGGATAACGGAAGTCAATCTCCACAAAGAGTCTTTACTTTTTCGATTTTGTTTACAGGTTTTTTTATTAGTATACTTTCACTTTCGAAACTGGTTCTAAAAGTCAAAGTATACCACTAAAAACATCTGTAAACGAAATCGAAAAGGTGTCTTCTTAGGGATCAACATCTCAGATATAAAATACAAAGAAATCATTTAAGCATATTGAAATGCAAACGCATTTGAAAAAAAAAAAAAAAAATCCATAGGATTAACATTAGCGAGTAGATGTTTTTACTTGAGTGAAGCAGTCCGATCTATAGGGGGGGGGGGGATCAGCTCGGTCCGGCCCATATAAAATAATAATAATAATTAATAAATAAAAATAACAATCCGGCACCCGGAAAATTTAAAATATCCGCATCATCCAAGTGAATTTTTTCAATAGATTAATTTTTACTATGATATGGTTAAAAATTGTTTCGTACGAAAAGTTCTGAACAAAACTACTTATTTTATCCTTTTTTTTTCCTTTTACTATGTTTATTTTTAAAGAAGTGCCTAATAAAAGCACTCAAGTAAGTATTTATAACTATAAAGCAAACGTGCAATTTTGTTATCTCTTGTTTCTGCTAATAAAAAAAAAAGAGAGAGAGAGACACTGGTTATTTAACCCTTTCCGGCGCGGTGTCCCTTAAAAAGGACACCTAATTTTAATTTTACTGGCACCAAGAATATTTAATTAAAATTTTCCTTTGATAAAATGCCTGAAAATAAGCAAGTTCATATTCTCTAAAAAACTCGTTTATAAATTCTGGTAGCAGCTAATTATTTCAATTAAATTTACTCCGCGCCGGAAAGGGTTAAAGTCACCTTTTCTCCTCATCCTCTTCATGACTCAATGTGCGGACATGTTGCCCTTTGACCTTGATGCGTAAGTCGGCTAATATCGCATTGCTTCTGTTTTGTTTCTTTGAATACAGTAGAAAAAAAAAGAACGAAAATAGTTTTTTTTTACGCTAAGTGGATTTGTGGATTTTTTTTTCTTTTCTTAATTTATATCTTCATAATATAATCATCGAAATAACTTAAGATGAATATAAAGTCTAAATTTGAGCAAGAAATATTTAAACTTACAAAATTTTTGTAAATGAACAAGGATAGATGCGTATGTACCAAATAAAAAATAAACTAATCTACCACAAAAGGAATCATTAAATCAATTATCAATAGTTAAAATATTAAATAAAGATATGCAGGTATATATTTATATAAAGGAATTTGTAGTGCTGTAAGCTATTTAAGAATCGATTTTTTGCCGCAGGCATGATAAACAATTGTGGATTGTATTCGCTGTGGATAATGATTTGTAGTATTATACAATGGTTATATATATATTTATTAATCAATTGTGGTTTAACATGTGTAATTTAATTTTAGCATATGTGCTGTGTTTCAATGTAATTCGTATTTTATTATTTACTTCACCAATTTACTTGATCGTCATTTCTTTACACTGAGGAAAAAGTTGCTTTTTTTTTTTGGGGGGGGGGGGGGGGGCATGATATTGTTTTAAAATTATTTTTTAACAGATCTCGAAAATACGGTATCGCCGTGATCCCGCTGATTCTAAAATGTTGAGGTTCAACTGTATCATATTTTCGTTAAGAGGCTACTTCAGTCAAGCGACCCGCTCGTTAATGCTAATCCTATGGGAAACATTTATAAAGATATTTCGTTTGAATTTAAATATTTTTAAATGATTTTTGCATTGATTAACTCTGATAGATTTGTAGAAAGAACATTTTTCGCTTTTTGCTTACAGGTATTTTTCAATGAGGGCACTTTCATTTTGGGAGTCGGTTTCGAAAGTGAAAACAATCTTCAAAATCGAAAAAGTATAAAACGATCTGCATATAGATGGACTTGAACTATCCAATGCCCAAAAATCATTTAAAAATATTGAAATGCAAACACGATATCTTTATAAATTTCATCCATAGGATTAGCATTAAGGAGGTCTTTGTGTGTGACTGAAATAATATCTTAACTTAAAAAAAAAAAAAAAAAAAAAAAAAAATCCTACACTAAAATTAATTTGAAAAAGTCTTTGATCGAAAATCTGACGGATTTTTGCTGGAAAGAACTAGAACTTTGTGGTGTTAATAGTGTTATTTATGACGGCCGATTATCTGCAGGAGGGATATAGGCCCTAGGATAAGTGCCCTCCGTGGGGGGTCTTTCTTAGGGAACCTAAACCGCATTTACACAAGGATGACCAAGATTCGAAGAAAAGTTTAGAACTTAGTGGAAAGAACTAGAAGTCTGTGGAAAGAGCACTTAGAATTGAACGCTACTAGGAAAAGATGCTAGGGAGGAAGCTAGCATCCTGCTGCGCTCCTCTCATTGGCGCAAGTAATTGCGCCTATTTCCGATTGGATTTTAATTGCGTACTACAAACACGTTTTTTTTTTTCTTTTTAGCTGAGAATTATTTTACGGTACTGTTCTGCTCTTTTTGTCTGACGCTCTTATTTAAGCAATTTATTTTTTTTTTCAAGTGAAAATGGCTCCCAAAAAGTTAAAAAGTTACACCGCCGCTTTCAAGCTTGCTGTGGTTGATAAGGCAGAGCTAATAGGTAATCGTGCTGCAGGACGAGAATATGGAGTTGATGAGCGTTGCGTAAGGAGATGGAGAGCTGAAAAATCTATTTTGAAGGAAATGCCAAAATCTAAGAGGGCACGAAGAAGTGGCGTTGTTGTTTGGCCAAATCTGGAGAGAAATTTAGCCAAGTGGGTAAAGGAGCAAAGGGAAAAAGGAATGCCCGTTTCAACTGTTCAGATACGGTTTCAAGCGAGGATTATGGCATCGAACATGGGATTTACAAATTTTAAAGGTAGTCCCAACTGGTGCTTTAGGTTCATGTCGAGAAATAATTTGTCTGTAAGAACCAGGACAACTGTGGGACAAGAACTGCCTGCAGATTGGGAAAAGACAAAAGCATCTTTTTTAAAGTATGTCGCTGAAAAAATCAAGGAAAACAACTTTTCAACAGCACAGATTATTAATATGGATGAAGTTCCATTAACTTTTGATTGCCCCCCCAGTAGAACTGTTAACACCATTGGGGAAAAAACAATCGGCATCGTAACAACTGGTAATGAGCGAACCTCATTTACCTGTGTTTTAGCTTGCGCTGCGAATGGAGACAAATTAAAACCACTAATTATTTTCAAGCGCAAAACTATGCCTAAGGCAAATTTTCCTTCCGACGTCGTAATACGGTGTAACGAAAAGGGATGGATGTCGGAGGAAATCATGTATGAGTGGCTGGCGGAAGTGTGGAGGAAAAGAAAAAATTCTTTTTTTCAGCCTAGTGGGCTTCTTATTATGGACTCAATGAGTGCCCACAAAGGTGATTCCGTAAAAACTGCTTTGAAAAAAGTCTCAGCCGAGCCAGCAATAATCCCTGGCGGATTAACTAAAGTTTTACAGCCTCTTGACTTGGCTGTGAATAAATCTTTCAAGTCCAAAGTAAGAAAACTGTGGGAAAAATGGATGATGGAAGGGCTACATTCATTTACAAATTCTGGAAAAATGCGCAAAGCCACTTACGAAGAAGTAGCGTCGTGGGTTTCATCGGCATGGAAAGACATTAGTGCTAAAACTATTATGTCGGGCTTCAAAGCAGCCAATATCATGGAAAATACAGTTAGTGATGATTCATCTGAATCTGATGATAGTGAAGATGAAAATTGTGACGTATTAACTGATAAACAATTTTTAGAACTATTTAATTCCGACAGTGAAAATTCCGATTTTGATGGATTTGAAGATTTTTAAACATGTTGATAAAATCTTGTATATATTTTTTTCTATATTTTCACTTCATTCCAATAATAATTTTTCATATTTTAAAGATATTTTGAAGTAGTGTTCTCTTATTATATGTAATCCAATATTTTTTTAGAAAATTTTATAAATATTACAAAAAATTGAAATCTTAATATTAAAATTACATACCTGCTATTTGTAACGGATCAGTGATAGGAAACGTTATTAAATTGAAAAACAAATACATAATAATAATAATAAATCAACAGTCAAGGGAAAAATGATTCTGCAATATTTACAGGTAAGATTATAATATTATAAATAAGTTTCTGATATTTATTATATTTTTCTCTGTTTGTTATTGATCCAGTGACAAAATGTTGCTTTTTTGCAGTAATCTGAGGAGTTAACATAAACTAGTATGCATTTAAAAAATATTTTCTTATAGCAATACGCTTTATTACATCACATTTTTCAGTAATATTTTTACTACAGTTTTTAAGGCATTTGCATACATTAAATCTAAGTGTCTTTCGTCCAATGATTTTTTTCTTCAACAGCTTATTTTATTTATTTTATTTTTTTCGTCAGTGTCTCTATACGATATTTCTTTACATTTTAAATATATTTTTTAGGCACTTAAGTGAAAAAAAAAATTTTTTTTTAACTGTTCAAGTGAAAATATTTTATATACTGTAACAGTCTCTAAAATCTGGAAACCTCAAATACAGATAGCATAAATGATCATCAAATGTTTTATATTTATATAGTTCAGTTATCCTATCTTATCGACAGATGGCAGCACCAAAAATGTATTTAACTTTTTAGTATAATCTAGATTATATTCTGCATTTTGCCGACAGATGGCCGTACCAATCATTTCTTCTAATTCATTTCCAAGTTTATTTATCTTGATATAGTAAAATAAGAAAACAAAGAAATATCAACAGAAAAATTCATAAACAGTTTATATAAAATATTAGGCCTGGAACAAAGGAATTTTATTACAGAGATTGAGCTAATATCATTGTAATTGGGGAAAAAGTAATGACCAGTAGGCCTAAATTAAAGCAACTAAATACTAACATATAAATAAAATCGTAATCGTGAAAATGCTCTGTGTATATTTAATTTTAATAAGATTAAATGCTTGGCTTTGCTGTTAAATAACTTAATGTGCCATTTATGATTTTTTTTTATAAATATGTGATTTTTTTTCTTTTTTAATGATGATTTTCAATAATTTTTACTTACATTTTAAAGTTGTTTTTTGAAGATCACTAAAATTCGGAAATAACTAAAAGCCGCGTCTACGAACGATTTCGGAATTTAGAGATTTATACTGTATAAATATCAGCAGCTTGGGTGCGGCGCTTACGATGGTGCGGCGCTTACGTCGATGTACTTTTTTTTTTTTAACAGATTGTCATTGGTGCGGCGCTTACGGTGGGTGCGGCGGGTATTCCCGAAAATACGGTATTGCTGATATATACCTAACATATTTAAAAGAAATTAAGCATTTTTAATTAAACCGATATTCATGTCATACACGTCACAGTCACACACATCACATATAGTGACGTGTGTGACAAGAATTAAAAAATAAATAATAATTTTATTTTTTGGCCAAAATTATTTTTTTAATTTGCAATATTTTCCTCATGTTTAGTTAACTTATAAATAAAGTTTCCAACATTTTGAAGTTAGTTATTAAACAGGGATGCCACTCAGAAAATAGCAAAAAAGAGGAAATTATGTGTAAAGTAAAATTTACATTTTTCACAACTTTATGTGCGAATTTTGAAAATTATATTGTTTATAATAAACTAAATAAAGAATTGCAGCTTTTCTTTTGTTGTAAACTTTTAATTTATAAGACATTATTATTAATTTATAATTATTATTATTAATTAGAATTTATAACTTTTAATTTATAATTTATATTATTAATGATTTTTCTTTAGTTCACAGTATTTTACATCAATTAAGGTAACCCAGCAGCAGGTTCAGTGAAGAATTTTATGTATTGCATCAGTTTTAAACCAATTCAAGTAACCCAGCAATAGATTCAATGATTATTCCACAAGTGAATAGCAAAATTTTGCAGGTTGTTTTTTTTATTTGACGAAAATCGCCGTTTTATTTAGCGATCGTTGGGCGAAAATCGCTGTTTCACATCATGATCGTTTGATGAAAATCATCATTCCACATCGTGATCTTTTGACAAAAATCGTCGTTTGACATTGCGATCGTTTCAGAAAAATCACCGTTTCGTTTCGCGATCGTTTGACGGAAATCGACGTTTCATATCGCGATCGTATGACGAAAATCGTCGTTTTACATTGCGATTGTTTGACGAAAATCGCCGTTTTATTTAGCGATCGTTTGGCGAAAATAGTCGTTTCATATCATGATCGCTTGACGAAAATCATCGTTCCACATCGCGGTCGTTTGACGAAAATCGCCGTTTCACATCATGATCGTTTGACAAAAATCATCGTTTCACATCGCGATCCTTTGACAAAAATCGCCGTTTCACAAAAATCACCGTTTCGTTTCGCGATCGTTTGACGAAAATCGCCGTTTTATATCGCGATTGTTTGACGAAAATCGCCGTTTTATTTAGCGATCGTTTGACGAAAATCGCCGTTTTATTTAGCGATCGTTTGACAAAAATCGCCGCTTCACATTGCGATCGTTTCAAGAAAATCACCGTTTCGTTTCGCGACCGTTTGATGAAAAAAGCTGCTTTATATCGCGACCGTTTGATGAAAATTGCTGCTTTACATCGCGACTGTTTGATGAAAATAGCCGTTTTTTTCGATCTTTTAACGAAAATCGATGTTATATTTCGCGATCGCTTGACGTATTGTGTGCCTCTTGTATTTCGCGATCGTTTGATGGAAAAGGCTGTTTTATTTCGCGATCGTTCGACGAAAGTCGTTATTTTATCTCGTGATCGCTTAACGAAAATCGCGAATTCTTAAAAATTAAAAAAAGCGGAAATCCGCCAAAAGGCGGAAAAGTGGCATCCCTGATTAAATGACAAGAGGAAAAATTTTAACTTTTTGTGACGTGTGTGACACTGGAATCGAAGAACTGTCATTTTATCATTGTTAAAATGTCTGAGATTATAATAAACTATTCTAGCAATTTTTGGGGGTTAGTATATAAGTATTTATTCTGATATATGATGATATTTTAATAACTACTGTGTTTATTGCATTTTTAATACAACATGTGCTTTTCATAAAAATTTTGTCAAAAAACAGAAATTTTTAAACGTCTCTAATTAATTTAAGTTTTCAAGCACTTAAACTTTACTAAATCAAATTTCACTGTTATTACAAGAAAATATACACTTTCAACTACATAAATAATTTTTTTTGAAATTATATCTCTAATTTTAAAATTTTGCATCCTGGGACCACTTTGCTTGGAATGGCCCAAATGCTTATTAAAATTGTTACTTATCTTTATAAATCAAAATGTATGAAGAAATACAAGATATACGATAACCATTAGCAAATTGATAGAAAGTTACAAATTTAAGTTTAACCCTTTCGCTACGAAGGCGCCCGAACCGCCTGAACATTCAAAATACGGCGAAACTGCCCGACGCCTAAGAAACAGGTCTTCCATTTCCACCCCCTTCGGAAATATACAGGCTATTGTAACGGAGTAAGTGCGAGACGTGTAATTGATGAGGGGATTATAGCAATCGGTGGGTGGGGAATTTTCGAAGGAAAACACTTTTCACTTTTTCTTCTATTGATGAATTACATGTTTGATGAACTTTATTCTTTTTCAAATTTGTATTTTAAAATAATATATGTATTTTTAATTTATCTGCATTTTATTCAGTTATTTGTATATGATAAGTAAAATGTAACGTGTATGAAAAGTTTAACGCAAGATGAAGCGTTAGCAATAATTTTTAACGAGAATAAAGACAATCTGAATCTTATAAGTCAGAAGATGATTAGGATTCTAATGACAAAATGCAATTATCCTATGACGAATCTGTGAATGCTGATATCAATTATGAAAATAAAATGCAAGATTTGAACATGAATTCTGAATTTGATTCAAATGATTTTGACTCATTTTTCTCAAAATGATGGTGAATATTACTGGGATACCTGTCTAAAAAATTAAATAAATAAAAATTAAAAATAAAGACGGATATATTTGTAATGCCTCTAGGTAACTTTGTTTTTATAGGTTTTTCAAATTTTACTTACTGTATTTTTTATGTTTGCAAACTTAGAAAATCGCTTACATTTATAACGATCTATAATAATAAATCTGTGATTTGTTTGTTACAAATTTAAAAAATTTTAAAACAACAAAAAATAAAATTTTAGAAGGGGGGCGGGGTTCCCCCCTCCCCAAAAAAAATTAACCCCTCTAGATAACTTTGTTCTCTGTATGTTTTTCTCTTTTTTCGTTATTGCATTTTCTATATTTTTGAAAACTTAGAAAATCCATTACATACATTAAAGTGTATAATAATAAATCTTAGATCCACTTATTACAAATTTATAAAAATTGACAATGTTCATTTTTCGGAAAAAAGGAGAAAAGAAAGACATTTTCATTCTTTTAGATAAGTTTGCTTTCTTATACATGATTTCTCTTTTTTTTAGTTACTGTATTTTCAATACATTTTGAAATTTAGAAAATTCATTACATTAATAAAGATACCTATAATAATGAAACCCCACTAATGGTCGTGAACTTCTGCTCTTGGAGCTGGTAGATTGGAGGTGCTGGGTTCGAACCCAATCGCACCCGTCGTTCTAGTCGTTTGGAGCTTTCCATGTTTTTCCTCGAACCTTGGATTTCCTTGCGTAAATACTGGTTAGACTCCTTTAGAAAGATCTCCATAGAGGGCAGTCCCTTTGAAGATCTACATCCTTCGTGTTTGATATCTGGCCCTCATAAACGCAACCAACCAATTATAATAATGGACATAAGATCAATTTATTAAAAATTTATAAAAAAATAACAATGTCCATTTTCCGGACTTTTTTTTTAAAGGAAATTTCTCAAAATTGTTTTCTATATATATATATACACTGGTGTCCAAAAGTTAAGCATAATTGGTAATTAAGTAATTATTTTTAAGTAATGAAAGAAATATGAATCGAAATGTGCTGAAACTCCAGGTGTGTAAACAAAATAGTACGCGTCACATATTTTCGCGAAGATTTTCCCGCGAAATCGAACAGGGGACCGTCAACAAATTGAAAAAGAACGAAGATCTTTTGGATAACCCTGTCAAAACTAATGTAGCAAAAGCGTTCAAACTGCACATTATGATTAATTGGTTTATTTCAATGTACTGTGTTAATTTTTACAAGGATAGCATGTATACTCGTAGAGAAATTAGAGTTTTTATAAAAACAGTCCTAAATTTTTCCAAGTTTTTTGCTTATAATTTGCAGAGTTCTTATTATAAAATAATGTTCTTTTCTGAAAATATGACAAAAATCATTGTACACAATACCCTGCCATCAGAATTTAAAAATAATAAAAATTGTATGAAAAATGAGTATGTTTAGTAAATAATTTTTCATTGCGCATGCGTCAACGATATCAAAATGTCATTTGCATATTGTGTTAGCTAAATGTATAGAGCAACTTCTGTAAAAGTTTCAAAAACATAGCTTGAAAATTCTGAAAATGGGAGATTATAGAATCAACTCAAAATCCTTTATTCCCTAAATGAAGCAAAAAGATGAGGGGCTGTATCCATATTCCATTGTTTAGTGCCTACACAATATTGCACGTGCAACTATATTTAGGTAAAACCCCTGATTTTTTTTGCTTCCATTAGGAATAATGAATTTTGAGTTGATTCTAAAGGCTCCCATTTTCAGAATTTTCAAGCTATGTTTTTGAAACTTTTACAGAAGTTGCTCTATACATTTAGCTAACACAATATGCAAATGACATTTTGATATCGTTGACGCATGCGCAATGAAAAATTATTTACTAAACATACTCATTTTTCACACAATTTTTATTATTTTTAAATTCTGATGACAGGGTATTGTGTACAATGATGTTTGTCATATTTTCAGAAAAGAACATTATTTTATAATAAGAACTCTGCAAATTATAAGCAAAAAACTTGGAAAAATTTAGGACTGTTTTTATAAAAACCTTAATTTCTCTACGAGTATACATACTATCCTTGTAAAAATTATCACAGTACATTAAAATAGGCCGATTAATCATAATGTACAGTTTGAACGCTTTTGCTACATTTGTTTTGACAGGGTTATCCAAAAGATCTTCGTTCTTTTTCAATTTGTTGACGGTCCCCTGTTCGATTTCGGGGAAAACTCTTCGCGAAAATATGTGACGCACACTATTTTGTTTACACACCTGGAGTTTCAGCACATTCCGATTCATATTTCTTTCATTACTTAAAAATAATTACTTAATTACCAATTATGCTTAACTTTTGGACACCAGTGTATATATATTTACTCTTTTTCTTTTTAAATTATTGTATTTCCCATATGTTTTGAAAATATAGAAAATCTATTACGCATGATGAGATAATGAATATTAGAACTATTTACTACAAATTAATAAAAATTAACAATGTCCATTTTCAAAAATAAATAAATAAGTAAAATTAATTCTGGAAAATAATTCTAGATAACTGTATTTCCGAAATGCCCCCCTCCCCTTTTTTTGTTTTAGTTACTGTATTTTCGATATATTTAGTAGCTAAGGAAATCCATTAGAATTAAAATAATAATGAATGTTTGATATCATATATATTATAAAGCAGAAGTTCTGAAACTTCCAAACGGGTGTTTTCGAAAACTACCCGATGGATCTTTTTGCAGATTATATCATTTGATAGGAAATATTTTTGCGGAGGTTTATGATACAAATATACAGGGATAACTCTGATTTTTCGTACTAAATTTCATATTTTTCGGTTATTTTTGACGAAAGGGTTGCCAGTACTTATTTTTTGGCGAAAATTATCATTACTAAAGAAATTAAAAAGGATATATCTGTTAGAAATATTACAAACATCTTGCAAATAAAGGCAGAAAATATTTACTGATAATAAAATAACTATTGATAACAATAATAATAATAATAAAGAAAAACCATTTAATGAGACATGATATCATAAAAAAATATTTATCTTAAAAATAAAAGAAATATTTGTAACGCTTAAAAAATAACGTGAACTATTACATTTGATGCAACATTTGGCAACTTATCCTTGCGTTAGAATAAAAAAAAAAAAAAAAAACTTGAAAATTTTATTAAATGAATTTTGAACGATATTTATTTTCCTTTCTATTATTTCCTTTCTCTTTTTTATCAAATTTCGATAGTATATAACTTACTCCAGAGAAAGGCAGATCTAATTATAAAAGTAATTGTGAGTTATTTGTTTGTTTCTTTGAGATTTTTTTTTACTTTTGTCGGCAAAGAATTAAGCCAAAAATGCATATGTCTAACATTAGGTCGCAATAAAGTTGTTTTTTCCAAAAGGAGATTTTTTTTTTTTTTTTTTTTTTTTGAGTATATTTTAGTATTCAATTGTAAGTTCAATAAATATAAGTTAATATTTTAAAAAATTGTAATCAAATATTTAAATTTTAGCTTCAGTGTGAAATTCTGCCACACACATATATATTGTAAAATAATGTCATTCTTTTTCAAAAGTTTTTCACCGTAATTTTGAAAATTGTAATCAACAAACATACTTTTTTTGCGCCATTTTGTCAAATTCTCTTCCAGGGAAAATTAGTTTTAAAATTTACAAACTGAACAAGGAAATCTATGCAATTTAAATGAAATTTATGTAATTTCGCGTTATTACTATAAATTCAACATTTTGAAATAAAAATTGCCTGATGAAAAAAATGGCACAAATGTCATATATGTACCACATTGGCGCGATTCCAACAAAACGTCGATTTTATGTTCATATGGTAGCTCGGCTATTGTATATTTATTAATAAACTATTTACTCTTATTTTTTTAATGATGTAAATTGTTTTATTTTATAATTTTTAACAAAACATTTATTTATTTTTATTTCCTTTTTAAAATAACAGAAAACAATTAAAAAATATATGTGTAATTGATATTTAAAAACGAAGTTTTCGCCAAATTTGTGTAAAAAAAGAAAAAAAATGCACAAATGTGGTGCATATATGGCATATGTGCCAAAATATTTTACAAATCTGTTTTAATTAGCCATTTCTTCTTCAATTTTCTTCATATTTTTTCCTGCGTTAGATAATATTTAAAATGATATTGGACTAATCTTCGATAATTGAACACCGCCAAGTAGCATATGTACCATATTATTGAAAGTTTTACTGGCACAGATATTATATATCACCGAGGTAAGTAATAGACTTTAAATTGGCATTATTTTGTCTGACATATTAACCCGACTATTAATATTGATTTATAAATAAAATGTTTATTTACTTTATAAATTATATAAATTGTTTTGTTATATACTTATTAATTAAACTTTTTTCATTAATTTTTATTACTATTTAAATAATATAAAATAATTTAAATATACACATGTAACTGGTATTCGAAAACAATGTTTCCGCCAAATTAGCATAAAAAATTATCGCGCCAAACTCGGCGCATATGACATCTTTGCCGTTTTGTTTATGTATTAAGGAGACTTCTAGATCATCAACGATGTTATAGAAAATTTGTCAGATTATTTTATTTGAGATTATTAAATTTATGGTTTTTCATTATGAAACAAACGAAGAAAAGAAATTTTACTATTGATGCAACTACAGAATTAACGACTGCTTGGTGTTTTTTTTTTCTTTTTTTAATCGAAAAGGCAATTTTTTAATTATTTGTTTACTTTTTTGTTTACATTATTATAATCATTTTTTCCATTTTTATATACGCATCAACTTAGCGCGTTTTTTTTTTTTTTTTTTTTTTTCATCTGACACCAGTTTGGCAAACACTAAGTTTTCAAATACCAGTTACATATTATATTATTTACAATTATTTTCTATGATTTTACAAAGGAAACAATAATAAAAGTGAAGTTTAATTCATAACTATAGAACAAAACAATAAAGAAAAGTAAAGAAACAGTTTATTAGTAAATAAACAACAATAACCAGATTACCACGCAATCCATAAAATCACAATTTTGTTGCAATCGCGTCAACGTGATACATACATGACACCTGGCCAAAATATTATTGGCTATATTATTATTTATATATTTTTATATTATCTGGTACTACTTAATTATCCCATCGATCAAAAAACTGCTGCATTTAAAATATAAGATTAAATGTCAATAATGGATTATCGTAAATGTCACATTCATTTGACATTAAACATGTTACATGCGTTTATTACGTTATCAACTATTTCTTGATTCGACGTTTTATTTGTATTTCCATAAATATTTTAGTAATTTATTGATTCTTTTGTTATTTAAAATAAAAGTTATATCCGTTTCTATAATATGGTGAATCGTTTTGTAATATGTATAATTTGGCGAAATTGATCTATGGAATAATAAAGTAGTAACTATTATTTGTTAAAATTCTATCTGGATATTTAAGTTGATAGAACTCGCGTACTTTTCAAGTCTCCGTAGAGGCATTCGCCAAGCTGTCGTTAATTCTGGATTTTAGCCTTATTATCTATTTTTCATCTGCAGTTATTTTACTATCACTAAAAAAGCAATATTTACAATGCGCAGGAAAAATCTTCGGAGTAACAATGAAATCGAATTTAAAAAAAATATTTGCAAATAATTTTATCAATCATTCAGGTTAAAAAAAAAAATACTTTAAAATTGGCTAAGAAAAAAATATACATGAAATACCGACAGTAGAAAATTTTGGTTTTAATGTTTATGTTGCAGTTTTAATTAACATTTAAGCCCTATCAACAGAATTTTATCAAAAATTATCTATTAAATACTACTTCATTACCCCGTCGAACCTCCGCCCCAAAAAAAACTATCGCTAAGGTATAAGATTAAATGTCAATAATAGATTATTGTAAACTTCACTTTCATTTGACAATAGACACGAAATAAGTCTATCGTTATAAATGTTTGGCGCCAAAAATCATAAGGGAATTGATTACAAGCTGAAGTTTTATTTTTCTTCAAAATTTACCATAAAGATTATCCCCTATTTAAAAGCTACATGTTTGCAACTGGTTTAAAAAAATGAAGAGGCAATGAAACTGATGTAATTTTAATTTTACTCAAATAATTCAGCTTTAAAACACACCTTTTATGCTTCATTGTTCTAATAAATATATAAGTTAAACACTCTTTTTTACATATTTTGCTATGTACTTTGCTGGAACAGACCAAGGTAGAGAGAAAATTGTAGTACACCTGCCAGGAGAGGACGGTTATTAGAAAATGTAACGCATCATGTAATGGAGATTATATTTAGGCTACCAGATCTACACATAGTGCAAGTTCAGATTCGTGAGTTTAAGAACTAACATATGATAATGTGCGATATGAAAATTAATAAAGTTTGATAATCATTGCAATTCTTTCTAACAAAATAATGTGATGAGTAGAGAACATTTTGATTCCTGCTGTCATAACGATCTCATTTTCATATCAAACTCTACTATAAATGATAAAACAAGAGAGATAGTACTTAATTACCCAAATTTTGTCCAATGCATACAATAGTGCAATATCGCAATGTCATTGGCACTGGCATCGTTTTCAGCATTGCGGAAGGACATTCCAGGTGATGGTATACACTGCTTTAAAAACGAAATTTCAAATCACCATTTTGTTTGAGTCAAGATTCGTTTAGAAAAATGGACTAGCGGAGCGGGCATAGCCTGCTAGTATTTATTACAAATTTATAAAAAATGACAATGTCCATTTTCCACAATTTTATTTTATTATTTTAAAGGGGGGGGGGGGGGGGAGAAATGTTTAATTTCTCTAGGCTGTTTTCTATATGCTTTTTTTCTTTTCTTTTCCTTTTTTAGCTACTGTATTTTCTATATGTTTGAATATTTAGAATATAATTGACACTGTTTATTTTCCAGAAAAAAAAATTGTGCAGGTAACTTTGTTTTCTATATGATATTTACCATTTTAATTACTGTATTTTCTCCTGATTGGAAGCTTAAAAAATCTTTAACCATGATAAGGATTTAATGTTTATTTTACTTTTATTACAAGTTTCTACATTTTAAAATAAATTAAAGTTTTAACTTCTTGGATAAGATTAAAATTTTATCTAGAAAAATAAATTCGATTTCCTGAGTTCTTAATTTTTAGATGCAATTTTTTAGTTAGTAAGTTTTCATAAATAGTAAGCGTTTAGTAATTAATAGAAAATCAATATAAACTTTGAAAATGCTAAAAATAAAATAAATTGTTTGCTATGACTCCTTCAATGCAGTCAATCAATCTTATATATAGATATAAATTTTATCAAAATGATACTATTCCTAGCATAATTTAAAAATCGTTATTAAAAATTTGGTACTTTCTTGGGATTCACAAATATACTACAAAAAGTAGAATTTTTATTTATGAGGTAATTTGTAAAATGATTTTTGAACAGAAAATTTATATTTTAGTTCCGCTTTTAATGTTTCTCTCTTACCGATTTATTATGACTAAAGTAAATCCTCTGTTAAGTCATTAAGAAATTTAAAAATACGCTGAAAATATTGCGATATTTTTTTATAAATTTCTTTGAAAATAGTAATAGATTTTTTTAAATGTTGTTCATAGAATGGATTATTTTTTCAATTCAGTGCAAATATTTATAGTGATAAAATATACAAAATAAGCTGCAAAACGAAATGTAATAAATTGACACCATGTCAACATAAATTTATTCATAGTGTGACTAATTTCATTATAAGACAAAAGTTACTCTACTTCTAACACGTTTGAAGATAATTTCGAGGAATTTTCAGAAATATCGTGCCAGGAATAAATCGTGAAACATAAAACATGCAGAAATATTTCGGGCTTTAGTACAATAAATAACTTCCCTTGAGCAGGATTAGTCTTTTGAATGAGGGATCTTAGGAGGGATAGTAGAGTAAAAAAAAATTCTACTATCGAAGATAGCTGCCTGCTTATTGTCCTTCTGACAAGTAGGCAAGCAAGGAAGTAAGGGGGTGAGAAAAATCTCGCAGCAATATTTCAGTTTTTGGGCGGTTCCGTATTTTGAGAACCAGTCCGTTTTTAGACTTCCGTATTGAAAGGGTTAATGAGACTACGGGGGGTTCAGGGGGGCGGAGCCCCCCTGAAGAAATCTACTATGTTATAATAAAAAAACAAAAATGATAGATCATGAAAAATTCAGAATATCCTAACGTAACTAAATCTTTAATTTAACGCTTTTGTTGGCTGAAAACTTCTTATTTTATTCTTATAAATAATTACGTAATTCGAAAATTTTAAATTACAGTTTCCAGGAAGTTGAATATCACCCAAAGTGTGTTTTAAAAAAGAAATGATGTGAAAAGCTGACGTTGAGGCTCTTGATCTGCAGATTTACTAGTAATAACTTTAACCTAATATAATATGTATTATAATCAAGATTTTTCTTTCAGTTTTCACATATCCTTCCCTATTTCAACCCCATGATCTGATTCTGCTCATTAACAAATTTGATTGAGATTTTTGGTCCCTGGATTTCATGTATCAGCTTGGGAGAATTTTGTGAAAAATTATGGAAGTTATGCCCATGAAAAAAGTGATATTTAGATAGATATTTTTTAACTCGAAGGGGGGGGGGGATGATTTTGGGTTCTAGTATCATGATCAGCCTAGATCTGCAAAAATTTTCTGAAATTCCAACTCAGGGGAGAGTAATAGTAAACATTTCATACGAAATCTAATTAACTCTAATCCTAATATTGATTTTTTTTAAAAATACGAAATTTTTTAATTAAAATTTGTTCTCTTAGGCTTTCAATTTTATTTCCTTTTCATTTTATGCTTTGCCCCTTGTGCTTATTAAAGGCCTAAATACATCATTAAGTTCTAACTAGTACCTACAAATATACATTTACATTATGTGTGACTACTACAAAATACTTGCTGTCGAAAAATCAATCTTCGAAAACGACTCTGATCGCAAACAAACTATGCGTGTTTTTTTTTTTTTTTTTTTTTTTTTTTTTTTGTTATTTTGTAAAGTAGGGGTTTCAACTTATCACTTTGCAGCAAGAAAGAACAAGCTGTAAAAACGTAGCCAAATTTAATTTATTTTTTCCGTTCTTTATAAAGCTTTAAGAGTCATGACAGCAAAAATGTTAAGAACAGTAAATTATTTTTTGTCACGAAAGATAATGTACTTTCAGCATCATTACTTAAATATTTTAATTATATATATAAACTTACCCCTTTTCACAGTATTATCAGCCATAATAAAAAAATAAGCTGTAAAAAATATTCGAAATGTGAATGTTATGGGAACAGATAAAGAAACATAGCATTAAATTTACGAAACGAAATTTATATCATGAAACAAGAGTTTAAAAGGTTTGATTTTATTACTGAAGCATTTTCTGAGAATACGAATAAAATAAATTACTAATTATTTTATTATAATTTCAACCTTGCGATTATCGCAGAAATATGACGATGGCGACCATCTTATTTTGATCACTACTACTGCCAAACAGAAAATCAAATTCTAATCATAGATCGGAAGGCGGCATCACATATGATGATGGACTAAACACATATGGGAACTAAAACGGCCTATAGAGGCGCTGCTCGCAGCCTTCGGTACAGGATAACTTTCCCTTTAACTAATGTTAAAGTCCCATTGAAACATTATTATAAGTGCACTTTATTATAAATGCATTAACTTTATTATAAATGCATTTAAAAGTTTTAGATATTCAAATTCGTATAATATTTACTTCGTCATATAAGACAGAAAACAAATGTCACAGGAAATCTGAAATTGTGCAAAAGAATAATTATTCTGAACAAATTTAAAACGCATATAATGCAATGGGCTTCACGGCTCGCACGGCGTTATCCTGAATGGAGAAATTACACCTTTTCTCCACCAGATGGCGTATTCGAGCGCTTGACTCGCCAATTGACTTTCGGACCTTATGCACGCAGTCTGAGGTCTCAAGCCGAAGTAGCGCACGCCATTGGAGTGTCACAAAGTGTCATTTCCAGGATCTGGAACCGTTTTTTGGAGAATGGATGTGCAGGCCGAAGACCAGGGCAAGGTCGTAGACGAGCAACAACGCCCAATGACGATCGGTATTTAGCGTTAACAGCTCGGAGACACCGAAACATGAACGCTACTCTTCTCCAACAACACCTTCGCTCGGCTACAGGCGCCACGATTTCAACTCAGACTGTTCGAAACCGGCTCCATGCTGTAGGTCTGTATGCTCGCCGACCGATGGTATGTGTTAGATTAACATCAAGGCATCGTCGCGACCGCAGGGAGTGGGCAACCGAACATGTCAACAGGAGGAGAAATGAATGGAGCAATATTTTGTTTTCTGACGAGTCCCGTTTTTCTCTGCATCCGGATAATAGGCTTATTTTCATCTGGAGGGACCGTGGCAGTAGGAATAATCCTGCGTTCGTGCACGAAAGTGTCAGATTTGGCGGTGGAGGAGTGTTGGTGCATGGTGGCATCTCCATTGACGGGCACACTGACCTCTACATCATTCGAGATGGAGCTCTGACTGGTCGCCGATATAGGGATGAGATCCTCAGACCTATTGTAGTCCCTTACGCTGCAGCAATCGAAGATAACTTCATTTTAATGGACGATAACTGCAGGCCACATCGTGCAAACCTGGTGGAGGATTTCTTTTTCGAGGAAGGAATTGATCGAATGGAATGGCCAGCGTGTTCTCCAGACATGAATCCAATCGAGCACGTTTGGGAGGCTCTAGGAAGACGAGTTTCTGGCCGCCAACAACCCCACAAACTCTCCAAGAACTGGAAAGAGCTCTTCTGGAAGAGTGGGGCAGAATACCCCAACTCGTCATTAACAGCCTCATTGAGTTCATGCGTCAAAGGTGTTCAACGTTGTTGGCCGCCCGTGGAAACCATACTCCCTACTGAAAATGATTTTCTTTGAAGAAAACACGTTTTCTTATTCTTTTTTTCTCATATGCACAAATTGTGTTTTTTCCTTTTGTACACAAATGCGCAATAAAATGCATTTTTTCTACCAAACATGTGTAATTTATTCTCATATAACTTACTATGTCTGTCGACCATGTATCAATCAGCTAAAAGTTTTCCAGATACAAAATCCACCTAAAACTGCAATATCCTTTAATTGCTTTGAGCAGTGTAATCAGTGGCGTATTTAAGCAGAATTCATTAGGGGGGCGTGTATGACGATTTTGCCGACTAACATTTAAAAAAAATTATACCTTTAAAAGTATGTATTTATATCTGTATGCATCTACTGAGTGTCAAAAATTTGGCTGACTGATTTTAAAATTCAATAACTTGCAAACGGTGACAGCTCTAAAATTAAATGCCTGCAGGATGTAAGAATGTAAAAATCACTCCTGTATCTAACCTAACCCTCCTGCAAGAATTTTTTTTAAATAACTGCCACAATTTGTAATAGCTCAAGAGCCGATAGCACAAAAACATAAGGTATTGAGCAGAAGAAAAAAACCTTTATTTCATGGAAATGTAATAGGGGAATCTAATGATCCATGTCTTACGGATACTCTTTGTACCAACCGCTGTTAGACTGTTACTACTCATCCTGTGGGATGAAACCATTTTTCAGATATACGCTGAGGTATTATACTGACTCAAACCGATCAAATAATGTCTCTGTCTAGCTTCATTTTAGATCTTTTTCTTGGGTCATGTACAATGATGGAATCTTTCCAACTTTTCGTAACATTAAAATGTCCACGGTACTGCTCGATTTTTCTCACTATCTAATTATGAATATTTAACACATTTTCAGCTAAGGAGGGAGGCCTACTAATTGGTTTGAGCTCAACAAGCTCCATTTACCATCATCACGAAGACCCAGAGAGGCAGAACAACAGGGAAAGATATTTAGGCGCACAATTTATGGAGATTATGAATTTAAGTTAAAATGTTAATTATGGTATTAAATAGACTATATGTAATATAATATGAAGAATAAAATAAATGCTTATATAGGGATTAACAATATACAGCAATAATCAAAACTTACAATTTTCTTTTTTCTCTGTCAATAATATCAATGATCTCTAATCAGAGATCTGAACCGTTCGGGCCAATTTTCATTCACGGCTTTTGGGCTAGGCCGGGCCTTGTTCGGGTGTACTAAAGGCCCCCTCTGGCCGGATCTAACTTATTTTTTCCATACCGAGCAGTGATTGATATTATTTTTCCTATTTCTTACGGGCCAAAATACTCAGTCCCGATTTTGAGCCAGCCCATAAGAAAACCATTGTTTCGACGTGGCGAGGTCCATTCAAAAGGCCAACAAAATTTAAACTGGCCCAAAAAGTTTTGCAAAAATGCATGTATTTTAAAGTTGCCATTATTCTGTAATTAAATATTAAAATTTATTCTTTATAAAGAATCGTAGATTTCTAAGCTCATTAAAATATAGAAAAATTAAAATACAGTAAAATGTATGAAAACGAACCTGCTTAAGACGGAATATTGTTTTAAACTGTAAAGTCCGTTCATCCATGCAAAATTAATACATTAATACGTGAGAAAATAAAATGTAATACATTTATACCTGATATGATGGAAACATGTCTATAACGAAATTTTTTTTTCTTTCCTATGCGATTCCATTTTAGTACATTTTACTGTATATGATTTCTTAGGTTTTTATGTCTCCGTTGCATGAAATATGAATTAATAATATAAATGATAACTGAAACATTTACATATAGCAAATATTTTTTTGATCGAAGCTCCTCCGTACAAGTAAAAATTAATGATTTGTAGACATTTACTTGGACCGGGCCGGGTCGAACTTGTAGCTATTTTACTGGGCCGGACAAGTAGATTTCTTTCATGGACCGGGTCTCGGGCCGAAATTTCAATAACGAATATTTATAACGGGCCGGGCCAATTTATAATGGTCAGGCTGGGACGAATTTTCATTTCAATAGATCGGGTCAGGCACGGTCCTAAAAATTTCGACCCATTCAAATTTCTAGTTTCCATAAAGGAAAAAAAACTTAATTCTTCGGATTGAGACAAATAATCGGCTTTAGTCGTAAATAGTCGACTAAATGATTCAATTGTGTCAGCATATTTCAATTAATTTCCCCTATGTCATTTCAGCTGCAGGTATCTAGAAGACAAACACCATCAAGACGCGGAATTGGCTGCATATACCATCACCTCATCGAGTTGAAGGCAGAAATTCCAGGATTCACATGTTAAAATGCAACTAGTCTTCCAAAGTCACACTTCGTGGAAACCACCGGCAGATTTGATTTTAATGGTTCATCATTGTATTTTACTGTATTAGAGGTCTGCACGGGATGGAATTTCCAGTCCCGGAACCAGGCCGAATGATAGTTATTTTTATCCGACCTGGACAGATGTATAATAAAAATTTAAAGTTCGCGTTCGGCCCGTTTATATTTTCACAATTAAGATTCCTTTAAAGAATACTGCATACGTATTTATATAATAAATTTTCTGTATATTGTGATATTATTATGTGAATTATATTGTGAGTATACCAGGGAGAAGAGAAAAATCGCAAATCTATCATGTAAATCTATTAAAATCCTATATCACTAGGATAGGTAAAATAAATATTTTGACAAAAGAATTTAATGAGACAGAGGACTCTCAAGATTTAGAGATAGCTTTCCCGTTAACAGATTCAAATAGTTATAACTTTGACGAAGTTATCGAACAAAGTGAATTAAACGAGCGGTGCACAGCTGGCGAAATTCAAATGTTAAAGCAGGTATTAGACGAATACAGGGAAGTTTTTTCGAACGACCTGGGCTTAACGGACCTGACTGTTCATGATATTGAGCTAACTGAGGAAAAACCGGTGAGAATTAGGCCGTATAGAGCATCTCCTAGGCAGAATGAAATACTAAAAAAAGAGATAAAGCGCATGTTTGAATTAAATATAATTAAGGAAGGGGAGTCTGATTATAATTCCCCCATGATTTTAGTCGAATATCCGGGTAGGGAATCTCACCCTTGCATTGATTATCGCCGATTGAATGCGATAACGAAAACAGAATTTTTTCCGCTTCCGAATATTGAACAAAGGGTCGAAAAGGTGGCGGCGGCAAAATATATCTCTGTATTAGACCTGACCAAAGGATACTGGCAGATACCCATGACACCAAAAGCACAAAAATTAGTTTCTTTTGTCACAAGCTTTGGTAGTTTCTTACCTCTTGCAATGCCTTTCGGATTGTCCAACGCTAGCTATAGGTTTTCTAAATTTATGTCTAAATTACTAAATGGGTTGGAAGAATTTTGTCTTCCATATTTAGATGACATGGCCATTTTTTCAGATAGCTGGGAAGACCATATTCAGCATCTCAACACGGTACTAAATCGAATTAAAGAGGCGAAACTTACCGTTAAAATTTCGAAATGCAGATTCGCACAAAAAACGGTTAAATATCTGGGACATATAGTAGGGGAAGGGAAAAGGAAACCGGCAGAAGCAAAAATCCGCGCTATAACGGAACTTCCAGACCCTAAAAATAAAACGGAAATAAGAAGATGCCTCGGCATGGCAGGGTATTACTCCCGTTATATAGAAAATTATGCGACCATCGTAGAACCGCTCACACGAGCATTAAAAGGAAAAAAGAAGAAAATATATGGACCGATGAAATGAAAGAGGCTTTCCAAACCTTAAAGTCTAAACTCACCCAAAAACCCATCCTATATGCGCCAAATTGTAATCTAGAATTTGTGGTTCAGACGGACGCCTCAGATAAAAGGATAGGGGTAGTTTTAGCACAAAGACAGGGCTCAGAAGAGCATCCCATTATATATTTGAGCAGAAAATTTTCGGAGCAAGAGAAAAGTTATAGCGCCACAGAGAAAGAATGTGCGGCTATAATTTTCGCCATAAAAAAATTACGTCACTACATTGATGGACAAGAGTTCAGTATCGAGACCGATCACAATCCTTTAGTGTTCCTGAAAAACAATGCAGGTAACAATCCCAGACTGTTAAGATAGTCTTTATCACTGCAACCGTTCCTGTATGCCATAAAACAAAGAGCGGGCAAAGATGTACCGCACGTTGACTGTCTGAGCAGGGCAATAAAATAATGAAAAAAAGGCTCATTTCTTTTTTTCTCACATTTGTAAATAGTTTTCTTTATTGTATATATATGCGACCATCGTAGAACCGCTCACACGAGCATTAAAAGGAAAAAAGAAGAAAATATATGGACCGATGAAATGAAAGAGGCTTTCCAAACCTTAAAGTCTAAACTCACCCAAAAACCCATCCTATATGCGCCAAATTGTAATCTAGAATTTGTGGTTCAGACGGACGCCTCAGATAAAAGGATAGGGGTAGTTTTAGCACAAAGACAGGGCTCAGAAGAGCATCCCATTATATATTTGAGCAGAAAGTTTTCGGAGCAAGAGAAAAGTTATAGCGCCACAGAGAAAGAATGTGCGGCTATAATTTTCGCCATAAAAAAATTACGTCACTACATTGATGGACAAGAGTTCAGTATCGAGACCGATCACAATCCTTTAGTGTTCCTGAAAAACAATGCAGGTAACAATCCCAGACTGTTAAGATAGTCTTTATCACTGCAACCGTTCCTGTATGCCATAAAACAAAGAGCGGGCAAAGATGTACCGCACGTTGACTGTCTGAGCAGGGCAATAAAATAATGAAAAAAAGGCTCATTTCTTTTTTTCTCACATTTGTAAATAGTTTTCTTTATTGTATATATAAGGTTTTCTTAATCTGTTTATACTTGCCTCAACACCTTTAATATATTAGAATTCTCCAAACAAAACAAAGTCGTTAAAAGAGTTTGAAAAAAATTTTAAGTGTCTTTTTAGAATTGACAAAATTTTATTTTGAGTGCAAAGAGCCACTCAAGTGAATGAGCTAACCATGTTTTGCTTTTTAGATTTCACGCCTTTCAGACGTTAAATCATCTTAGAGGTGGGGGTAGTTTTGATAATTCAGAATTATCACAGGTTTTTAAAGCAAAGTAACAGAAATAGGCATTTATTTATGAAAGAGGTTTCACCATGAAACTGCAAGCTCAAAGTGACCCTCATTCTCAAGGTAAGAATGTCGGCGATATTAAAGGATCGCTACATCATTATCGATCAACGGAACCGGCAGGCGAATGACACTAGGGTGAAGGGGACGATCGCCAGCGTCGTGCCTTTGATGACGCTCCGACACGAAGCGAAAGTAAGAAGATGACCAGAAGGCCAGACAGGCTGGCGCCGTGGGAGTGAAATCTCAGGTGCCAATAATCGCACGATTTTACCAATCATTTAATGAGAAAAAGATCATTAAGGTTCATGATTGGTTTGCGACCTCTAAGGGGAGGTCTAGAAGAGGTCCGGGATCGGAAGAAATGGAGAAGACAGGGGCTTGCAGAGAGGATTATCGCAGAGAATAGAGAGAGAGCAGAGCGGTTAGCTCGGAGTGTTCTCTCGGATAAGTGAAGCAGCTCGGATTTGAGAGCTGGAAAGGTAGATCCCGCCAGCGGATCTGAGAAGGTGATTCTGATTGTAGAGCCCGTGCAGCATCGTGGAGTGTACTCTCGCAAGGAGAGACAGTGATAACTCTCATCTTGAGTGGTTTGATAACGCAGTTATCTTTGAACCATTTTACCTCTACGTTGTGTGTAATTTAGAGATACTTTACGTCAATCACGAACTTTGTATTTACGGAACTCAAACTGAACATTAGTTGAAGCTGGTTGGTATAAGAGCCAACGTGTTCTTTAATAATTTTAATGCTGTAAATATTTTCTCCAGAGGATCTTTTTTGTTCTACAAATAATAAATAGATTCTCCATTAAATATTCTTGCCAGGATTATTTGCCGAGCGGCACACACGCTACCTACCACTTAGCATTATAATCTACTAAGGGCTAAGTTGTTACAATACCAACATTAATGATTACATTCATACAAGGATTCATCAAATAATAATAATGTAGTTTAGAATACTTTTGAAGTTACATAATAAAAAGTAAATTTGTGAAAATATTTCTTCGTCATTTATTAAGGCCTTTCTCAAATCGAAGAGAGACATTTTCTGACACATTTCTGAATTCATTTCTTTCCGGAAATGCATAATATTGATAAGTGTATTCATTCGGAACTATGCAATCGAATTACGTTATTCATGTTTTGGTAAAGGCAATGTAACTTTGAGGAAAAAAATTAACACATTCGTTGCCGACCACGCGCCAGCGCGTGATATGACGCCAACATTAAGGGGCCATTTATGCGCCAGCGCGTGATGTGGGGTGATGTCCAATAGCCAGTTACGCGCTGGCGCGGGAAAATCTTTCACTGATTCTTTGTTATAAAAAGTAAATCGGCTTGTGGGAAAACATATTGCCTGCACTGAGAACACATCCTGAGAACAATTAAATTCAGTTCCAGCCCGGTTCGAATTTGTTGAAAAAAATAAGCAAGCCTGATTTTAGCACTGCACGAGTTTGCTGAAAAAAAAAATCCAATTCAGACACCATGTCTGATGCCGATCTCTGCAGTTGATATGCTACATTTCTGTATTGATGTTGTTCAATTAGCATCGGTTGGTGATGGACATTTATACTTATTCTTACGAAAGTCATATTTATTGAAAATATAGATGATATTCTATAGAGATAGATTAATCTTTTTTATATTGGGCCGGCAGACGCTCTACACTTTTTTAGCTGTACGGATGGCCCGTTCATTTTATTTTATTTTATTTTTTTATTTTTCATCTTTTGCCGGCCAGACCCGTGTATTTTGTTTATCGGCCTGGCCCGTTTGAAAAACTGTCTTCATTTTGCCGAGCCGGACACGAGCCTCGGGCCAAGCCCGTGCATATGCAAGTCCTGTACCCTAAGGTATTAAATCATGGACGACTGCGAGCAAGAAAAGACAATAATAAACCTACCAGTCAACCACTAAAGTAGAGTTTTGCAGGTAGTTTCTATCAAGACTTTGGCAGACTAGTTTCATTTTAATATAATAATCGAGTTCTATCTAATCCCAGGATTTTAGCCCCTAACTCGATGAGGTAATGACGTTTCCCATTCCAGTAGAAGTGATGAACATTTTAACACAACTTTTTTTCCACAACTTTCTTCCAATTAACAGTCTTTTTCGGACGGTTCATATTCGTCGAAGTATGATTGTTGTAACTCATGGGTGGTAAAATCCATACACCACGAGTAATATGAATGTCTTCACCGAAATCATCATCATTTTTAGTGGTATTTGATCATCTAGTACAACTCTATTGATCCACTGCGGACTATCAGAAGGACTAGTTTCTCCTGATTCTTTTCCAATTTATTTTTAGAAATCACGCGAAATCGAAAAATGGAAAGACAAAATTCGGATTTTTTAAAAAAATTCTTAAGAAAAATGCTATGAATTTGTGTTTTTTATGTATGTTTTAAGTAAAAACATGTGAAATTGAAAAAAAAATCGGTTGTTTCAGAGGTGTATCGATTGATACTGACTACCTAAAATTTGCCGACTACAATCGAAGTTGCCGACATTGGGGGGGCGAGACGCCCCCCTACGCCCCCCCAGTAGCTACGCCCCTAAGTGTAATTGGCGATTCAAGCGCTCGAATACGCCATCTGGTGAAGAAAAGATGTAACTTCTCCATTCAGGATAATGCGTGTAAGCTCATTGCATTACATGCGTTTTAAATTTGTTCAGAATAATTATTCTTTTGCACAAGTTCAGATTTCCTGTGACATTTATTTTCTGTTTTATATGACGAAGTAAATATTATACGAATTTGAATATCTAAAACTTTTAAATACATTTATAATAAAGAATTGTTTCAAAAGGACTTTAACATTAGTTAAAGGGAAATTGAAGTGACAGTTATCCTGTATCGAAGGCTGCGAGCAGCGCCTCTATAGGCCGTTTTAATTCCCAGTTCGTTAGAAGCTCTAATTAAAAGCGTTAAAACTTTAACTATTGCGATTCCTACCAAACCTGAATCGTGGAATTTATTTTTTTCTTCGCTCGAAAGGGCGTTTGAATTAAAGAATGTTGCGGAAGATTTGAAAGTTGAAATATTGTTTAATTTAGTAGGGCGAAAAGCTGCGCATTTATTAGTATATGCAAATGCAGATGAAATGAAGGATTATCAAAAAGTTAAAGCTTTAATTTTAAAAGAATTTCAACCCACTCCTGATCTTGTCTTCAAAATTTTCTTTCGGCAAAGAGGGCGAAAAATGAAAACCATATGCAATTCGCATCTAGGTTAAGGGCGAATTGGGATTTCTATTGCGAGCTTAGAAAGGTAAATGATTTTGAAACAATGAATTAATAGTTAGTGATAGATTAATGGACGCGTTAAGCTGCTATTAAAGTGCTATTACACGTAAAAATTCCAAGCGACAAAAATCGCCTGCGTTTTTTCGTGTTCTTAGCATTTCATTGGCTGTTTGAGAAGAGTCTTTACCATCATTTGGATTTCCAAGCATTTGATTGGCTATTGCCGGCGACTCGTTTCGTTCTACGCGTCAAAGACGCTCCGACACAAGAGAATCGCGCGTTACCAAGCGACTTCCTTTGGTCGCATAGGATTACATGGAGACGCCTGCGATTTGACGCCTGCAGCAGTGCATGTGTAATATAGTCTGTCTCAAAAGTTTAAGCACTCTGCAAATCTGGTTTAAAATAATTGAAGAAGAAAATATTTTATGCTAATTTACAATAAATACTCAACATTTAATGAAAATAAAATAAAATAAGGCATTTTGGGTAGTTAAAATTAAAAATACATTTATTTTTATTTATTTTTTCTTTTTTTCTTGAAGAAACGCTGTCTCAAAAGTTTAAGCACTTTATGCAAATTTTTTAAGAAAAACGGATTGGTATTGTGTAATGACGTTGTATTACATCATGTTGCACTTTATACAAGTATAAAAGGGGGAAAATTATTTCCTAATGTTTTAAACATGACAAAGGGTAAAGAATTCACAAAATGTGAGATTTTGATAGATTTTAAATTGAAATCTCAAAATAAAACTGTTTCTGAAATTGCAAAAGCCTTAAATTGATCAAAGCTATATATATATATATGAAGTACTTTCTAGAAATGATAATTTTAAGCGGAAATCAAGATGTAAACGACCACGTATGACGACTGTTCAGATTGATCGGAAAATACGGAGATTGGTTTTTAGACAAAATATGCCCCCATACGGCAAATTAAAAATAATCTCAGAGTACAAATGTCCAAAGACACTGTAAATAGACGTATTAAAGCTTGTGATTACATCATGTAAAAGAAATTGGTTCGCAAACCGTCTCTTAAATTACATCACAAACAGGTAAGAATGAACTGGGCTAAAAAACACATGACCTACGGGGACAAATGGCTTACTGTTTTATTCAGCGATGAGAAAAAGTGGAACTTAGATGGCCCTGATGGTTGGAACGCGTATTGGCATGAGTTAAGCAAGAACCGAAGGACAGTTTTCAGCAGGCAGCAAGGCGGTAAATCCGTTATGGTTTGTGGAACATTTGGGACCTTTGCCAGTCCTCTCCAGCTTTTCTAAAAGGAAGAGAAGATTCAAAAATGTTTCAAGTGACGCTAAACCATCATTTGCTTCCATTCGGTGACATTTTGGGGGGTTTTGAATGAACTTTTCTGCAAGATAATGACTCAATCCACGTATCCCATTCTACAAAACTTTAGATTTTTCAGAAAAATGATAAAGTACTTGACTAGCCAGCTTTAAGTCCAGACTTAAACCCGATTGAGAATGTCTGGAATATTTTAACCCGCCAAGTTTAGGCAATGGAAAGCAGTATGATTCTATTGAAGAACTCCAAGAGGCTATTGAGAAAGCATGGTATTCTTTGCCACCAGAAACCCCACAAAAACTAATAATTTCGACGAAAGCACGTTTATTTGAACTAATCCGAAAACATGGAAGAAAAATTTGTTTGTAAAAGTTCTGTAAAAATTAATTCTGTAAAAAATCCAAATGATGGTAAAGACTCTTCTCGAATAGCCAATGAAATGCTTAGAAAACGAAAAAACGCAGGCGACTTTTGTCGCTTGCAATTTTTACGTGTAATAGCACTTTTCGTGTAATTCGCATTTTTACGTGTAATAGCAATTTATTCTCCCAATACCTTTTGATTCTGCTGCGACTCGGTGGCAACATCCATTAGAGTGGCAAAAAGCAAGTGGAACTTGCGATTCTACCATAGTAATGCATAGCACCATGCGTTATTAAGTAATTCAAAGAATTGGATTCTGTTTTTCGTTCTGGTTATATCTTAAAATTGAAATGGACAAAAATTATATATTTTTTAGCTAATTTACTCATTTACATTTTTTATAAAATGTAAATGAACGAATTTATTTATCACTTCATTCATGTTGTAATCTAAAAACACAAAAGATTTATTAAGAATATTGACCTTGGTAAAATATTTCATGCTTTGTTGAGCAATGTTTGGCTAACAAAATAATCTAAAAAATGTGCATTATTAATGCTTTTTTATTCTTTTTTTTTTTTTAGCCTCCGATGCTATTTCTTTCAGACAAGCTAAAAAGTGGCGTGTCAAAATTGTGGCTCACTTTTACTTACCTATCATACGTAGTATAGGGTAAGTCTTGCAATCGTTTTGAAAATCGGAAAAAAAATTTGACGGATTTACTCGTTTCAGATACGGGAGATTCCGAAAAACATATTTTTAGAAAAAAAAATTGCCGTCCGTCTGTCTGTCTGTAAACGCTCTATCTCACGAACAAATGGAGATAGAGACTGAAAATTTTGTATGTACTTACTAAGTAAGAATAGGACGATGCCTATTTAATATCAGTAACCTCGATTATCCGGAACTATTTTTTTTCGGACTCTCGAAGAATTTGTTCTGATGAAATGTATATAAAAATTTTCGATTTTTTTTTTAATTTTAAGGAAAGGACGTAAAAGGCAATAAAATAACACAAATTTTGTATCAAGAACGAAGTCGGTCGGATTAATAGTTGCCGAGATATTTGAAATCCTGTTTTCCACATTCTTTGATTTTTCATGACCCTGTATTTTCTTCAATTTTCAATTCAAAGATATGTTTTAATTGGAAATGAGACGCTTAATCTGATGCAGTAAACTGTTAGTTAATATGATTATTGTTTTTGGAGTTATAAGGATGTTTCTTTTACGCAATCCGGTACTACTTGTGTAGTTTGGTATTTTACATAATTTGTCGAAATGGGTTCATCAGCAATTCATTAATGGAGCATTACTATGTATATTAAGAATATTTAAATATACATTTAAATTTTGTTTTGGAATTGCAAAGCATTTTATAAATAGTTTTCACATATTTTATTTTCACGTATTATATAATGCATATCCATGATGGGTAAGTATTACGGTGGCCCCCAACAACTAGTTTCGTAATCTGGCCGTTAAAACGAGACATTCATACAATTTTATTGTTAAAATGCATTTCTTTTTTCTCAGAGTCTATAAAAAAGCGTTTAAACTAAAGAAAAAATCCGTTTCTGATGAATATAGTCAATGAAGAAGTGGCACGTCAAATTATATCTCTTTATTATTCCTCAATTCCAATATCTCAGGGAGAAATTGCTAATCAATTGGGTATTTCACGCCGTTCTGTTTGCTATTATATTGATAAACACAAGAAAAATGAAGTTAGTTCATTGCATTCTAAACGGGGTCGCCCTTCTAAAAGACTTCTATCGATTTTTAACCATTTGAAAAATGGTTGTTGTTTTCGGGAGAATGGACCCGATGATGTTACCACTTTTGAATGATGTTACCACTTTTGAATGATGTGGTCACTTTTGAATTTAAATTAATTTCTTTACTTTTAGAAGAGTTTTTATTTGAATTTAAATTAAATTCTTTACTTTTAGAAGAATTTTTATTTGAATAGTAAATTAAAATGGTTAAAATCATTGTAATAAAGGAGAAAACTAACAAATTTAAAAATGGGTAGACGGAAATTAACAGATACGGAAAAAGCCGAAGCCAAAGAAATGAATGAACGTGAATATCGCATTCAATGATATTAAACACAGTCAACATGTATAAGTTGCTTATTAGTTTGGCGATTCGTATCATTTGGCGAAATTGGTCGACGGGATAACTGAGTAATACTGTATTTGGTTTGGCGCAAAAACGTCTTTCAATGCAGAAAATGATAAAATCAAAAGATTATTGAGCCGCTGAAAACCAATTACGTGTTGAAAGGCGATCACGAAAAAGGAAGCAATTTAATGCCGAACCGATTAATTGTAAAACATCATGTCGCCAGGGCGACCAATCCACTAGCCATGGCGTTTTACTATCGGTCGGTTCTAACCAGGAAAATTTGAGTGCCAATAGTGATTCTAACAAGCCGGAAAATGTTATAGCTATTACTCTTGATTTTCCACCACCTAAAAAGAAAACTAAAAAGCAATCGGCTTGGGAAAAACTGGGAAAAAACTTTTTTGATTCGATGTCTTATGGACCCATTCACAGATGCATGTGCTGCGATCGATTTTGGTTTAAAACCTCCATCACCAAAATTCTGCTCTGTAAAATCAAACAATATATGCCAAAGTCTTACAAGTATAACAGTATATGCCAAAGCTGTATTTTAATAATGATTACTTTTGCACCAACAATGTTAAATAGTTTGAAATGTTTCTTTCGTCGCCAACTTTTATGCTTGGCGACAATAGAGTGATATAACTTAAACGAACCGTACCTTCAAATTGCAGCATGTATAAAGTCATTTATAGCAGTGGCACGGATAATACACAATAAAACAACTGGTATTTAGCTTAAAATGATAGATGAATGTATCGAGTGAAACATTTTTCAAATGGTTGGGGTAATTTCTTAAATTACAATTATTTTTTTTTTTTTTTTTTTTTTTTTTTTTTTTTTTTTTATCGGAGGCGAAACTGAATTCTGCACTGGCAGAATCTACATTCAAGTTTTTTTTTTTTTTTTTTTTTTTTTTTTGGACAAGCACACAAATAAAAAGATAGCACAGCTGAAATTAGTTTTTAATTATTTACCCTATTACACTTTTTTGAGAGGTGGGGGCGAGATGAACGATTAACAATCTATGGATGCCAAATGAAATGTTTTAAGTTTAATGAGTAAGGAAATTTGACACAATAATTTATTGTCATTGCATAGAAACATGGGCAGAAAAGAAGGAGAAAAAATATTTTAAACGTCTGGAAATTTTGAAATACTGTGTGAAGAACAAAACAGAAGCCATTGAATATAAAGCGGAAGGTTAAAAGTTGCAAACTGTGGAAGAATTTTACTTTAAACGTTATTATAAACTTCCTGGAAAAAGAAAAGAAAATCATTTAAAATTGTACATCCATTTTTAAAAATTCTATTTTGCTTAGAAAAAAATAAAATAAAAACAAGTTGGGAATTACACGTAAAGCGTAGCAAATGAGGTTCGATCGTACGATAACGAAGTTTTAAAAATATTCAGATCTTTCTGTTATAGTAAACAGTACTTCGGATACAGTATAGTGGTCGAAATCTTTTTTGTGTTCCTGTAAATATACAGAAAGTAACTTTTATTACACCTCAACAACGTACATCATTTTCATAAAATGTGAAATAGTTTAATATAATTAAAACACCCTCCAAACAGGCCCGTAGCCAGGATTTCCTTTCGGGAGGGGCTGATACTTGAAATTTTTTCTGATCTTACAAAAGTAATTTGTATAATTTAAAGCAAAAAATTTAAACAAATTTGAAATGTGTTTCTGCATAGGATACTTGATAAGTATGTCAAATATTGTTATTTCGTGTTTATTTATTTATCTATTTTTCAACTTCTATTGCAGTTTTTGACATTCAAAAGCACTTCCAATTTCCAAACCGGTTCGGAAACCGGATAGCTTTTGGGGAAAAAATGCCGCGAAACCTAAAAAGCACAAAATAAAAATGCTTGAGATGAGCCTCAAGTATCCTATGAAAAAAAAAATGAAAAATATTGAAATGCAAACAAGTAACATGAATTGATTTAAAACACAGGATTAATACTAGCGTGCAAGTGTTTGTCAATACGAATGCGAGATCTTGAAACTATTGATCCGTAAATGAAATTAATTTCTTTCGCATTAGTTTTTCGTCTAAAGAAAAATGAATTGCTACAGTCATATTTAATCATAAAAATTATCTTTGTATTTTACATTCTTTGATTATCTTATATATTAAAAGAATAGCCGAAAAAGTCAGCATGCTTAAATTGGTCTCTACGCATCGATACTTGCGCCGATATCTGAGAGTCTCCTCCTATTGGTTAATCGGAGGAGAGTGTAGTTACTGTCTGTAAGAGCATTTGCAAAGCGCGTTTGTAAATATGGGATAAGAACGCTGACACTGTTTAATACAATGCTATAATAATTAATTTTTTAACTTTACTCATCTTATAATGATTGGAATACATTGTTTTTTTTTCACTTTACGTAAGTTAATTAATTTATTTCCATCTGTATTCTTTTTTTGCAATGTTATTGCCGCCAATCTTAGGCTTAATTGTAGAGATGTTTCATATGAAATTGAAACATTCAATAGTTAATGATTAAAGTGTTTATTTACGTTCTTGGCCGATAAATCATTTTCTATATTGTAATTTTCAAATTTATACTAAGTATGTATAAAAAAAAAAAAAAAAAAAAAGGCTGGAAATCACATTGTTTTTTGTTTTGTGTTTTGATGGTGCGATTTTCGACGGATATTTTGGCTTCATGGATGTAAACAGATTCGCAAATCACTATTTATTTTTTGCTTCAGTTTCTTATTATACTCATGTCAAAAAACGGTGATTTTTTCCCCCTTATAATTTCATTTTTGAGCAAATTCATAACGTTTAGGAAGTATTCACATTACATTGTTTTTACCGAAGAATGGAGAATTGCATATGAAATGAAAATATGTCCAGTTATAAACAGAAACAGCTTTGTAAATCATTAATATTTATTTGATGTTCCACTTTCTTTGTGTTGACTCGAAGTTCCCTTTTTAAAAAAGTGCCCTTTTTTAAAAAAATGTTCCTGTGACAAAATTTGCTGAGTTTTTTTTGGGAGAAGGAGGAGGGAATATTTTGATGAAATTTGCTATTTTTTTTCAATTGCTTGATCTTGATCTTTCAACAATGTTTTTTCAAAAATATGAAGATCATTATAATCAACAAAGAAAAATACAATTATCAGAAGAGATCCCTCTTTTTGCAAAGCTTTCAATCATGATAAAGCAGTCTTTATATACCATATTCATCCCTTGCTGTTTGTTTGCTGTGCAGAATACTAACGGAAATAAAATAACTTACGTAAAGTGAAAAAACCAGTGTATTTCGATCATTATAAGATAAGCAAAGAAAAAAAATATAACTGTCATAGCATTGCATTAAACAGTGATAGCAAAAATGCAGTCTCTCAACAATGTTTTTTCAAAAATATGAAGATCATTATAATCAACAAAGAAAAATAATTGTAATCAATGTAATTTACTGTTTTATCGAATTTATCCTTTTTTCGTGATTTTTTTTGTGAAATTTGAATTTTTTTTTTTTTTTTTTTTTTTTGTTATTTTCTAAAATTTGTCATATTTTCGCTTTTTTTCTTTGCAAAAATTACCTGTTTTGCGATCTTTTAATGAAATGTGCCTCTTTTTTTTTTTTTATCTTTTGACAAAATGTGTTGTTTTCTCACAATCTGTTTACCAATATTTGCGTTTTTTGATGTACCTAGACAAATTTAAAGTATTTTCACGATCTTTTGACGAAATTCACATCTTTTATGGTACCAGGACAAAATTATTTGTTTTCTCAGGGATTTTTGGTGAAATTTGTCGTTTTTTTTTTCACGCTATCTTTCGATGTAATTTGCCGTTTTATCGAATTTATCCTTTTTTCGTGATTTTTTTTGTGAAATTTTGTTTTTTTTGTTATTTTCAGAAATTTATCATATTTTCGCTTTTTTTTTCTTTGCAAAAATTACCTGTTTTGCAATCTTTTGATTAAATGTGCCTCTTTTTTTCATCTTTTGACATAATGTGTTGTTTTCTCACAATCTGGTACCAATATTTGCGTTTTTTTTAAGTACCTAGACAAAATTAAAGTATTTTCACGATCTTTTGACGAAATTCACATCTTTTATGGTACCAGGACAAACTTATTTGCTTTCTCAGGGATTTTCGGTGAAATTTGTCATTTTTTCCGTTATTTTCAGAAATTTATCATATTTTCGCTTTTTTTTCTTTGCAAAAAATACCTGTTTTGCGATCTTTTAATGAAATGTGCCTCTTTTTTTTCATCTTTTGACAAAATGTGTTGTTTTCTCACAATCTGTTTACCAATATTTGCGTTTTTTGAAGTACTTAGACAAATTTAAAGTATTTTCACGATCTTTTGACGAAATTCACATCTTTTATGGTACCAGGACAAAATTATTTGTTTTCTCAGGGATTTTTGGTGAAATTTGTCATTTTTCTTTCTCGCTATCTTTTGATGTATTTGCCGTTTTATCGAATTTATCATTTTTTCGTGATTTTTTTTTTTTGTGAAATTTTGGTTTTTTTTTTTTGGGGGGTATTTTCAGAAATTTATCATATTTTCGCTTTTTTTTCTTTGCAAAAATTACCTGTTTTGCAATCTTTTGATTAAATGTGTTGTTTTCTCACAATCTGGTACCAATATTTGCGTTTTTTGAAGTACCTGGACAAATTTAAAGTATTTTCATGATCTTTTGATGAAATTCACATTTTTTATCGTACCAGGACAAAATTATTTGTTTTCTCAGGGATTTTCGGTGAAATTTGTCGTTTTTTCTTGCTATCTTTCGATGTAATTTGCCGTTTTACCGGATTTATCCTTTTTCGTGATTTTTTTTTTTGTGAAATTTGTCATTTTTTTTTCGTTTTTTTCAGAAATTTGTCAAATTTTCGCTTTTTTTTTCTTTGCGAAAATTACCTGTCTTGCGATCTTTTGATGAAATGTGCCTCTTTTTTTCATCTTTTTTGACAAAATGTGTTGTTTTCTCACAATCTGTTTACCAATATTTACGTTTTTTGAAGTACCAAGACAAATTTAAAGTATTTTCACGATTTTTTGACGAAATTCACATCTTTTATGGTACCAAGACAAAATTATTTGTTTTCTCAGGGATTTTCGGTGAAATTTGTCATTTTTCTTTCTCGCTATCTTTTGATGTATTTGCCGTTTTATCGAATTTATGCTTTTTTGTGATTTTTGTTTGCGAAATTGTTGTTTTTCGTTATTTTTTTTAGAAATTTGTCGGTTTTTTTCACTATTTTTAGCTAAATTTACCTTTTTTTGCGATTACCTGGATAAATTTTATGTGCTTTTTAAGATCTTTGGGTGAAATTCACGTCTTTTATGATAACTGGACAAAATTCGTCATCTTGAGGTCTTTCGGTAAAGTTTATCTTTTTTCTCGATTTCTTTTGATGAAATTTGTTGTTTTGTCACGATTTTTCGATGTAATTTGCCGTTTTTCGAAGATCTTTTTGCAAAATTTGTTGTTGTTTTTTTGCGAAATTAATCTTTTTTGTGATTATTTGATGAAATTTGCTTTTTTTCAATCTTTTGACGAAATTCGTTGTTTACTCACAATCATTTGTCGAAATTTGTTGTTTACTCACAATCATTTGTCGAAATTTGTTGTTTTCTCACAATATTTTGAATTTTTTTCATAATATGTTTACAAATTTGCCATTTTTTAGGGAATTTTTTTTTGTCAAAATTTGACTTTTTTTTCGAAATTTTTTCATGAAAATTGCCATTTTTTAGACGTTTTGGCAAAATTTTGATTTTTTGCAATACTTTTGCGAAATTTGTTTTATTTGGGATACCTAAACAATTTTTTTTGCAGTTTTTTGACAAATTTTTTAGAGATCTTTTGAAGAAATTTGTTGTTTCTTGCAATCTGTTAACGAAATTTGCTGTTTTTTTTACACATCTATTTATAAAATTTCCGGGTGGTGTTTTTTTTTTTGGGGGGGGAGGGGGGTATTTTGACGAAATTTGCTATTTTTTATGGTACCTAGACAAACTTTGGTGCATAGCAAATGATTTCTAGCATTTTTTAAAGTGTTTTTTGTACTTTTTTTTCTTTGGTTCTTTCGTATTGTTGCCGTCAAGTTTTGTCGGGTTTCACCTAGCCAGAATAAATATTATCATTAATTTTTTTAATAAGTGAAATTTACATGTATTTTTGATTTATGAAAAGGTAATAGAAAAGTAGTTGAAAATGCAAATGTTTATTTGTTGAATGGGGTGGGTAATGTAACAACAAATTAACCACTGAGAGGATCATTGTTATAGTTGTTGCTAAATGGCAAACTATAAATTCAATCTTATTTTGCTGCGAAGTAAGTGAAGTATGTATATTTTGTATGAAATGAGTAATGACAGTAATTTATGATTTATTCATGTCATGCACAATTTATTGGTGTTGTATTTGTAAATGGAAAATTATCAAATGAGAGAGATTCTAATTCTATGACAGCATGCATGAATGTAACTCAGCCAATTACGGGTCATTTGCCTGGATGTAAAATGCAGGTTTTTCTTTTATTTATTGAAATTTTTGCTGAAGATTAGTCGTTAAAAAATCCTTTAATAGCTGGAAAATACCTTTTTCTTCCTTTGGTGCCGTCAAGTTTTGACGGGTTCCATCTAGTAATAGTTATAAATGCAGTACTCTTGGTATAATAAATTTACTAATGTAACGGAAGCAATCATTGTAATTTCTTCTTAGCCATGATGCTGATTAACTTATGAAGATCTTATGTAATGTCCCAATGAATGGAAATCATTGCAAAGCGACTCAGTCTCTCATCGGCCATAATGATTCGAGGCAAAGATTTAATTATTTTCATTGTTGAAAAAGGTCTTTCAGCACTGACTGTTGTTACTGGGTTTTTAACCAAGGCTGTGAACAAGTGTTTGATATTATTGAAATACGTCACATTACAGTACTAAAACTTTTAGGAGCTCTATGTTTGTGTCAACAATTAGTTTGCACCCTAATTCATATTAAACTTTCACTTGCTACATTGACACATTATCATGAAAATTTTCAATAAGATTTTCTACACGGGGAATAAAGACCGCTATACTCTTCTTTGGACGTATTTTGAGGGTTTGTATGTGTTGTCTGTCTAAATGTTAGTCTTGGTATCTTTATATCAGTTTGAAAGATGTCTTCCCAAAGTTTTGATGCACAATAAAATATCTCGCAAAAGATTTCTACTGCATTTTTCACCATATTTATGTAAAACAATAGGACATTTTTAACATAAGTTACAGCCGATATCATGTCTCGAAATTTTTCTTGAAGAACTCATTTTGATTTTGTCAGACAGAAAACCTTCTCACAAACAGACTGGCATATGAGACCTTCTCTCGACTGCCAAAAAAGCTCCAGATACCAAAGAAATCTTCCGCGTGTTTTTCAAAATATTTTCTGAGCTAATGCAAATGTATGCAGCTCAACAAAAGTTAATATGATTGCATGTCTCACGATTATTTTATATCTAAATGCAAAAGTCATTTTCTTTTGTTTAATAGGGTATATTGTGCAATTGCTTCTTGATGCGCTAAAATTTGCCTTTAGGTGATTTTTTAAAACTTTTGTCACTGCTTGAACAAGTCCATGATACTTTCGAATTATGGGAATCAGCATGCTGTTGGACAAGGCAAGATTTAACAGATGGCTTTCAAAGTTGACGTATCTAATTTTTGGATACTCTGAAAAATTTTAGAATGGATTTCGCTGACATGACCAGACTTATTAGTGACTTCATCATACGCCTTTGTGACGCATTTATACATGTCAAGGCAAAAATAATCACAATGTTGTTATATTACTTTCCCTGAATTTTTGGCAGAGAAGGCATTTATTGTAATAAAACCTAAATTTTTTTTTGAATTATTGGGTTTTGTGAATTTTTTAATAGTTCATACATCTAATACAAAGGTCAAGCTGTTCTGCGCTCGAGTTTCAACAGTAATTAAGATACACGTTTTGTTTGTACTAACAAAACAAATCACGTACTTATTTTGATAATTAATTCTTTGGTAACTGTATCCGAGGATATTTGAGGATTTTATTCTAAATGTCTTAGGTGAAGTAAACAGCATTTCTACGGATATTTATAACATCGCGTTTCAATTCATACTCTCCATACTAGGCTCAAAATTTAAGACTCTTAGCTAACAGTCTTTTTTACACCGATTTCTCTAACGTTAGAGGATCGTCATCGTGGTAATCTCAAAATGGCATATTTTTCTCTCCAAAAAATAAGGTTGTTTCAAGTATTGGTCCAAGAGCTGTTCTGGTTTCTTCTTTTCCTGAAAGCTCATTGAAAACTCAACAATGAAATATTAATTTGCTGTATTCCTAAAGAAATCTTAATTTTGTTTGCTAAAACTAGTCTTGTAGAAACTAGTCTGGTTTTTTGTGTTCTTACTGCACCTATTTTTCGTGAAAAAAACAAAAGAACAAGGTTTTTTAAATACAATTGATTTTAATGCAATGGAAGATGAAAACAAACAAAGTATATTTTATTGTCATAGAGATAATTTTGTAAAGTCTTTTTAAACTTTTGGGAGGGGCTTCAACCCCTATACAATAAGTGTGTTTTAGAATATCTAAGAAAAGGAAATACTATTTCTGAATCTTTCTTCCATTTTTCTTATTTTTGTTTGTTTCCTACAGTTATTGGAAAACTATATGGCTGTTTGGAAAGTAAAATGGAACCAAAAATGTTTCTCTTCGTGGTATCATCTAGTCATCTCTAGTTACATAGCAATATCGAATCGAGTTGCTTGCCATACAGGCCCGTAGCCAGATCATATTGCCAGGTAGAGCAAAAGTTTTTCCAGGGGTGGCAGATTATTTTTCCACTTTTTGTTAATCTTTTATGCGTAGTTCTTCAAACACATGTACTGCGATTTTATGGATTTTTTTCACTTAAAATATGGGGAATTTCTAAAGCCAGAGTGAAATTTTTAAAGTTTCTTCAGAAGCACGGAAAAAATGTTAAATACATGTTTTTAGTTTAGCGCAAATAAATTGCTATTTTTTTATTAAATAATTTAAATGTATACATGTACTATGTTCGTTTATATTAATAATACTTTTAAGTACAATTTGCTGTGGCGTAGTGGCAGATGGGCTTGCAATAAATTGGAGATGTTAAATTAAAAATTCAAGACTAAATTTTATAAACTCAACAATTGTAAAAATTTAATGAGAAATGAAGGTTACAAGTGCTCTGACTTTGCAGAGCGGTTGGTTTGCCGAACACCCGGACTTCAAACCCCGATATTGGGTATAGCAGTGGTCTGAGAGAGCAGAGCTCTCTCCAAAGTAATCTTGAGAGATCTATATCTCAACTGTCCGACCAGCAGTGAAAAATAGTCCTTCCCTGGTCAACATTCACAAGGGGGGGGGAGGAGGAGAGACACCTTCCTCAGACTTCTCCCAATCTCGATCCAGGGGTCAAGGCGTCCTTCTCCCATTCGGTATAAAATAGTGTGCCTCCCCTTGACTGATTTCACAGTCAAAAGAAATCTGTACTTAGCAAGAGAAATGCAAGCAAAAACACCTGTGTAAGGTGACCTCCACATAAAGCGCGGGAGGCCGTATTGTTCAGGCATGACACTAAATCCTCGTACATTACTCAGCTGGAGACAACTTGCTTATTTTCTCACTGTCCACATAAAAGTTCAATAATTTCGACTACATTCCGAGCCTTGGGGACAAAGGGACACCTGCAGCAGGAAATGTGGAGATATGACAACTCCTTCCCCCTAAAGAGTTTTCCTGGGCTTGACTAGGAAAGCTCTACAAGGATAGCCCGTTCCCTTCAAACACCCTTTGTGAGGCAAGGCACATTTAAAGATCCTATCACTTAATTTTAACTACCTTTTTCCGGCCTGCGGTAATATGGTTTCATCAGATTTACATGATAAATGGTACTTTTGTCTCTCTTTTCAGGTAAATCAATCAAATAATTTGTATCCGAAATTTTTCCTGTTACAGTTCCTGGTCCCAGCCAACTTACAGCCATTCTATTGGGCTTATAAGTAGCTAAAACCAACACTTTATCTCCCACATTAAAATTTCTAGACACCGCATTTCTGTCATACCAGACCTTCCTTTTCTCCTGGCATTCGCGCAGTTTCTCGGAAGCCAAATCCTGACATTTTTTAAGTCTGTTGATTAAATCCAAGATGTATTCAACAACCGTTGGATCGGTATCACCAGAATCCATCCAATTCTCAAAAACAATAGTCTGAGGGGTCCTCAGATTCTTCCCTAAAACCAATTCAGAAGGGCTAAACCCTAAACTTTCGTGGGTCACTGTGCGTAACGCAAACAGTGCCGCTGATAGATTCTTCTCCCATTCTTCTCCTGATTTTAAACAAAGCACTTTAAGGACTCTTTTTAATGAAGAATGCCATCTCTCCACCACATGACTCTGCGGGTGACAAACCGAACTCTGAGTCACTTTGATTCCAAAGCGTTCAAAAAACTCAGAAGTTAACTCACTGGTGAAGGATTTTCCCAAATCACTCTGGATTTCTTTAGGGAAACCCGTCTTAGAAAATACCAACAACAAGGCATTAATCACACTGACCGACGTGATATCTTCCACCGGTATAGCATCCGGATACCTCGACGCTACACAAATAGCAGTAAGTAAATATCTATTATCCTTATGACTCCTGGGTAATGGACCTACAGCGTCTATATTTATTTTTGAAAACACTTCCGAAATTACAGGCACAATTTTCAAAGGTGCTTTCACTTTATCCCTATTATGACCAACAATCTGACATTCGTGACAGGTTTTAACATATTGTTCAATCTCTTGATAACAGTTCGGCCAAAAATAATGCCTCAAAATTCTGTCTTTAGTCTTTGTGGTTCCCAGGTGTCCTGACACTTCATTATGACAAAGGGCCTTTAAATCCTCCCTAAACTTCTCCGGAACGCACAATTGCATCCTCTCTTCCCCCGACTTACTCACAACTATGCGCACAAGACGGTCCTTTACAATTTTAAATTCTTTTTCCTCGGCAGTTTTTGCTCTTTCCCACAAAGGAATTAACGAAGGACATTTCAGCTGTTCCCTTTTGAATTCATCCCCCGAAATCTTAGCTAATACACTTTCCCCTTCAGCCTTCGGTAGAAATTCCCCATCCTCTTCATTTAAAGTGAGAGGTTCAGTTTCGGTTTCGGTTTCATCCGGAATTTCGACTTCCATTTGTTTATTCTTTCGACTTTGACTACGCGTAATTACAGTACAAACAGGTATAGGAGATTCCTTATGCTTCTCAATTAATTCTGCGGTTTCATTACCCATTAAATAGAATCCCTGATCTAAATCATCCGGTTTAACAGCTGCCTTAGTGACAATAGTTCCAAATTCACCTTGAATTGTGACTTTAGCCAAAGGTAAACAAAAGCAGGTTTTATCTAAAGGTTGACGTACCCAAGTTACTTCACCTAATAAATCTTCCGGATTTACCCAACTTTTTGCTAGCAAATCAATTCCACTACCACTGTCTCTTAAACAATCCCTTTGAACGCCATTAATTCTCACTTTACTGATATATGGATCAAAACTCTCATTTACTTCTACATTTCCGACTAATCGGCACACTATTTTTTCCTCTCTTTTTCTTAAACTGGGGCAGTCCGGGCGTATATGCCCTTTAACATTGCATTGGAAGCAAACGACTTCCCTAGTTTTCTCAAAGCGTTTATTTTTTTTCTACCTTAGGTAGCTCCCTATTATTCTGAGGCTCCGGTTTCCTCCGATCTTCCGTCCTTTCCTTAAAATTATTCCCTATTTTACCCTTTCCAAAAGACCTCCTTTCCCAAGGTTTACTATCCGTTTTTTTTAACGTTTTCTTGACGCTCTCATAATAATCTAGTTTGGTCGCTAATTCAGAAGCTTCGCGAAATTCCTCCCAACTCTCTAAATACCTTTCCTTAATTTAAGGGGGAACCCGTTTTTTCAATTGCTCCGTAAGCATTAATTCCTTCAAAGATTGAAAATCAGTCACCTTTGCGGACTCTAACCAATTATCTAGATAGCCACGCAACCCATAAACCAGATCAGACCAAAACGCTCCCGGTTTTTTTTTATGCTCTTCAAATCTTAACCTTAAAGCAACCGTGCTTAGTCTAAACCTAGTCAATAACATACTCTTCATATGATAATAATCATCTCCCTTATCTGCAGGTTCCTTGACAACTAACTCAGCTATCTCTGCAGGTAACAACGGAATTAATTGCGACACCCATTCTTCCTCCTTTACTTTCTCTTTTGTAGCCTGACGTTCAAAAATCACAAAAAATAAAGTAATATCTAAGATTTTCGGATCAAATTTTGGGACTAAGTCCTTTAACTTAACTTTTCTGGTCCCTTCAGTATTTATGGAAACCGTCGATCCTACACTCGCTGTTTCTACAGCATTAGAAAGCCTTAACCTTTCCAATTCATATTCGCGCTCTTCTTTAGCTAACCTTTGATTTTCTAACCTTTCTTTTTCCCTCTCCTCTTTAGCTTCCCTAGCTAATCTTTCCTTTTCCGGTTCCTTTAATTCCTCTAAAATACGATCTAAGAAAGCTTCCCCAGTTTCCTCATCATATTCCGTCGATTCCGTTATGCCTTTTATAATATCTTTAATCAGGTCTGAATCCGACACATCAACCTCAAATTCTCTGGCTAACAAAATTAAAGTTTATTTCTTCTGCCTTTTTAACTTATTTAGAAAAGCCATGATAACAATTAACTAACACTCCTATACACAATTTTAACCTTTCAAAAACAAAGAACCTAATCTTTGAGTTATTTCAACATTAAATAAGATTTCCAAAATTTCAATGAGATTTCAAATTAAATACAGTTTCAAAATTAATTATAATTTCAAAATTATTACATTCCATAACTCTTACATATGCTACTCTTTTCACTTTGCCCCAACATAACATACAAAACAAATATCATTACTCCCTACCTTACTTAAATATATATATATATATATATATATATATATATGAATGATCAAATGTTTCCAAATGAGACAAAAATAAATATAATAACACATATAAATAACACACTAGAGAAATGCATATACAACAAAATGAAACCCTTAACAAATTGCTACACACAATACACTAACCTATCTCTACCACACCCACATAATCGAACATTCCCAGTTCAAATTAAATTTTAAAAAATTAATTTTTCTAACTTTCTCATTGACCAGTACCTTGCAACACAAAAAGCATTTAAGGGGACAAGGGACCTTGAAATCCTTAAAAATATTTTTTTTTTATTTTTTGTAAATTTTACCTAAATATTATTCAAGGGTACATTATATGCATTATAACATGCATTTATCACAAAAAAAAATGCAAAAAAAAAATTATTTTTGACAAAAAAATGGCATTTTACGCGTCTTCGAAATCTTCGAAATGCGGACTGCGCATTCCATATCAATGAAAATCCCCAATATTTTTTATGAAAGTTTGTTTTATATATATAAACAAAACTGTGCATCGAATTTTGAATATTTGAATTTAAAAGTTTAAAAAAAAAATTGAAATTTTGAAATTTTTTCGAAATTTTTTTTTAAATTTTAAATTTTTTTTTTTTTTTACTTCTTAAAATTCAAATATGTAAAAATCTATGCTTTATTTTGTTTATATATATAAAACATACTTTCCAAAAAAATATTGGGGATTTTCATAGATATGGAAAGCGCAGGGGGCATTTCGAAGATTTCGAAGACGCTGCGTAAAATTCCATTTTTTTCTCAAAAATAATATTTTTTTAAAAATATTTTTGTGATAAATGCATGCCATAATGCATATAATGCACCCTTGAATAATATTTAAGATGAAATTTACAAAAAATAAAAAAAAAAAAATTGAAAAAATTTGAAAATTTTGAAAAAAAATTCGAAAAAATTTCAAATTTTAAATTTTTTTTTTTTTAACTTCTAAATTTAAATATTCAAAATTGGATGCACAATTTTGTTTATATATATAAAACAAACTTTCATAAAAAATATTGGGGATTTTCATTGATATGGAATGCGCAGTCCGCATTTCGAAGATTTCGAAGAACATGCGTAAAATGCCATTTTTTTGTCAAAAATAATTTTTTTTTTGCATTTTTTTTGTGATAAATGCATGTTATAATGCATATAATGTACCCTTGAATAATATTTAGGTGAAATTTACAAAAAATAAAAAAAAAATTATTTTTAAGGATTTCAAGGTCCCTTGTCCCCTTAAAAGGAACTCACCCCTCTTTTAGGCGACGAAACGGGTGCTCCACCAGACAAATCCAGGCAATCAGACGAAACTCCGGAACGGGTGCTCCACCAGACAAATCCAGCAATCAAACGGGTGCTCCACCAGACAAATCCAGGCAATCAATCAGACGAAACTCCGGAACGGGTGCTCCACCAGACAAATCCAGCAATCAATCAGACGAAACTCCGGACGGGTGCTCCACCAGACAAATTCACACTAGGAAACATCGAACAGGCATACCACTCTGGCGAAAGTCCAATTCCACAAGCGATGAAAATCCAAAAAATCGTCGAACAGGCACACGACTCTGGCGAAAGTCCAATTCCACAAGCGATGAAAGTCCAAAAATCAACTGAAGAAACGGGTCCAGAGTTTTTAACTTAACTCTCAGATCCAAACGCGCTGCCACCAATATAATTTAAGTATTTTAGCTGTAGCGTAGTGGCAGAAGGGCTTGCAATAAATTGGAGATGTTGAATTAAAAATTCAAGACTAAATTTTATAAACTCAACAATTGTAAAAATTTAATGAGAAATGAAGGTTACAAGTGCTCTGACTTTGCAGAGCGGTTGGTTTGCCGGACACCCGGACTTCAAACCCCGATATTGGGTATAGCAGTGGTCTGAGAGAGCAGAGCTCTCTCCAACGTAATCTTGAGAGATCTATATCTCAACTGTCCGACCAGCAGCGAAAAATAGTCCTTCCCTGGTCAACATTCACAAGGGGGGGGGAGGAGATACACCTTCCTCAGACTTCTCCTAATCTCGATCCAGGGGTCAAGGCGTCCTTCTCCCATTCGGTATAAAATAGTGCCTCCCCTTGACTGATTTCACAGCCAAAAGAAATCTGTACTTAGCAAGAGAAATGCAAGCAAAAACACCTGTGTAAGGTGACCTCCACATAAAGCGCGGGAGGCCGTATTGTTCAGGCATGACACTAAATCCTCGTACATTACTCAGCTGGAGACAACTTGCTTATTTTCTCACTGTCCACATAAAAGTTCAATAATTTCGACTACATTCCGAGCCTTGGAGACAAAGGGACACCTGCAGCAGGAAATGTGGAGATATGACATTGCTAAATGCACAATTTTGTTCACAATTTTGTTTACAAAATTTGTACAATGTTTCGCATGCACCATTCTCATGCATATAACAATGAAAAAGTTAACCGCCCTTTTTCACTCTGTAACCAAAGACTAAATAGCTGCTAAAAATCAAAATGGTTTAACCTCGGAAGCAGAATCGGCGCAACGCTGCAATGCACGTCACAGACTCTTGGGAATGTCAGCAGACTATTTTTTAACTGTTAAAAATGTAGCAAAAATTAAAAAATTTCGGTCCTAAATCCAAAAATTAGGATATAAAATGTATCGTGAATTTCAACAAATAGTCTTCGAAAAGAAATCAATTTCGTCATAGATCGTGAAAAACACGCGAATCTCGTGCAAAGATCACGAAAAAACGGCAAGTTTCTTCAAAACGTTGCATAAAAAGGCAAATCTCTACAAAAGATCACGAAAAGCGGCATTTTTCGTAAAAAAAATCATGAAAAAAACGTCAAATTTCTTCAAAAAATTGCAAAAAACGCCAATTTTTTTCAAAAAATCGCAAAAAAAAAAAAACCCAGAAAATTTCTTCAAACGATCACGAAAAAACTGCAGTTTTAGTCAAAAAATCACAAACAACGGAAAATTTCTTCAAAATATCGTGAAAAAAACGGCAAATTTCTTCAAAAGATAGCGAAAAAACAGAAGTTTTCGTGAAAAGATTGCGAGAAAACGGCAGTTTTCGTAAAAAGATCACGAAACAGTGGCAAATTTCTTCAAAAAATCGTGAAAACATGGCAAATTGCATCAAACAATCACAAAAAAAGGAACATTTCTTCAAAAGATCGCGAAAAAGGGCAGTTTTCGTTAAAAAATCACGACAAAACTGGAAATTTCTTCAAAGGATTGTAAAAAAAGACGGCAAATTTCTTCAATAGATCGCGATAAAACGGCAGTTTTCGCCAAAAGATCGTGAAAAAACGATAAACTTTTTCAAAAGATCGCGAAAAAACAACAAATTTTTTCAAAAGATCGCGAAAAAATAGCGGTTTTCGTCAAAAGATCGGAAAAATAGTCAAATCTTGTAAAAAAAAAAAAAAAAAACACGAAAAAAATTCAAATTTCGTCAAAAGATCGCGAAAAATGACATTTCGTCAAAAGATCGTGAAAAACCCGCATTTTTTGTCAAAGGGGAGCACTTGTAGGGGAACACCCTCTTTCGGACAATGTATGAAGTGTTAAAAATTCTGAGAACAAAGGCAACTTCTTTTTAAAAGTATATTTTTCTTTTATGTCTATCACAAATATTTCGGAGGTTTGAGTGCATAATGATGTAAAGCGAGGGATTAGTCTGCAGACTGTTTTTTAAGGTTTTACTTGTGTTGCAGACTACAGAAAAAAATTCTGCAGCTGGGGGGGGGGGGGGTTAACTATGCAAAGTGTTTAAGCGAGGTTTCATAAGTTTCTATTTACTTCTTACTCGCTGTCAGGTAATAAAAAAAATTCCGGAGCGGTTCGGCTCGGTGGGATGGCAAATTGGATCTCTAGATCCAAGTTGCCATTCGTCTCTTTGTAAAATTGTCAAAAACTAACCTTTAGAAAACATTTCACAGTATTTCTTTATTTAGAAAAATAATCCCTTAAGCTCTTTAAAAAATATTTCAAAGGAAAAAGCACAATTTCAGACCACAGACGGTATATGTTCCAGTGAATGAAAGAAAGTCACTGAATAGTATCGTACCAAAGAGTGTTAAACAATTCGGCTGCTTTGGCGATCCTTAAACAGGCAATTTGTTAGCGGTCAAATCTCTAGGAAGCTAGTTTAAAATTGTATAATCTTAATTACAAATGCGATAAAATGAAGGGGAAAAAACTTGCAAGCGGCGTCAAATTCAGAGTTCTAATTTTTACAATAGATTAAATCTTTTAAACTCTAATGCCTGTATTTATTATCTGTTATTCTGTAAAATTTTGAAAAAACATAAATTATAGGAAACAGAAAAAAAAGCTTAAAAACACTGTATTTTCATAAACTTTTTAAATGGATTTTTATGAAAAAATATTAAATTCACACAAAATTTATGAAAATATTGTTAACACTACGATAAACTATACCACAAATTCTTAATACAATAACACGAATTAAAACTTTCTTCTTGTACCTGTTTGTAAGAGGACAAATTGCAGTTCTGTAACAGAAGTTAACAATTTTGCTGTAGAGTACACGTTTGTTGTAGCATTGAAATCAAACAACACTTTCAAAAATTCTATAAAAACACAGGACAACTTTTAAAAGGTTATCAAATTGGCATTTTTAACTTAATTTTAGTTTACTATCATCCTGGAAGGTATTTATTCAAAAATCCCTTATATTTCAAAGTGTGACATTTAATAAAAAATGAAATTAAATCCATAAATAAATGATTTAATGTATTATGCATTTATTTTTAATAATTAATAATGCAAAGTTAGGACAACTAAATTATGTAGGGAAAAGAAAAGCAGTTTTCTATACGCACGCGCACACATACATTGGATACATATATATTAAACAACATTTTATATTTGAGCTTTACTTTTAAGCACGAAACGCACTGTAAAAACAGTGTTTATTTCTGTTCTAAATTATAGCATGGAACAAAAGTATATGCATCTTTATCTCTCTCTCTCTAATCATATATTGGGTCTTTCGGAAAGTGGTGTTTGTTTGGGAAAATCAGTTCGTACCGGAAAAATTTGCCCATTACTTACTATATATTAGATATCGGAAACAATATCTAATAATTAAATGATAGACTTTTTCGGTAGTAATTTTCCCGCAAACGAACACGACTTTCCGAACGACCCAATATTTCAATCAAACGTCTCTATTTTTCAGGGCCGAATATACAAATTTCTTTTACAAATTTGCGCCATCATATTTAACAATAAATAACAGCCAATTACTTAAGTGATTTGGAATTATTATTTTTCAGTTTTCAATAAATACATTACACTTTGAGTTTCAATTGATATTTATCTTATGATGGTTTTTATCAAACTGTCTTCTTGCAAAAATTGGCTTACAATGGCAACTTAGACGACTACTCTGAAAATTGTATTACTTTTTAAAAAAAAGTGCAGAAATATCATTCTTCGTCTCTTAACAAAAACACCTGTAACATTTTTGAATTTAAGAATAAAAATGACTTTATGAATGTGTCAGTAAGTAATAAATTTTGATTTGTAAAATTGTTTGAGTAACCTTACCTAACATATTTTATTATTTAAATTTGAAATAATAATTGTTTTATCTCAGAAGCACCAACTTTTTAAAATTTTAGTGAAATGGGAGAGAATCGAAGAAATGAAGGGACAGATCTATTATTATGTACTTTATATTTTCACATGGGGAAGGGGAGTATCCCTTGTAAAAAATTCTATAGCGATTTCTAAAGGCTCTTTTATTTCTATGTACTCCCAACTACCTGGAGTCAATGTTCATGAAGGATTTAATTTGTTATGCTGTTAATTAGCTAATTTTTATTCATTTTTTTATTTATTTTATGCAGGAAAATGTATGAGTTTTTTTTAAACCTACTTGTACCATATTGTATGGATATTTGCGCTTAAATCCCTTTTAAAGAAAATTAAATAGTAACATTTTATGAAAGAAAAAACATTTTATCATAAAATCAAAGTTCATGTTAATTAAATTATACTAGCTGCACCCGTCGAAATTCGACGGAAAAGAGTATACATTGGATGTGATATATATCAGTCTTATAATATACAATAATATACAGAGCGAAATAAACAATTGCCACTTCTTAAAATAGGGATAACATAATCTTTCATGATGAAGATACACAAACTTCAGAAAATAATAAAAAATAAGGAAAACAGCTCATAAAGTATTATGTTGGACTTAACTTCAGCTACAAATCTTTTTATAATGTGGATTCTAAACATTAAACATTACTTAAATGCCAAATTGTTTAGGAAGTTAATATAATACCTTAGAAGACACATTCAAAAGTAACTTCATAGTTTATTTTTTCTCCGTTTAAATATCTCTTGGTAACTCTACAATAATTATAGTATCAATAAAATATTTTAATTATTATAGAAACAGGGAATTAAACTGCATAACCAATCTACTAAACATTTATAGCACTTGCAATAAATTTAATTTATTTATTGGTTTGTAGCCTCCATGAACTTATCAAAATTAATTTTATTGTCATGACAACGGAAAGAAAAACGATACCTTTGTTATAAAAAAGAACAAAATTTTTATGTTTGTTGTTGATAAGCAGAAAACATTTTATTTATTTTTATTTTAAATAATAACTTATTACAACAAAATGATTTTAATTAATTTTTGATATTATGTAAAATAGAAATATCGTAATACCGTTATATCACAGGATATTTTTTTCTAATATGACATCATTTACACCTTTTGAAACACTCATCCTTTCCAGAAATAAAAGCGTGATTTATGCAGTTATTTAAAAATTCCTTAGTTTCATAAAATATTTATTGTAATTAAATGGAAATGGCGCAATTTATAGAAATATTTTCATTCGTGCACATCGCGGACCTTTAAATAAATAGAAGTTCAGTTTATTTAGATGCAGGAATAAAAGTCAGTGAATATGACATCATCACTGAAACAGCTATAACAATGTATATTATATTCATGGAACAAACTTATCTGTTTTCTCAATGACGACATTTTCTCCATCGACAAAATTTCGCTTTAGACATTATATTTTATAAAAGTTTATTTTCTGTTATTTTATTTACATAATACTTAATAATATCACACGGTAAATAATCTGTGAATTGTACAGCGATTAGTGAATAATTATGTGCAATCATTTTATTAGGATTAAATTTTACGAAAACCATTATTTTTTTTTTCTTTGAAATGCAATTACACATTCACCGATGAGATCAAAATCCTGATTGGTGAAAAGGAATAAAACAAAATAAATTTTTATTCTAGTGAGAAAAGCTTAACCTGTTGCCACTGTTTTGAAGAAATGTCACGAAAAAGCTTTTAAAATTAAAAATAAAATATAAAAATGGAAATAAATTAAAAATTAGCCAAAATGAGCACATCTACACATAAACAGCTTTCATTTAAAAAAATAATTATCAAAATCGGGGCAGTAGGAAGCTCAGGGCTGATGACTAAAAAAACAGCCAGGTGTTTTAAATATATAGATAGTTACATTTTTCCTTTTCTTCTTTACTTTACTATTGATTGATATTGTGTCATTCCTTGAAGATGTTTTTACTTTAATATAAAAATTATTTATATTACGCCATATAAAATTCATTTAAAGCGAAATACATGCAACATGGTAATAATTTACTTCGCTAATTGCTACTTGTAAAATTTCACAAAAGAATGAAAAAAGTAAGACATACATGTATATTAAAAAAATAATTCTGTAAATTTCTTATTTGAAATTTAAATTTATATTATTTAAATACGAAATATATAAATACGAAATTTGATGGGAGTTATATTGATAAATGATAATTTTTCATATTAATTACATTTTTTTTTATGGTGAATAATAGCTATAATTTTTGTGTTTGTTCATTGGCTTCACATATTTTTATTATTCTTTTATATGTTCATGAATGGCGAGAAGAAAAAAAGACATCAAAAAGCGTATTGGGTTTTTTAAAGGATCCTCTTCCAAAGCAAGCACGTAAGCATAACAAAAGAAAGAGAAAAGTCCTAATGCGTGGCATTTGCTATTTATTATAATCAGATCATGTTTACATGAAACAGACGACTAACTGTAAAGGAAACAATATTGTAAACTAGTTCACTATAATTTCAGAATTCCCTGGTTTCAGCCAGCCTTCTAACGATAAATTTCGTATGGTGACAGTTGTACAAAGAGACGAATCTTTAGCTAATAAGTTAATCCAGATTTGTTCAATTTGGAGCGGTGTGGAGTAATTCCTACAAAGCGAAAAAGCGGGGAATCCAGAACGCCTCAATTTTTGACAGAGGTCTGTATAAGAGAGAGAGAAAAAAGCTTTTTTGCTGTTTCCAGACTAAAAACTAAATTTAGGGGGTAGAAGGAGAAAATTAGCATGAAGGAAGAAAACGGAAATTTCATTGTTGTATTACAAAAAAGCTTTTTAAAAGGTGATAAACTGAGTGATAAAATTATCGGATTTTGAGTGACCGAAATGTCGAATTTCATTTTGACTAAAAACTGGAAAAAATATAAATTTAATGTTTTTTCCTTTGTTTTCTTAAAAATTTAATGTGGAGTTTTGCGCTAGGTCGGGCAAAACTTTTTCCAGGTCGGGCTTTGCCCGACCTGGCCCCCCTCTGGCTACGGCCCTGTTGCCATACCCGTACGCTCATATCCAGTACTTGACGAATCCCTACCAAAGTCAAGTTGTTTCGAACACTGACATCCAAACAATTCTAAATTTTAATTTCTAAACAAGACTTACTGCCAGAAAAAGTTGATATTATTGTAATTGGTTTTATGTAAGTCAGTTCAAGATTTAGTACACCCATCGTGCTGTTTTGTATTTTTGCAATTAAAAAAGAAAAGTACACGTCTGAAAAATTAATTTGTCATTTCATATCATATTTTCTAGTTACTTAAGAGATTCCATTAACAGTCATTAACATTTATCTTTCCATCTTATCTAGTCATTTGACAAAATGCTATATTTTCCGTCATTAAATTCTCGGCTTAAAAAGTTTATTTTAGACCCAGAAATTATACTTAATGAAATTCGTTTTTTTTTTTTTTTTTTTTTTTTTTTTTTTTTTAAAGTCAGAATAACTTTATTTCAATTACTAAATTAAATTTTCTAGCTGTAAAATGAGACAGTGTTGTTGTTTAAATTTTTTCTTCGTCCCTAGACACAACTCAAAATCTCTCTCTGACTTCACAAATAGCACCCCTCTAGCCAGTGGCGTAGCTAAGGGGGGGCAAGGGGGGCGTCCGCCCCGGGCGCCGAGGCCTAGGGGCGCCAAATTGAGAGAAATTGTTATATATCTATATTGGGGTGGGGGCGCAAAATTTCTTGCTGGCCCCGGGCGCCAAAAAACATGACAGTAGGTGGCTACGCCACTGCCTCTAGCCCGTCCTCAAACCCGCCTACATCTGTAGATTGGCCTCACAGTGTAATTGATGTAAATTTTATCCAAATACATGTGTTGAAGGGACATAAAACTCTCTCCAGTGGTACTATAAAAAACTTTTAAAAAATTCCTACATAGATGTATCCATCCCTGAAGTTGATAGTTCTACAAAATACAAAGAAAATTAACCAGACAAAGCAGCTACTTTACGCACTTTTTATTCCTATTAAAGATTCACATGCAAACAATTCGCAGTAAAGTTGTTCAGTGAAGAGACCGGGGGATGCCGCTGTGTATTTTTCAAAAATACATTCTAATAGTTTATTTTTAATAAAAAGCGTTTTACAGTAGAACATCATTAACATAAATACTTTTTTTTAAATTATATTTTTTGCACATGATTTTACATAATAGGCGGCTATTAAAGTTTTTTTGCCTCCTTCTGTGCAAAATATTTTAACATTCTAAGTTTCGTTTATATGCATGAAGATAAAGAAAATTAAAGAAGATCATAACATGCAAATAAATGTTTTATATTTCTCTCCTAAAGTTAATACGGCATATGTATATTATACTAAACATTCTTAGTCAAATTAATGACACGGAATTACAATTGATCTAATTTCATGGCGCATAACGATAGTTAAAATTGCATTTTAAATTTTTTCTATATTTTTTGTGGTAAATATCTATTAAAAAAACAAGATATCCAAATGACCGATATAATGAAGGATTACTGTAACTGTAATTGAATAAGTATTTTTACATCTAAAATACAATTGATTTTAATGTAATGGAAGATGAAAACAAACAAAGCTTATTTTATTGTCACAGAGATAATTTTGTAAAATCTTTTTAGACTTTCGGGAGGGGCTTCAGCCCCTTTAGCCCCCTCCCTGGCTACGTGCCTGATTTGGATAGGTCTCGGATTTTTGTCAAATTTCGATGATTGTCTCAAACATTTAACAATAAATAACAGCCAATTACTTAAGTGATTTGGAATTATTATTTTTCAGTTTTCAATAAATACATTACACTTTGAGTTTCAATTGATATTTATCTTATGATGGTTTTTATCAAACTGTCTTCTTGCAAAAATTGGCTTACAATGGCAACTTAGACGACTACTCTGAAAATTGTTTTACTTTTAAAAAAAAAGTGCAGAAATATCATTCTTCGTCTCTTAACAAAAACACCTGTAACATTTTTGAATTTAAGAATAAAAATGACTTTATGAATGTGTCAGTAAGTAATAAATTTTGATTTGTAAAATTGTTTGAGTAACCTTACCTAACATATTTTATTATCTAAATTTGAAATAATAATTGTTTTATCTCAGAAGCACCAACTTTTTAAAATTTTAGTGAAATGGGAGAGAATCGAAGAAATGAAGGGACAGATCTATTATTATGTACTTTATATTTTCACATGGGGAAGGGGAGTATCCCTTGTAAAAAATTCTATAGCGATTTCTAAAGGCTCTTTTATTTCTATGTACTCCCAACGTCCCAACTACCTGGAGTCAATGTTCATGAAGGATTTAATTTGTTATGCTGTTAATTAGCTAATTTTTATTTATTTTTTTATTTATTTTATGCAGGAAAATGTATGAGTTTTTTTTAAACCTACTTGTACCATATTGTATGGATATTTGCGCTTAAATCCCTTTTAAAGAAAATTAAATAGTAACATTTTATGAAAGAAAAAACATTTTATCATAAAATCAAAGTTCATGTTAATTAAATTATATAGTTACATTTTTCCTTTTCTTCTTTACTTTACTATTGATTGATATTGTGTCATTCCTTGAAGATGTTTTTACTTTAATATAAAAATTATTTATATTACGCCATATAAAATTCATTTAAAGCGAAATACATGCAACATGGTAATAATTTACTTCGCTAATTGCTACTTGTAAAATTTCACAAAAGAATGAAAAAAGTAAGACATACATGTATATTAAAAAAATAATTCTGTAAATTTCTTATTTGAAATTTAAATTTATATTATTTAAATACGAAATATATAAATACGAAATTTGATGGGAGTTATATTGATAAATGATAATTTTTCATATTAATTACATTTTTTTATGGTGAATAATAGCTATAATTTTTGTGTTTGTTCATTGGCTTCTCATATTTTTATTATTCTTTTATATGTTCATGAATGGTGAGAAGAAAAAAAGACATCAAAAAGCGTATTGGGTTTTTTAAAGGACCCTCTTCCAAAGCAAACACGTAAGCATAACAAAAGAAAGAGAAAAGTCCTAATGCGTGGCATTTGCTATTTATTATAATCAGATCAAGTTTACATGAAACAGACGACTAACTGTAAAGGAAACAATATTGTAAACTAGTTCACTATAATTTCAGAATCCCCTGGTTTCAGCCAGCATTCTAACGATAAATTTCGTATGGTGACATTTGTACAAAGAGACGCATCTTTAGCTAATAAGTTAATCCAGATTTGTTCAATTTGGAGCGGTGTGGAATAATTCCTACAAAGCGAAAAAGCGGGGAATCCAGAACGCCTCAATTTTTGACAGAGGTCTGTTAAAGAGAGAGAGAAAAAAGCTTTTTTGCTGTTTCCAGACTAAAAACTAAATTTAGGGGGTAGAAGGAGAAAATTGGCATGAAGGAAGAAAACGGAAATTTCATTGTTGTATTACAAAAAAGCTTTTTAAAAGGTGATAAACTGAGTGATAAAATTATCGGATTTTGAGTGACCGAAATGTCGAATTTCATTTTGACTAAAAACTGGAAAAAATATAAATTTAATGTTTTTTCCTTTGTTTTCTTAAAAATTTAATGTGGAGTTTTGCGCTAGGTCGGGCAAAACTTTTTCCAGGTCGGGTTTTGCCCGACCTGGCCCCCCTCTGGCTACGGCCCTGTTGCCATACCCGTACGCTCATATCCAGTACTTGACGAATCCCTACCAAAGTCAAGTTGTTTCGAACACTGACATCCAAACAATTCTAAATTTTAATTTCTAAACAAGACTTACTGCCAGAAAAAGTTGATATTATTGTAATTGGTTTTATGTAAGTCAGTTCAAGATTTAGTACACCCATCGTGCTGTTTTGTATTTTTGCAATTAAAAAAGAAAAGTACACGTCTGAAAAATTAATTTGTCATTTCATATAATATTTTCTAGTTACTTAAAAGATTCCATTAACAGTCATTAACATTTATCTTTCCATCTTATCTAGTCATTTGACAAAATGCTATATTTTCCGTCATTAAATTCTCGGCTTAAAAAGTTTATTTTAGACCCAGAAATTATACTTAATAAAATTCGTTTTTTTTTTTTTTTTTTTTTTTTTTTTTTTTTTTTTTTTTTAAAGTCAGAATAACTTTATTTCAATTACTAAATTAAATTTTCTAGCTGTAAAATGAGACAGTGTTGTTGTTTAAATTTTTTCTTCGTCCCTAGACACAACTCAAAATCTCTCTCTGACTTCACAAATAGCACCCCTCTAGCCCGTCCTCAAACCCGCCTACATCTGTAGATTGGCCTCACAGTGTAATTGATGTAAATTTTATCCAAATACGTGTGTTGAAGGGATATAAAACTCTCTCCAGTGGTACTATAAAGAACTTTTAAAAAATTCCTACATAGATGTATCCATCCCTGAAGTTGATAGTTCTACAAAATACAAAGAAAATTAACCAGACAAAGCAGCTACTTTACGCACTTTTTATTCCTATTAAAGATTCACATGCAAACAATTCGCAGTAAAGTTGTTCAGTGAAGAGACTGGGGGATGCCGCTGTGTATTTTTCAAAAATACATTCTAATAGTTTATTTTTAATAAAAAGCGTTTTACAGTAGAACATCATTAACATAAATACTTTCTTTAAAATTATATTTTTTGCACATGATTTTACATAATAGGCGGTTATTAAAGTTTTTTTGCCTCCTTCTGTGCAAAATATTTTAACATTCTAAGTTTCGTTTATATGCATGAAGATAAAGAAAATTAAAGAAGATCATAACATGCAAATAAATGTTTTATATTTCTCTCCTAAAGTTAATACGGCATATGTATATTATACTAAACATTCTTATTCAAATTAACGACACGGAATTACAATTGATCTAATTTCATGGCGCATAACGATAGTTAAAATTGCATTTTAAATTTTTTCTATATTTTTTGTGGTAAATATCTATTAAAAAAACAAGATATCCAAATGACCGATATAATGAAGGATTACTGTAACTGTAATTGAATAAGTATTTTTACAGCTAAAATACAATTGATTTTAATGTAATGGAAGATGAAAACAAACAAAGCTTATTTTATTGTCACAGAGATAATTTTGTAAAATCTTTTTAGACTTTCGGGAGGGGCTTCAGCCCCTTTAGCCCCCTCCCTGGCTACGTGCCTGATTTGGATAGGTCTCGGATTTTTGTCAAATTTCGAGGATTGTCTCAAAAATCCCAAATATTCATTCTTTTTCCCAAATTTTGTTTTAGTCGGTGTCTATACGCATGTCTTTTATTAATAGACGATGAATCCAAAATGTCACGATCAGGAATACCTGATTCTCCGATGTCTTGTAAAAACATAGAAGGAGTAAGTGGTGTTAAATCATCAATTTCCTCTGAAACATAGGTTAAACGCCGCTGATTAACAATACTTTCAGTATCGCAAATAACAGTTTGCATTTCTTCTAAATTTAAAGAGCTTCGTCCTAAGACTTTTCGAAGGATTTCTTTTATTATGCCTATCAAACGCTCCCACTATCCACCCCACCACGGCGCAGATGGAGGGTTAAATTTCCAAATTATCTTCTGAGCTGCGCTGTACTGAGAAATGACATCCCAATCGATTTGTTTCAGTAAATTTTCAGCACCCGTAAAATTTTTTTCGTTGTCAGAATCGTCAGAATATACTATCGCAGGTCTACCTCTTCGTGCTATAAATCTTCTAAAAGCTTGCAAAAAGTTGTCAGTAGATAAGGATGTGGCTATCTCTAAAGGTATGGCTCTATAGACAGCGCATGTGAAAGTAACAATCCAAGCTTTTTGACCGCCTCGAAGGAGTAAAGAGCCGGCGTAGTCAGTTCCTACAACTTCGAATACTGCAGCTTCTTTTATACGATATCTTTCGGAAGAGGGGCTTCTATAATCGGTTTAGGTTTTGAATTGAACCTTTTACAACATACACAGCTTCTGATTATCTTTCTAACAGTCTTCCTGCATTTCAAAATCCAAAAATCTTCTCTTAAGTTACTCATTAATATCTGAGTGCCAGCATGATTTAAACTAAGATGTCTTGTCCGAATAAGTATTTCGACAACTGGATTACTGCAGGGTAACAGTATTGGAAATCGGAAATTTCTTTTATCTTCTCTCATCAGAATACGAGTCTTAACTTTAAGTAGTCCATTTGATTCTTTATAACATTGAAGTGATTTTAAGCGTTTATCTTCAGTTCCTGAAAATGATTCATTTTGTACTATTTTTAACAAAGATATTTCAGCTCTGTTTATTTCTTCTAGCGTTAAGAGTTCAGAAATCCGGTTGGCAAGTTTCACTTTACAGTTAGTAAAAAATCTATAAATCCAAGCAATAATTCGGATCAATTTGTCGTATGATGAAAATCTGTTATAAATTTTTTCAGTTGATTCTTCATGATTTGTAGCGCTAATAACAGTTTTTCGCTTTTCTGAATGTACTATGTTGAAATCAGAAACAACGTTGGATTTTGGCCATTCATTTTTTGGTCTTCGCAACCATTCTGTGCCCTCCCACCATTTAGATTTTGCTAAAGTTTCTGCATTACAACCACGAGAAGGGAGGTCTGCAGCATTTAATGACTCTGGGATGTGATACTAATTTTCAGGTTCTGTCAAAGATCGGATTTCGGATTTATTTGACTCTATTGAAAACAAAGGGAGCCCAATTTTCAGTTCCTTTGACCCAATATAGAGCATTTGCTGAATCAAACCAGAAAAATTTCGGGATAGGTTTCAACTGGAGATCATTTATAACACTCTGTGCTAGTCTAGCTCCGATATTACAGAAAAGCAGCTCCAATCGAGGAATAGAAATGGTTTTCATTGGAGCAACTCTGCTCCTAGCCTGTACAAGCTGACAAGATATTGTGTTTTCAGTCGCACATCTTAAAAATATACATGTAGAATATGCATTCTTGCTTGCATCGCAGAATATGTGCAATGAAAGATTCTTTGGAGCTTCATAATTGGAAATAATACATCGAGGGATTTCTATTTGTTTTAATTTAGAGACATCCTTTCGCCATTTTTCAAATTTCTTGGTAATAGATTCAGGTAATAGCATCCCACGAAACTTTCAATTTCCAGCATTCTTGTAGAAGAATCTTTGGACCCAAGGTGACAGGACATATGAAGCCAATGGGATCAAAAATTCTATGACCAGCACACAAAATTGTTCTTTTCGTTACAATAGTGGAATCTTCAAAACATTTTCGCAAATCTATCTTCAAAGTATCAGCTTTTAAATTCCACATTAGTCCCAAAACTGGAATAATCTTTTCTTCTAGGAAGTTTTCTATTTCTGTTTCATGGACATTATATTCCTATCCTCGAAGATCAAACTTAGCATTCTGGAGAATAAGTTTGGATTCTTCAATAAATTTTTCAAGCTGCTCATGATTATCAACGCTAGTGAAGCAGTTATCTACGTAAAAAGACTTCATCAATTTCTCTGCTGTTTCTTTAAATCTAGAAGGTGCGTTCTTCAAATGATATCGGATAGTTGCGCCAAGCAAATAAGGAGAACATGTAAGACCGAAAACAGCCCTTTTATGCTAGAAAATTCTCAACTTTTCGGGGTCACCTTCCTCCCACCATAAAAACTTCAGAAATGGTCTATCTCGCTCATTTAAACCTATTTGCAGGAATGCTCTTCGAATATCCACAATCACGCCTATTTTCTTCTGCCGAAATTTATTCAGTATAGTCGGTATGAGTTCTACTATATTAGGACCTTTTTCTACAGAGTCATTGATTGAAGGTGAATCTTTTTGTCTTGCCGAACCATCAAAGACTGGTCTAACTCTTGTGGTAGAATTCTCTCTAATCACAGCTCTATGTGGCAAGTAGTGTTCACTTACATCATTACAAGTATTCTTAACTTCTTCAATAACACCCTCTTGTATCCATTCTTTTAATACATCTTCATACTCTTCTAATGTTCCTGTTTTCTTTAGTGATTCAACACAACTTTGTAATCGTCGTTCAGCAATTTTCCTAAAAATTGCTGAACGACGATTACATCCCTAACCATCCCCCGACGATTACATCCCTAACCATCCCCCGTTACCGACCAGTTGGTAACGGGGGATGGTTTTCAATCCATGGGAGGGATACTTCATACCTTCCTTCAGCATCTATTTTTATATTTCTATTGAAATGTTCTTCTGTTACTTTTTCGATTTCTTGTCTGTTTCCGCTTTCACCAGGATCGAGAATTCCAAGCGTGTCTAGCAGCCATAAATCTGAAATTTTTGCATCATTTACATGAAGTGACATGACGCTGTTTGAGCTATCTGATATGTTAAAAATGTCAGTTTTTCCCATTAAAGTCCAACAAAGACGTGTTTCCATTACTACTAACAAGGAAGGTCTTCATACGGGCATGCTCAGAAAAATCTGAAAAAAATTACAGAATGTTCTTCTCATATATGTTTACAAAAAAAAAATTCGGCGAAACCTCCTTATAACGTCCCTAAAAAAACAATAAAAATTTCGTTTATTTGGCGATTTATCGCCGGTTGGCGAAAAAACGAAAATTTGAAAAATACGCTTTTACGCTTCGAATACTTTTTAAAGAAAAAACTTTCTATGTTCAATTTATTTAAATAAGTTTAGTTTAAGTTATTTTAATTTTGCATTTTTACTTTACTTTAAGTGTAATTTTGTTATATACGTTTATATGTACTTATAACAAAATAAAATTAATATATTTTACCATTTAAAACACAATTAAAATTGATTAAAATTGTTCCAAATTGAAAAATACACTGTTAAAAATCTGCTGCATTTTGTTACAACGCACTCCCTTGCTTGTATAGAAAACGGTTACTTGGCCGTGAAATGGAGCTTACTCATTGCAAAAATCTTAAACAGGGACAATACCAGAATTTTAGTACGGAAATGTCTGCTTAAGTAACAATTTTGAGTTTTAAATTTTAACTATGGATTTGGGTACATAGAAATTAGTATACAATATGGAAAAATGGCTGCCAAGCGCATCATGTATAATTTTAAAAATTTTAGTTTTCAAAACACGTTTACGATGTATTTAGTACAAGAGAAAAGGATTTCTATCAACATATGCAAAGGCATTGACTTAGAAATAGTAATTTTTTAATGGAAAATGTTAAATAATTACCATAATATAAGCTTGGAAATTTGATATCAGACCATTTTTTAGACACAACTTTCATCCTTTTTTTTTTTTCTTGCTTGGCTTTTTTTTTACTTTTGAAAAGTGTTTTTTAGTAGATTATCCTGTATCGGGGAGATCAATCTAATTCTATATCTTAAGTAAATCAATTTTCACATCTTCGTAGAAAATTCAAACACAAAATGTATAAAAAAAACATATATTAACTTTCACATTACAAATAATGACATTATTGTGCACATTTATCTTTTCTTCAATATATTAATAAAATTCATACTGCATTTTTCCAGTTCGAAGAAAAAGTTTCATTCAAAAAAAGTTCTAACAAATTCAAAATGTAAACAACAACAAAAAATCGTTTGCGCGGAGGCGCAAAGTAAAAACGATTAAATTAAACCATGGAAGCAGCGATAATACGCAACAGTCTCGTTTTTACTTTTTAAGTAAACAACTTTTTAAAAAAGTCATTTTAATTTTTAAAACTGACCATTTTTATAATAGTGAGTTTTATCTCGTTATTTCAAATAGATTAAAGCTTTTTTAAGCTATTGCATAGCTTTTATCGCGGCTTTGAGCGCGGCGACCGAATCTAGAAATTCCATAACGAGAAAAAAAACCTAACACTCCGGCTAACGTCGTTTCAGTTCGGCAGACTTCGGGACTTCGGCATTTATTCAATAAAAGAAAAAAATTTGTTTTCTTATCGGTCATCACGCTCAAAAAGTGTAACTTGAATTAATATCAAAGAAAAAGAAAAAAAATTGAATTAATATCAAAGACAAAAAAACTGCACAAATAAAAAATAAATAAATAATTATAATTGCATAAGTTGATAAAAAATGCTATGCAATAGCTTTACCGCGGCAGTCCTCGAGTGCCACACGTATTTTTTTTTTTTTTTTTTTTTTTTTTTTTTTTTTTACATAACTACATTGAGAGTTGTAATTTAAGTTTGTTAAACAAAGTTATTTTTAATACACTGTAACGCAAGACTTTCCATTCATTCACGCATACGTTTCAAAGTTGAAATAGATTATAATGAAATAAAAACACTAAACTAAGAAATAACAAGTAGGATGTGGAAATTCCAAAACTTTCTTTTATCTCATGCATGTTATTAATACTTAAATTCACTACCACAGAACCAAAATTAAATAACGTTTTTTAAATTCTGCGACTGAGCATAGATTGTTAACTATCTATGCACATCGAGATGGTTCAAAAGTGATGAAAATCCATGCATTAGTTATTGAAATAGGGCTATTGTGAATATTCGAAAAATTGTAACATAAAAGCGTCACCTGTTGGGCGATTCATTAAAAGACATAAACAGCAATAATATTTATTAAGCTACACCTGAATCTAAAGTTTGATAAAAATTTGTGAATTAGTTCTTGAGGTAGAGCTATTGCAGGAATCAGGAAAAATAGCCGCATCACCTGCTGGGCAATTGACACAAAAATGTAAACAGAACTGGTTCATAGCATGGATTTACTCAGCCTGAAGTTTGATGAAAATCCATGCATTAATTCTTGAGATACAGCTATTGCGGAACTCGTTAAAAATGTAGTATAGCACCGCCACCTGTTGGACGATTTACACCAAAATGTAAAAAACATCAATTCATGTGAAGGACCAACTGAATTTGATGTTTGATGGAAATCCGTGCATTACGTATTGAGATAGAGCTGTTGCGTAAATCGTAAAAAATGCAGCATGGCAGCGGCACCTGTTGAGCAATTTACATCAACAACTAATCAGCATCAATCTACTAATCCATATCAGGGATAAGCTGAATATAAATTTTTATTAAATTTCGTTCATTAGTTCTTAAGAAAGAGCTATAGTGAAAATCGTGAAAAATGCAGCCTAACCGCGCCACTTGTTGGGCGATTTACACCAGAATGTAAACAACTTTAATTCATGTCAAGGACTAATTGAATCTGACGTTTGATGGAAATTCGTGCATTAGTTATTGAGATAGAGCTGTTGAGTAAATCGTAAAAAATGCAGCATAGCAGCAGCACCTGTTGAGCAAATTACATCAACAACTAATCAGCATCAATCTACTAATCTGTATCAGGGATAAGCTAAATATAAATTTTTATTAAATTTCGTGCATTAGTTCTTAAGAAAGAGCTATAGTAAAAATCATGAAAAATGCAGCCTAACCGCGCCACTTGTTGTACACCAGAATATAAACAACTTTAATTCATGTCAAGGACTAATTGAATCTGACGTTTGATGGAAATCCGTGCATTAGTTATTGAGATAGAGCTGTTGAGTAAATCGTAAAAAATGCAGCATAGCAGCGACACCTGTTGAGCGATTTATAGCAAAAACTAATCAGCATTAATTTATATCAAAGACTAACTGAATATAAATTTTATCAAATTCCGTGCAGTAGTTTTTGAGATAGAGCGTTCACACAATGTATATTCACTCAGACAGAGTTACAGACTCATAGATTCACAGACAGGCATTTTGTAAAAACCCGTTTTTTTTTTTTTTTTTAATCTGTGACCGCCAGAACATGTAAATCCGCCAAAAACTGGAATTCGAAAATTTCCACAAATCCAATACCTACTTCTTTTAAAGACAGAAGAAAGTAAAAATTCACAGTTATTAAAGTAATTTAAGTATCCAACAATTGTAACAACTTTAGACAATAGGATAACTGGATCTTCAACTTGCTTCAGTGAAAGAAAAGAATAGACATTTTTAGAAAATGTCCATTTTTTAAAGAATAAATACTGTGTTATATTTGAACACCATATTCAAATTTTGTAAAATGTTTTGTTTAAAAGATGTCTATATTTATGGATAAATACTGTGTTATATTGAACAGGGTATATAGACAGATCTATCTAATATTTTAAAAAAGTAAAGTTTTTTTTTTTTTTTTTTTTTTTTTTGTCGGAGGTAATCTCTGGAACTTCCGAACCGATTTTAAAAGTAATGGTACCGAAATGGTGTTAGTTTCGGATCAAACATAGGCTATATTTTATATTTGCTGTCGCTATCCCAAATAGGGTGTACGAGAAAAAAAATATTTTAAAAATGTGATTTTTGTGTTACTGAAGAGCATATAGGCTATATGCTATGTCGGTGTCGTAACCTCAAAAAGAGATTCAAATGGACAAAAAAAAAAAAAAAAAAAAAAAAAAAAAAAAAAAATTCTAAAAATGCGATTTTCGTGTAAATGAAGGGTTAGACACATGAAATTTCGAAAGGTAGTTACTTATTAGTTATTATCTCTAAAAACATGTTCACAGGAATTACTACGGTCTCTATCAATTTCATTGGTTAGTTTCACTTATGTTGTTTTAAAATGGCAGGCACTTCATGTTATCACCGAATTTGGCAACCAAATATAAATCACTTTAAATAAAATCAGTTTATATGAAGCAGACTAATTTCGCAAAATTCCCGTTCATATTAAGTATTGAATCTTCTTTAATCGGATTTCTATACTTTCTTCTATAGTTTGAGCTTCACATATTTGAATAATATAACTTGATTAAAAAATAATAATAATAAAATAAGGAATATGAAAGCTACCTCATCCTCCCGGCACTGACCGGAAGGACTTATGTATGTTGTTAAGTCTTGAGAAAATGCCACTAGAGTTTTAGTACTGAATAAAGAAGATAGACGGCAGCACCAGACATTTGATCCTGACAAAACGAGACTATTATTGACTTTAATTCATTATTATTTCTTACTATTTCTAACTCATCTGTAATTTAAAATTCCTAATATGTTTTCATATATATATTTAGAATTTAATAATCTGTAATTCATCTTTGTAGATATATTGTATTTTTATCCTGCTATATTGTTGCTGACTGCGAGATGGGTTAGAACTAGAGTTGCAAAAAGTCGGTTTATTCCCGGGTTTATTTCCAATAGACCAGGTTTATTCCCAGGTTTTTTCCCAAAAAACCGAATTATTCCAAAAACTCCCGAGTTTTTTCCAGGTTTATTCCTAAAAACCCGGTTTATTCCCGGGTTTAAACCGGGTTTTTTCAAACCTTTGCAACGCTAGTTAGAACGAACTGAAGGATGTTTAAAAAAATCTCAATTCTATTGTTATGCTATTAAATCTCTCTCAAACCCCAACTAATCCTCTTTATTTGCGTAAATAACTCTTCATTAAAGGCTATATGGGTCATTTTCAAAAAACTTGTACATTCAATGTCCCCCAATTTTAAGGATTTTAATAACTAAAATAAAGTTTTAAAAATAAAATTTAAGCATTTACATTACTTGTCTGACTGTTTAGAGTAAATGTGGGCTAAATATTATCAGAAATTAAAAATAATATTAGTGCAGTTATGGTTTCAATGTGTCAGCTATAGCTAAAATGCTATGTCCCCTCTTCCGTTTTTACTTTTTCAACTACTATAAAATTATAAATCTATTGTCAAAAGTGCTAATTTTTTCAGTTGTGACAATTGTTGTATGTCTTATCTGTAGCATAGACCATATAATATATTTTTTAAAACTTTTTTTTTATATATAAAAATGGAACAATTTATTGTTGTCCCCAGATTTTTTCCCCTCTGTTACCATATTTATTGTAATAAATTATTACTACTAAGTGTTCAACACAAGGTTTTGCAGTTCTTCGAAAAGTATATTTTTAGATGAGGCCATCATTTTTAGCTCACAGGCTATCATAACCTGAGAGCTTATGTGTCCGTCCGTTCTGTATGTACGTTCGTACGTTCGTTCGTGCGTAACGCGATAACTCATAATAAAAATATCGGATCCACTTGAAATTTTGTATATAGGTATATCCTGATAAGGCGCTTCCCTGATTAGTTTTTGGAGTTCATTCGATATGTATAAGAGGGGGAACGGGGGGCTCATGCCCCTCCCCTTAATTGATATAAACGGGATTTTCATGCAGAATTAACAGTTTTCGTTCAAAATTTAGATATAGGATCATTCTGATGAGGCGATTCCGTGACTGTCATTAGGTATTCATATTGAATAAGTATAAACAGGGGGAACGGGGGGCTCATGCGCCTCCCCTTAATTGATATAAACGGGATTTTCATGCAGAATTAACAGTTTTCGTTCAAAATTTAGATATAGGATCATTTTGATGAGGCGATACCGTGGCTGTTATTAGGTGTTCATAGAATAAGCATAAACAGGGGGAACGGGGGGGGCTCATGCCCCTCCCTTTAATTGATATAAACGGGATTTTCATGCAGAATTAACAGTTATCGTTCAAAATTTAGATATAGGATCATTCTGATGAGGCAAGTCCGTGGCTGTTATTAGGTGTTCATTGAATAAGTATAAACAGGGGGAACGGGGGTTCTAATGCCCCTCCCCTTAACTTGTATAAATGGATTTTTCAATCAGAATTGTCAGATTTCGTTCAAATCTCTGAATAGTTTTGAAGTTTAATGGTTAAGTATAAAAGAGGAGAATAACTCCTCTTAAATTATATAAATGCTAAATGGGTTTTTATTAAGAATTATCCGATTTCCTCTGAATTTTGGATATAGGTTCTTTAATATGATAAAGCATGTACTTGATAGTTTAGGAGGTTCAATGATTAAGTATAAAAAAGGAGAAAGGGGAGAGCTGTTTCCCCTTCTTAATTTTTTTTCGAACGGAATTAACGAAAATACAAGGCTGTAATGTACAATTAGTATGCGTAGCCTGTGAGCTCAATGCCATCAGTTTAACTGGGCAATATTCTTTTTATTTAAATTATTAAGTTATTTTCACCATGGCGTTGAACTAAAGCATTTACAAGATAAGGATGTTTTATTCAGTTTCCCCTCTATTACCAGCTTATTTATGTGAAATTTATTTTTTTTATCTTATATTAATAAAATAACAAATCGCTTTGTGTGTGTGCGTGTGTGTCTGCGATAGTTAGCGAAAACTACGGTACGTGCGAAGCTCAAAATTTTTCTGAGAGTAGCCCAATATCTCTTCTGATGCACCTGACGCTCAGAATTTCAAAATTCTATTTATTAACTGAGTAATTAATTAAATTCCAAACCTCACTCTCATAAAAAATCGCTTTTTTAAAGCTTTTTTTCCCTTTTCATCCTCTTATGGTTGGTTGGTTGCATAAAATTTTCGCAGAAATAATTTTAAAAACTGAGACTGACCTTTAAAATTCATAGACTGGCAAACTGTCAGTTTAAATGAGGTTTTTTTTTTTTTTTTTTTTTTATCACAGCTGCTGCACGCCATGGAGGAAAAAGATAGGTGGTGGCGAAGTAAACTGAAAAAAAGAAAGGTTTGCAAGAGGAAACCATTTATCGCTGAAATTTTAATGTCTCAAAATAAAGCACGAGGAAGGAATTTTGTATTAATAAGACGGATTGGAAGAAATTAATTACAGCTGAAGCATATTTTACAAAGAAATCGTAATTTTTTAAAATGATTTTTTCCTATATATTATTTATTAAAATAAATGTTTGCTTTTAAAATAATTGAAATTGGAAAATTAAAAATAATTAAATGTCAAAAGAAAATTAAATAAAATATTGAAAACATATGATTTGAAGTAAAAAATTGTATTACTAAAATTTTTCTCTTTTTTTTCAGAAATTTTTAATACTTTATAACGTAGATGAAAAATGTTTATGATTTAACAACATATTTATAATTCCATGTCAATATATAAAATATAGTGATGAAAAGATTCTTTTAAAATCATGCATGAACACTTAAATAATAATATTAATCTAAAATCTAGATTTCAGAGTGCAGACGATTTTAAGACATTAACGGAAGAATGTTGATTTTTCAAGCAAAGTCTTAAATGATGCTTCTCATGGAGGAAGAATATAGGTGGAGGTGAACTATAATGATTTGGGTGATGCCAAAAATGTAACCCTACATTAAGTCACATTAAGTCCAAACAAAACCACGTGCTTTGATTCGCCTATCAATTCAAACTGGTTAAAATCCGTATTTGATTGCTCTTTTTTTTTATCGTCGAATTTTTTATTAGACAGCGAATTAAAATTTCTTAAACAATGATAGTTTGTGCGATAATTGGCTGTAATACTCGATCAATAAATGTAGCAGGAACAAATTTATCGCTTCACAAGAAAAAAATTCTTTGATTATTTAATTATATGTGTTTTAAATATCAAAATAGAAAATCTTTTAACAATTTTCTTAAAAAGATGACATTATTTTGCTAATATCTGAAAATCGTTTGCAGTCAGAAATCTGTATTTTAGATTAATATTTATTACTTATGTTTCATACATGATTTTAAAAGAATGCTTTCATTATTATATTTTAAATATTATTTAAATGCAATTATTAATGTATAACAAAACAAATTTCTTTTTAACAAAAAGAAATAAAGATGTTTAAGTAAATTAGCAGCGATTGACGTAGACAAAATGGAGATCTATTTAAAAATTTCATTCCATAAAAGAGAATATTTATTAATTATTTTGAAATATTTGAATTATTTATGCGCATTGTTATTTGCAAATAAAATGAGTTCATCAGATTGGAAAAGTTTAGCTGCAAGACTGAAATTATTATCAATAAATGCTTGGTTCACATTTGAATAATTGCTTTTGATCTTACGACACAAAATTTTATTTTCATAAAATTCTTGTATTCATTGCCTATCATGGAGGATGAAGCCGCTGATCAACATTAGCTTTATATTTAAAGTTTAAGCACTCTGCATTTTGATTAAAAAAAAAAAAATCCATATCTGTATTGCTCTCTATAGTAAAAAAGCAGTTACCTTTAGATAGTATATATATCAGCCTTTGACTTCTAGTAAATTGTTTTAAAATTCTTGAATTATATATAAAATAAATCTATTTGTGATATCGAAACCCTGTATTTATGTTTCATTTTTCTCATTTAAATACGATTAATCTTAAAATATGTGTAATTTATTTTCTAATAATTTTAAAAACATGATAAGAATCGAAATTTTTATTGCGTGGAAATCAGCTCATTTATTTTTACAGCTCTCAAATTTTATTATGCTTTATATCTGTTGTTTTTAGGTGCTTTCGTAATTATGTAAATGCGTAGCACCTATAGTTGTCGTTCAGTCCGTCCGTCTGTCTGTCCATTCGCATATAACAACGCAAAAACTACCCAACCGAATCGTTTGAAGTTTAAAATACATAATTAATACATAATTTTGTCAAGTTATTTCAAATTTTATGATAGATCAATTATGCATAGATCAATTACAGGGACAATCAAAAGTATTCCGTTACATTACGGTCAGGGGGGGGGGGGTTCAAATGCATTTTAATCATTTGAAATTTAAAACAAATAATTATTACATAATTTTGTCGTGTCATTTCAAATTTTATAGAAATTGGATGCATAAATCAATGAAAGGAACAATAAAAAATATTCCATGACATTACGGTCAATGGGAAAAAAAAGTTTCAAATGCATTTTAATGGTGTTAAACTAATTCAAACATAATAAAACTGACATGAACCTATGAAGTATATATATACTAAAATATACATTCTGTACAATCTGTGATGCAAAGGATATTTATTTTTAAATTACAGGACCACACAAAAGTATTCCACTACATAAAGCTATACGGAGAAACATTGTTTGTGGGGCGTGTTTTAATTACATTAAACTATTTCGCATTTTATGAATATGATATACGTTGCTGAGGTGTGATAAAAGTTACTTCCTGTATATTTATAGGAACACAAACATTTCTACTACTATGATGTAACTGAAGTACTGTCTACTATATCAGCAAGATCTGAATATTTTAAAAATTTCGTTATCGTACGAACGCACCTCATTTGCTACGCTTCATGTGTAATTTCCAACTTGTTTATTAATTGTTTCTCAAAATTTTTTATTGATAATGCTGTTATTTCGAAGAAGTAAAATTTTTATATTTGTCAAAAATTGTTCTTAATAATGTAAGACATGACTATATGCTAACAATATTTGTTTTAAAATATGTTTTGGAATTTTTTAATAACGTTGTAAGTATTAAAATTAGCTCTGTTTCAGGCGGAATATTGTTTATGTGTCGGATTCGAATTCAAATATTACCGGTTCAGATCGATAAAAAACATTTATGTTGGACTCCGATTTGAATGGAACTTTCGTGTTCAGATAAAATAGAACCCGACCCATTCAGGGATCTAGTCTCGCTGCAAATTTAACATACATTTTTATTTGTGCAGCTTTAAGCGTTGCGCAAATAAGCAAAATTATAATATAATTTTTTTTATAATGTTGCAATATTATAATTTTTCAACATTACAATTTAAGCAACATTATATCATTTTAAACACTCTTACTTTCCTTTGCGTGAAATTTTATATCATCACGAAAATTGAAATGAACTTAAAATGATTTTTCCCATTGACCATATGTAATAGAATACTTTAGACTGTCTATGCAAATGAACTATAAATTCTACACATTTTTTTTTCAATAGCGATCACGGTGTAGTACACGTCAATAACACATAAAAAATACTACGAGCGTCAGAGTTTATTTACAAGAGTTAGAACTCGGCCACACAAACTGGAGCCATAAACATTTTTCATCTACGTTATAAAGTATTAACCAGTAAAAAAAATCCTGCGTTAAGCATAGATTATAAAACACTATCTAAATTTCCTTAATTCTTTAACAAAACTTCGTTATTCAGGGAAATAGGTGTTACTGCCCATAACCAAATATGTATTCCAATACTTTTGAACAGCTCTGTATTTGATTTGTCGGTTGATATGTACACTATATCATGGAGAAATTTAGTTTAGCAAAAAAATACCTAGCTGGATGAAATTTTTCTTTTGGCAGTTTATACGAATAGCTGTAAAACATACTTCAATACTTTTGTTCAGCCCTGCAGTTTACCTAGGACCTTTATTACACGAAAGTATTTTGCTAAAATTAATTATATAGAAAAAATAAAAAATAAACTATTTTTAAACTATTTTTAAACTATTTAAATCATATTTCCAGAAATTATCATCCTTAAACAACCCTGTATCCAGTTCTTTGCGTGACTCTGTATATCATTTAATTCTAATATTCTACAAACATTTCACCATAAACTAAATGCGATTCGACGTAAAGATGCAAAACTTTTTTAAAAACAAACCTTTAAATTAATTACACTCATATTCAATAACTTTTCCGAGCTCTTTTGAGTAACCCTGTATATCTTAATTGTGTAACTATTAGCATTTATGCACACCATATAATGTGAATACATTTAGTGACACTTAAAAGCGCATATCATAATTAAAAATGCATTTCATCCATGGAACAATTATCATACGTAATATACAGTACTTCGAATAGAATATACTTATTTGAAATCTTTTGTGTGTCCCTGTAAATGCTATGCACTTCGTATTATGCGTGAAATAACTCATATTAAGTCTCAGCAACGCATCAATTTGATTACACATGATACCGTTTACCATCGTTAAAATATGTCGCAAACAAGTTCCTCCTTTATTATCACGTATTAGAATTATTTTGTGTGGCCCTGTAAATGAATAACTATTCTTTTAACTGCATATTTTAGTGCTTTTCGTAGATGCAAATAAATGTGAATACGTTTGTCCGGGCGCAACATCTTTAAAATTAATTTGAAACTATTTTTCCCCATTGGCCCTAATATAATCGAAGACTTTTGACTGTCCCTGTAAATAAACTAATCGTGGTAGAAACTTCATTTATAATAGGGTTTGTGCTTGTGTAAACTTCAATAACATGGTAAAATTTCATTGCATTCCGAGTATATTTACGAGAGTTAGAGCGCGGACAGACGGACAGACAAACCGAATGCATAAACATTTTTCAATTTTGTTGAAAAGTGTTAATAAAAATTACTGGAAAAAGAAAACTTTTAATAATACAATTTTTAGTTCGTATCAAATGTTTTCAATTTCTTATTTAATTTTAACTTGAAATTTAATAATAATAATGACATTTAATAATAATAATAATAATAATAATAATAATAATAATAATAATAATAATAATAATAATAATAATAATAATAATAATTTCCCAATTTCAATTATTGTAAAAGTAAACATTTCTTTTAATAAATAATAATAGAACAAAGACCATTTTAAAAATTTCCTATTTCTTCATAAAAAAATGCCCCAGCTATAATTCCTTTCTTTCAATTCGTCTTATTAATACAAAATCCCTTCCTTTTTTGGAAGCTTTCCAATTTTCCATGTGCTTTTGTTTGGTACACTAAAATTTGAGCGATAAATGGATTCACATTGCAAACCTTTTTTGGGGCTTAGTTCACCTCCACCTATCTTCTTCCTCCATGGATGCTTCTATATTGATATTTCAAAGTCATATGATAAAAATAATCAAATAATTCTTGCCTATGATTGATCTAATTGTATCTTTCATGCATTCTGATAGTGTATTACAGGTAATAATGGCACAAAACGTTATTTTTTAAACGAAATTTTAGTCATCTATTCAATAATAGTTTAAAAGGTAAAAAACAAAAACAAAGAAATACTGGTTTAAACCAGTTTGAATTGATCGGAGTTTCAAAGCACATGGTTTTGTTAGTGCTTATTTGGACTTAATGTCGCGGATTTTAGAGTTACATTTTTTGCGTACCCCAGGACATTATACAGCCTCTCTATTAATTTCTTTTTACTATATGGTTGTACGCATATTTTTGGCATTTCGAACATTAGAATGTATGAGTCATTAGCTGTGTTGCAGTAAAAAACATTACACAGCTCTTTTCTATGAATTTATTTTTTTAATCATTGATTAAATTTAAATGTGTTCTATTCCATTTAAAATTTTAATATGGCTTTAATTTTTTTTAAACAAAAATAAAATAGCTGTTTGGCGTACAATTGTTTGTATCCGCAAATGATTCATTCACCATAATAAATTATCAAATAGCTAAGTAAGTTATCTATCAGAAATAGCCATAAAAAGAATAGTAGCAAAACTGATTATAATCTTAATGTTTAGACTAATTTAAACATAACCCAGTTCCAACCAGGAAAAAAAAACAGACCACACTCCGATTCGTGATACACAAAATTTCCGTGAGTATAAACCCGACCCTGACCTAAAAATTCTGTTTGGGAAAAACTATGGATTTGATAACTGACCCGAACCAAATCTGAATCCCGCAGAAATGTTCAAGTGAAGCATAACCCGATTCAAACAAGAAAAAATAATTTTCGTGGCCATGAAATCTGACCCGAACCTAAATATTTTCTTTAAACAAACCCGAAATATGACTCGAACGAAATCTGAAACCGATAAAAATATTCCAGAGAACTATAACCCGATCCCAGCAAGACAAAATACTTTCCATGGTCATAAACCCGACTCAAACCTAAAAAACTTGGTTTGAAAAATCCTGAACTTTGACCCAAACCACATCTAAATCTGACCAAAGTATTCGAAAGAACCATAACCGGATTCGAGTAAGACAAAATAATTTCCGTGGACAGGAACCCGATACGAGCCTAAAACTCCCATTCAAAAAAATACCTGAAATTTGAATCGAACCAAATCTGAATCTGATAAAACTATTTCAAACAAACGCAACCGGATCCAAACAAGACAACATATTTCCATGGATATGAACACAATCCGAACCCAAAAAATTTCTTTGAAAAAATCACGAACTGAACGAAATCTGAACTTGGCAGAAATATTCCAGTGAAGCATATCCTTATTCGAACAAGACAGAATTATTTCCGTGAACATGCAAGAAGATCCGAACACAACAGTTATATTTGAAGAAAAAACTCGAAATCTGAATTGAACCAAATCTGGACTTGACAAAAATGTTCCAAAGAACTATAACCCAATTCAAGCAAGACGAAATAATTTCTATGGACATAAACCCAACTCGAACCTAAAAAATTCGATTTGAAAAAAACTGAAATTTGACCCAAACCACATCTAAATTCGACCAAAATATTCGAAAGAATTATAACTGGATTCGAGTATGACAAAATAATTTCCGTGGACATGAACGAGATCCGAACCTAAAAAGTCTATTTGAAAAAATACCTGAAATTTGAATCGAACAAAATCGGAACCTGATAAAAATATTCCAAAGAGTCGTAACCGGATCTGAATAAGACAAAAAATTTCCATTCACCTGTACCGAATCTGAACCTAAAAAAAATTCTTTGAAAAAAATCACGAAATCTGAACTGAACCAAATCTGAACTTGAAAAAAATATTCCAGTGAAGCATGTTCTTATTCGAACAAGGCAGCATAATTTCCTCGAACACGCAAGAAAACCCGAACCCAAAAATTCCATTTGAAGAAAAAGCCGAAATCTGAATTGAAACAAATCTGTTCCCGACAAAAATATTCCAAAGAACCATAATTGTATTCGAGCAAGGCAAAATAATTTCCAAGGACATGAATACGACCCGAACATTATAACTCAATATCAAAAAATACCTAAAATCTGAACCCGACAAAAATGTTCTAATGAATCATAACCAGATCCGAACAAGACAAAATAATTTCCATGGACATGAAACCAATATATGGTTTGGTAACATTTAGGTTGCAATTACATTACGGTAATTCTTTGATATTTAATATCCCGTTAGGTTACAGTTAGGTCACGGTTAAGTTAAAGTTAGGTTAAAGTTAAATCATATTTGTTTTATGGTTAGAATAAGGATATGTTACAATAAAGTGAAGGCTAGGTTGCATTTATGTTATATTTTATTTATGGTAAGGTACTGTTAAGTCAAAGTTAGGTTACAGGCAGGTTATGGTTACGGTGAAAAAGTTTACGGTTAGGAATTAATCCATAGAGTGGACATTATGCATGATTTGATTAAAAATAACGTTTACTTTTGTTAAATGGCTCTGAAATTATAATACTACATACCAACACTTTAGCTACGAGCGAGTATTGATTTCATTCATGGTATAGTCGGATTTAAGAGTGATATAATTAGTTAATATTAGTTGATATTAATATTTCACTTGGGATTTCTATGTGAAAAAAATAATTAGTTACGTGACTTAACAGTGATTTTTGATAAATATCAACACTTTAACACGAAAATCACACAGTCGTTGGATACATATTCCCTCCTACATTTCTCATCGCTCATTTTGAGTATTTTTAGAGCTTAACATTAGCTGTTTTTTAAACCGATTTTTCGCACAGTCAGTGGCCACGTATTTCAGACAATGCATTTCTGCATGTTTCGAGTTAATGATAAAATCATACAAATTTCAAGTTCGTTTAATATTGTTAATACGGACCCGCGCAACGCCGGGCGGGTCAGCTAGTATTTTTATAAAATTTTAACCATAAGATCAAATGGTGCTTCTTGAATAAATAGGCTTAGTTTTTCTTGTTTTTAATTCACTTTGTGCTGATAAAATTATTTGCAGTATTTTTCCCCTCTGTTACCATGCTTATGGTAACAGAGTGGAACAAAGTGGAACGGAGTAAGAAACTACTAAAAAAACAAGTTTATTTAAACATTGTTCTTGAAGGCTGCACATTCTCGTTTCATGTTCTTAGAACAGAATTAAAAATATTCATTTTTCTTTTTAAATATAAAATAGTAGTTTTTGTGGTGAACTAGTTGCCATAAACATTAGGCTTTAATTTTCTCAAACAAAATGCTTCTTTAATTGTAGTCATTTATATTTATGAATCAATACTACTTATTTATGAAAAAATAACGCAGCGTGAAAGACCACTATTTTCGAATATAAATTTTTGTAAAAGCCTTTAATTCTTGCTTGGTTTGTTTCAAATTTTAGGATAGTTTATAACACAAGATAAAAATGTATTAAAGAAGAAAAGATCATTATTTAAGTAGGAAAGAATTTATAAAAAAGATACACCGCGTCAAATACTACTATTTTCAAATAGCAATTTCTGTAAAAATCGTTATTTCTTGGGTTAAAGCGTCATCCAATTGGCACGCGAATTTGTTAAAATTTGAAAATCTAAGGCGAGCTGTTAGAAATTGAAACACAGATCTATACTAATAAAATAACAAATCGCTCTGTCTGCGTGTGTGTGTGTGTGTGTGTGTGTGTGTGTGTGTGTGTCTGCGATGGCTAGCAAAATCTATGGGACGTACGAAGCTCAAAATTTTTATGAGAGTAGCCCAATATCTCTCCTGATGCACCTGAGCTTTAGAATTTCGAAATTCTATTTATTAACTGAGTAATTAATTAAATTCCAAAGATCACTCTCATAAAAAATCGCCTTTTTTCTTCTTTTTTTCCCTTCATTTAGTTATGGTTGGTTGGTTGCATAAAATTTTCGCATAAATAATTAAAAAAGCTGGAACAGACCTTTAAAATTCATAGACTGGCAAACTGTCAGTTTAAATGATGATTTTTTATCACAGCGGTTGTAAACCATGGAGGAAAAAGATAGGTGGTGGTGAAGTAAACCGAAAAAGGGTCGCAATATTAAACCATTTATCGCTCAAATTTTAATGTCCCAAACAAAAGCATGTGGAAGGGATTTTGTATTAAGACGAATTGAAAGGAATGAATTACAGCTGAAGCGTATTTTACGAAGTAATAGTAATTTTTTAAAATGGTCTTTTTTCTATTATATCATTTATTTTTAAAAAATGTTTGCTTTTAAAATAATTGGAATTGATATATTCGAAAAAATTAAATGTAAAAATAAAATTAAATAAAATATTGAAAACATTTGATTTGAACTAAAAATTGTATTACTAAAAGTTTTCTTTTTTTTTTTTTTTCAGAACTTTTTAATACTTTATAACGTAGATGAAAAAATGTTTTTAATTTAACAATATATTAATAACTCTATGTCAATATATAAAATATAATTATGAAAACATTCTTTTAAAATCATGCGCGAAAACTTAAATAACAAATATTAGTCTAAAATCTAGATTTCAGAGTGCAGACGATTTTAAGACATTAACGAAAGAATGTTAACTTTTCAAGCAAAATCTTAAATGATGCTTCTATATTGATATTTCAAAGTGACGGCTAGGTTACATTTATGTTATATTTAAGTTACGGTAGGGTAATGTTAAGTCGCAGACAGATTATGGTTATGGTACAAAAGTTTACGGTTAGGAATTTGTCCACAGAGTCAACATTACGCATGCTTTGATAAAAATATACACTTTTGTTAAATGGCTCTGAAATTATAATACTATATACCAATCTTTTATCATCGCGTATCGATTTCATTCACGGTATAGTCGGATTTAAGAGTGATATAATTAGTTTGAAATTCAAAATATTTCACTTGGGATTTCTATGCGAAAAAAATAATTAGTTACGTGATTTAACAGTGATTTTTACGGGTAAATATCAACACTTTAACACGAAACTAACGCAATCGTTGGATACATGTTCCCTCCCATGTTTCTCCTTGCTCATTTTAAGTATTTTTAGATCTTAATATTAGTTGTTGTTTTTAAAACCGATTTTTCACAAAGTCAGCTGCGACGTATTTCAGACAATGCATTTTTGCATGCTTCCAGTTAATGATAAAATCATACAAATTTCAAGTTCGTTTAATATTGTTAATACGGACCCGGGCAACGCCGGGCGGGTCAGCTAGTTATAACATATGATAAAAATTTATAAAAACAATGCCACATGAAATACCAGTATTTTCGAATAGTAGTTTTTTGCAAATGTCTTAAATTCTACCTTGATCTGTTTGAATATGTCACATTGAAACTTCATGATAGCTTATAACACATAATAAAAAGTTATATTAAAAAATTGCCTGGTCTAATCCCTCTATTTTTTAATAGTATTTTTTGCAAAAATCTTAAATTCTTGCTTTAAAGCACCACTACCTCGACTAATATATGATAAGTTTTTTTTTTTTTTTTTTTTTTTTTTTTTTTTTTTTTTTTTAAACTAAGCAGTGCGTTTGTCATAGCACATGATATAAATTTACAAAAGAGAATGCACCGCCAAATACCACTATTTTCCAATAGTAATTTTTGTAAAAATCTTTAAATTCTTGCTGGATATGTTTGAAACATTAAGATTTATACAATACATGATATAAACTTATAAAAAAATGTGTCACATCAAATATCGCTCCACTATCAATCAGCGTTCCGTTCCCTTCGGTTACTTTTTCCCCACTCTGTTACCATCAATTTAAGCTGGTTTATTTCACTAAAAATTTTATCAATCATCATTTTGAATAATTAATTGTGTAACTTTAACTAATATTTTATTTATGTAATATTTTTTTTATAATTTAACTGAAAAAATGTGAATGCACATTTAATTAAAACTTATGATTTTTCCAAAAAAGTAACAGAGAGGAAATCTTTTGTATTTTACAAAAATAAAAATAATCATAACAAAACAACAGTTAGAATTTTCTGAAAGTAGCAATCATGTAATTAAAGGAAATGTGATATTTACTGTTTTAGGTGTTTTATTTTTTTAAGTAAAAATTTTTGACTGTTGGTAACAGAGGGGAAAATTTTACTGTTGCAAGTTCATACTTTATTTTTTATTTGGCATTCCAAATCAAAAAGTGAACTGCTATTTTCAGTTTTATATACGGGTGATTCTACGATAAGAGGTAATTTGTACGGCAATCTGTTTAAAACAGATTTTTTTATTCTATATGTTGCTATTTTTTGCAATGAATCGCATCATCTTAATATACTTTATTAAATAACATTACGATTGAATGCCTAATTTAAACACATTTTTCTGAAATTTCTTACAAAGTCTAAAAAATCCCCTCCCCTGGCATGTCCCCTTGCCGGTTTCAATTTAACTTTCAAACAATACATATATTTTTTTTTCCGCCAGATGCTTAGCTAAAGTATGTTTAATTGGAATTTAAATAATTATACTTACGTATTATAAAATAAAAAATAAAATATTTTTTTTAATTTCAAATAATTTTTAAAATTAACTTTTGTCCCGCTTTTTTTGTGTCTCTCCCCTGTCAAATTTTGTTCCGCTGAAACAAATATAAATTCAACGATGGCTATATTGGAAGTAGTGCTTAAGGACATCTATCGGCTTGAAGTTAGCAATACTAAACGCGCAAGCCATTTAAGCGTCGCCATTTTTAGTTGCTGCGATGCGACCGTGTTTTGTAGTGGTTTCGCACAGTGATCGTGTATCTCCCCTGGTAAGTCATAAAACTTATAATATTCATTTAATTCAATTGCATTTACTGCCCTAATTAAACAATACGGTAATACTTAAAATGAAATACACAATTAACCGAAAAACTAATTCAATCAGTTAAAAAGTTTGAATTTACACGAAAATGTCTCTCCCCTGCCGTATTTCCCCTGGCACGATAACTGCCAGGGGAGCGAGTCACTGACCAGAAAAAGTTATAAAATATGTATAAAGTGACTTGCCCTTATATGAAAAAGTAAATAAACGGGACAAAAATCATAATTTAAAGGTTTTTGATCAAACTCAAACTTTCCTTTTTGGCCGAATTCTCCATGTTTTTGAACCTTTTATCGTAGAATCACCCATACAAGAAATGTTTTAGTATCGTCTAACATTTTTATAAGTTGCATTTAATTTTTTTTTTTATTTGTGGAAAATTTCCCAAATGTACAAGCTTTTTTGAAAATGACCCATATAATCATCAAGCAAGTCTTAAAATAGTTTTCAAGAAATCAATGATTCCAAAACCAACAGTCTGATACCAGAAAAGGTACAACATGATTATGCAAGTCATCGAATAAAAACCAGAAGATATTATAAGGTACTTTTTTATATTTATTATGCAAATAAAATCTCAGCTATTTAATTCATTATAAATCTCAACATATGTGATAAATCTGCCCATGAAATTAGCCTTCAGGTTTTTTGTTATTTTTTTTTTTTTAAATAAAAGTTTATCAAGGTGCGTTAGATTTCATCGTTTTACACTATTTATACGTATATCTGTAAATCTATAAAATGTAATATTAGATGTATCTAAAAATCCATGCGCAGTCTTATGTAATACACATTTAAAAAAAGAAAAAAAAATTGCCAGGTGTGGTTTACAATTTCAAAACTTTTTTCTATCTTGTGCATGTTAATACTTCCTGAAAAATGCAGCATAGCAGTGCCACCGATTAGGTGGTTTAAACCAAAATCTAATTAGCAACAACTTACGCCAACTTATTACTGAATCTAAAGTTTGATAAAAATCAATGCATTAGTTTTTGAACTAGAGCTATTGCACAATCTTAAAAAAAATCTGCATAACAGCGTCACATGTTGAGTAATGTACCCAAACACTAATCAGGATCAATTTTTTACCAGGTACTAACTGAATCTGAAGTTTGATGAAAATTCATGCATAAGTTCTTGAGATACAATTATTGAGACATCGTGAAAAATGCAGCATAGCAGCGCCATCTGTTGGGCAATTTACACAAAAAACTAAACAACACTAATTTTTACCAGGGACTAACTGAATCTGAAGTTTTAGAAATTTTCATGCATTAATTCTTAAGATAGAGTTATTGCAATAATCACGAATATTGCACCATGACAGCGCCACCTGTTGAGCGATTTGCACAAAACATAATCAACATCATGTAATATCAAGTACTAACTAAATATAATTTTTTATGAAAATCCATGAGCTAGTTCTTGAGATATGGCTATTGTAGAAATTGTAAATAATGCAGAATAACAGTGCCACCTGTTGAGTGATACACTCCAAAACCTAATAAGATCTTGTTCATATCAAGGTCTAACAGAATCTAAAGTTTTGTAAAATTCCGTGCTTTAGTTCTTGAGATAGAGCGTCCACAAAATTTTTGTCACATACAAACTGACTGGCTGACAGACTCGCACACAGTTTGTAAAAACATGTTTTTCGACTTCTCTGACCCTAAAACATGTAAATCCGTCGAAAAACTTTCACGAATTCAATACTTTTCTTTTTGTAAAGATAGAAAAAAAATAAAAATGTTCAAAATATCAATAATTAAAAGAATAGTAAGGATTTTAAACACTTTTACAAACTTTTAAAAATTGCAATTACTTATCACACGTAGTATAGGATAAATCTTGCAATCGTCTTCAAAATCGATTTTTTTTTTTTTTTTTTTTTTTTTTTGATGGATTTACTCATTTTAGACACTACAGATTCCGTAAAAAATATTTTTAGAAAAAAAAAATGCCATCCGTCCTTCCGTCTGTCTATCTGTCTGTGGTCTGTAAACGCTCTATCTCACGAATAAACTGAGATAGGGATTTGAAATTTTGTATGTACTTTCAAGGAAGGTCTCCATTGGGGGCATACTCAGAATTTTTTGAAAAAAATACGAATTAAACTACTCATGTAGGTAATAAAGGATCTGTGAAAATTAGCGACGGAATTACATTATTAGATATGTAAAAAAATAAAATAGTTTGGAATAATTGGCGTGAAAAGCCGAAAGCGACGCAGGATTTGGCGAGCAGTGCATTTCCTCGCCAAAAGCAGACGATTTTAACGAATCTGAAAATTGATTTTAATTGACTTCACTGTTAAAAATCTGCAGCATTTACTGCAATGTCACTCCACTACTTTTATAGAATATCTCTCTTCTGACCAATGAGAATGCTCCATAGCACGGTGAATTGACCGTGTCATACACTGTTAAAAATCTGCTGCATTTTGTTGCAACGCACTCCACCGCTTGTATATAATATCTCTATTACAACCAATGAGAAAGCTCCATTTCACGGCCAAGTAACCGTTCTCTATAGAAGCAAGGGAGTGCGTTGCAACAAAATGCAGTAGATTTTTTACAGTGTATTTTACAATTTGGAACAATTTTAATCAATTTAAATTGTGTTTTAAATGATAAAATATATTAATTTCATTTTGTTATAAGTACATATAAACGTATATGACAAAATTACACTTAAAGTAAAGTAAAAATGCAAAACTAAAATTACTTAAACTAAACTTATTTAAATAAATTGAACATATAAAGTTTTTACTTTAAAAAGTATTCGAAGCGTAAAAGCGTATTTTTCAAAATTTCGTTTTTTCGCCAACCGGAGATAAATCGCCAAATAAACGAAATTTTTATTATTTTTTTACGGACATTATAAGGAGGTTCCGCCGAAATTTTTTTTATAAACATATATAACTATATGAGAAGAACATTGTGTAATTTTTTCAGATTTTTCTGAGTATGCCCGTATGGAGACCTTCCTTGTTAGTATGTAAGAATGGAACGAAGCCTATTTAATATCCGCAACCTTGATTATCCGGAATTATTTTTGGGGGGCTCTCGAAAAATTCGTTCTGATGAAAGGTACATAAATTTTTTCGAAAATTTTTATTGTAAGGAGAGGGTGTAAAAAACAATAAAATAGCACAAATTTTGCATAAAGACAGAAGTCGATCGAATTATTAGTTGTCGAGATATTTGTAATTCAGTTTTCCCCATCCTTCGATTTTTCACGACTTTATATTTCATGCAAATTTCAATTCATAGATATAATTTAATTGGAAAAAAGAAGCTCAATCCGACGCAGTAAACTGTTAGTTAATATGGTTATTGTTTTTGGAGCTATAAGAATGTTTCTTTTACGCAATTCGGTACTACTTGAGTAGTTTGGCGTTTTATATAATTTGTCGAAATTGGTTCATCAGCAATTCATTAATAGAGCATTACTATGTATTTTAAAATTATTTAAATATACGTTTAAATTTTGTTTTGGAATTGCAATGCATTTTATAAATAGTTTACACATGTTTCATTTTCATATACAATCGACTCTCGTTAATTCGAAATCGGATAATTCGAATCTTCGCTTAATTCGAACTAAACATGAAGTCCCAAAATTTTCAATAGCAGAATAATGTTAAAAATTTTCATTAATTCGAACTCATTTTCTCTAGACTTCGTTTAATTCGAACTGACGAGGATTCCCATTTTTAATTTTTTTTTCTTTCTCACGGATTACAGATCATTTGAATAACTTTCTTCCTTTGATTTTTGTGAAAATTGTTCCGGACGAGTATACATATAATCCAATGCATTTGATATCCACTTTCTGGTGCCTCGTCTGTCCATCAGTGACGCTTTAAATCTTTCTTTCATTGTGCTTGTTTCTAATCTTTTAATTAATTTATGTATTTATGCATTCTAATTTAATATTAAGTCATATTCTAATGATAACAGACGAAATTAAATTAAAAAAAAACCATAACATTAATTTATTTGTAATAGTACCATTATAGCATGTTTTCATTTCATATTTTTCATAATTCGAAAATTTCTTGTGGTTCCGACGAGTTTGAATTAACGAGAGCTGACTGTATTATATTATGGATATGGATGATGAGTAAGTATTACGGTGGTCTCCAACGACTAGTCTAAATATGCAGTTATTATTACTTACCCATCATACGTAGTATAGGGTAAAAATGCAATAAGGGTAAAAATTGTCCCTTTAAAGTTGTGAACAAAAATTCGTTTTCGGATTAGATTGAGATGATCTGTGTTTTATATTAAGAGGATTGCGACTTTAACTTCCCATATAAACGTTGTTAGCTGAAGAATATTCTAATTCTAAACCTCCTTAAAATTTTGCATCTGCATTCTTTGAGATGCTCTGTATAAGTAACTATAAAAATTTAACGGTCCGCTCTGTTTATTCTCGACAAAGGCTTTTTAGATGCGTTCGCGTAATTATGTAAATACGTAGCACCTATGGTCGTCTTTCAGTTCGTTCGTCTGTCCGCATATAACAGCGCAAAAACTACCCAACCCAATCGTTTTAAATTTAAAATATATAATTATTACATAATTTTGACGAGTCATTTCAAATTTTATGAAAAACTATTTCAGATTTTAAGAAATTGATATGCGTTGCGGAGCTTTACTATACAAGTTAATTCCTCTATAATAGAAAACATTTAGTATTTATAGGGACACACAAAAGATTTCAGATCAGTTTTGAATTCAGGGGGTGGCCCAGAGGGGGGACATAGGCGGAGCAATAAAATGTCCCCCCCCCCCCAGGAAAATTTGAAATTTTGCGTTTTCAATGGTCAAAAAGTACAATCCCCCACCGGAACTCTATAATGTCTCCCCTCCCGGAGCCACTGAAGTCCCTCCCGAAGAAAAGTGTCTGAATTCAACACTGTTTCAGATACTGTATTATATCCGAAGTACTGCATATTTTAAAAACTTCGTTTTAATACGAGCGCACCTCATTTGCTACGTCTGGCGTGCAATTTCCGACTTGTTACTTCAAAAGTACTTTTCTTTTAAATACCGCCAGTCGTCCTAATAATTACAAAAGAAAAAACAATTTAAAAATTAAAACTAAAACAAACAGGATATTCTAAGAAGAAGAAGAAGGAAAAAAAGAAAGAAAAAAAAAAAGCACTTTGAGGTGTCTGGCGACTTGACCCGAGGTGCATCTTTCCTGCTGGAGAGTTTCACAGTTCTAGGTCACGAGCATGAGCCCCCAGCGGCTATTAGGAGTGAACTTGTATGCATAATTCGTTTGTTTGATCGACACACACTATTTGTAGATTCGAAATTAGGAAAATTTAGTCTTTAAAAACATGAAAGCCGGCAGAACGAAATTCATATGACAGGCAAAATTTTGGAACTAAAATGCCAATAGTCCCTTTTTTTTTTTTTTTTTTTTTTTTTTTTTCAACATTGTTGCAAAGTGTTTAGGAATTCAGCTTGTCTAGTCGTCTGTCTGTTTCTGTCCGGTCGTTTATCTGTCTGGCCATGTACATCTAAATGCACTTTGTAAAAATACTCTGATTCTTATTTTATTTTCTTCAGTGGTGAAGTAGTAAAAACAGCAGAAGGTCTACTACGGTCTAAGCAGAGGGTATACGCTCAAGGCAGAGGGTATACCCTAGAGTATATATACTTATAGCTTTCTTGGGAAACAGAGGGTATACGGTGTTCCTTTAAAAAATACAGAGGATATACGATGTATACCCTCGTATAATCTCCACTACACCCCTGATTTTCTTGGAATCATGCATTTACTCTTTTAATTTCATAAATTTATTTTAATTATTCTATTGTGGTAAGACACAACAGCTTTTATTATTTTAAACTTTTTTTTACATTTTTCCTTATAAGTGTATTTTATAATGCTAGGTATGAGATTTCCATAGTTTTAATCAGTTTAACTTTTTATACTCCGACGGTATTTTAAATTACTAGTAGAATTGTAATCTTATAACAAATATCTCATTCATTTTCTACTGTGTGACATAATGAAATACACATGCATAAAATAAAAAATATATAAAAAATGCAAATATTGGAACAACGAATTTTAATTTGAGGCGTAAATGTAACGGGCTTATTTTAAGTGTCCCCTGTAAATGAACTAAAAATGCTAAACGCTCCATTATCAATAGGAAATATGCCATAGCAAACATCAAAAACATATCAGTTGCATGACAATCTAAATTCATTTATTTCAACCTATTATATAGTGATCAAATAAATAAAGATTACTATTCAGAAGTAATGGTAGTCATTGGCTCAACCGCTTCATTGATTAAACAAGGCAAAGGCTACTATTTAAAAATGAAGAAAAAAGTGTCTTCTTGTTGCCTACCCGTCTATTTGGGGATTATTTCTTTGTTTTTTAGATTTTATAAAATTTAAATAACTTTTGAAAATGAGTTTTTATTTATCAGTTTACTGTTATTCGTTTTTTAAATGCAATCCAAACTATGGAATGAGAAATATTTGCTAATTTGAAACAATAAGTATCAGGCAAGTACAAATATAAAATTCAAACTAACGATTTTTTTTTATAGTAAGGACAATAAAGTGACAGTATGCTAAAATGGGATCAAACAGCACATTTCCCATTTCTGCCTGAAGCTGATTTTGAAAATCCATAATAACAATGTTTTGCCTTCTGGAAAAGTCGCTATTTTCGTATTGAATATTTTGACACTGTGTCAATGATTAGAAAAAGAAAAATACTATTATTTTCGTGGCAAAGAATCAAAATGCCACATACGACAAATTGGAATTGTAAATATTAGAAAAATGTATGCATATTAGATACTTCGAAATAGTCATTATCCAAGTTTCTAAGAAAGTTTAGAAACGTCACGAAAATGAATAGTATGTATCATGCCACAATGCTACAAAATGACATAAAATAAGAACAAGTTGGAAATTGCACGTAAAGCGTAACAGATGAGGTGCATTCGTACGATAACGGAGTTTTAAAAATATTCAGATCTTGCTGTTATAATAGACAATACTTCGGATGCAGTGTAGTAGTCGAAATCTTTTTTTTTCCTGTAAATATACAGAAATAGTAACTCTTATTACACCTCAGCAACGTATATGATATTCATAAAATGTGAAACAGTTTAGTATAATTAAAGCGTACTAAACAATGTTCTCCCTATACCTTTATGTAATGCAATACTTTTGTGTGGGCTTGTAAATCAATAACAAATGTTCTTTGCACCACAGTTTGTGCAAAATGTATATTATAATATGTACTTCATAGATACATATCAATTTTATTATGTTCGAATGAGTGTAAAACCATTAAAATGCATTTGAAACTTTTTTCCACATTGACCATCATGTAATGGAATGCTTTTGATTATTCCTGTAATTGATCTAATTCATCCGATTTCCATAAAATTTGAAATGACTCGACAAAATTATTTAATAATTACATATTTTAAATTTCAAACGATTAAAATGCATTTGAAACTTTTTCTCCATTGACCATAATGTAACGTAATATTTTTGATTATCCCTGTATTTGATCTATGCATTCGATTTTCATAAAATTTGAAATGACTCGACAAAATTATGTAATAATTATGTATTTTAAATTTCAAATGATTCGATTGGGTAGTTTTTGCGTTGTTACATGCAGACGGACGGACTGAACGACAACTATAGGTGCTACGTATTTACATAATCAAGAACGCACTTAAAAATGCAATTTAGGTAGATTTCGTAAGAAATGTTATCTACTGCACTCGTTACCATGGTACGACTTTTGAAAAATCCTTTCATAACTTTTCATTATATGAACTCAGGAACCCAAAACTAACCCCATCTAAACTAGTCGTTGGGGGCCGAATCATACTTTTAATAAAAATAATGTATTTTAAAATTTAAAAAACTTCAATATTTAATTTTAATGCTTTGTGAAATCTTCAGAAATTGAGTTTCATTTTGCTAATTATTATTATCGTTACTAGAAGATAGCCCGTCAAAATGACGTGTTTCCATTTTTAAAAGGATGGTAAAACATTACAACTTTGGTCAATCATAGCCACTTTAGGTTTAAACAATTTTGAAAAATACAAAACTTGAACATAAGAGAAAAATCTAGAAAAAAAAATCAATAGAAATCTGCATTTAAAATTATAACAAAACTATCTGGTGGATGGGGAGGGATTGTAATGAACAAATGGTAAATGCATAAATTTTAACAGAATAAAGTAAGGTAAAATATCAATTATAAAAGAATATATTGTGAAACTACAGCCAAAAAATATTTTAAAATATTGAGAGAAAATAATAAAACAATCCAAAACGTATAAAAAAATTTCCCCTTTTGGCCATTTCCAGACGAATATGAGAGGGTAGCTAAATTATTAATTGAATGGGTAAAATAATGGCATAGAATATGCAGCTAACGAATTTCACTCACAAAATTACAGTAATTATTTCACAAAAACATACAAATTAACATGCATTAATAATGCAAAACATGTACTAATAATGCTATTTTAAAACATTTGTGAATTAACTATTTTATACCATTGGTTTGGTTTGGTTTGAGTGAACAATGCTTTGGGGTCTATAGCTACAAATGGCTGTTACCTCGAATGATCCATAAACCACAGAAACAAATACAGAACACTTTATTATTACAAGAATTCCAGTACATACATTTTAATACACATCACAGGGACAACACCCGCACACCCATGCCGCTAGCTGGACTCGAACCAGGGTCCAGCGGTGTGGGAGGAGCTCACGCTACCGACCACGCCACTGGATCGGCATTTTATATCATTAGCAAATACTTAAAAGAACAACAACAACATGAACAACATACATCTGACTTGTGTGCTCGACATGAAGCCCGCTTATAACCCATCGTCAATATACAGGGACGAGATAGCACACAAGGAAATATTACAACACAAGAGAAGTACAACCAGGAGCTCCGCACAAAGAGTGTGTGCAATGAAGCAAGTGGGATTCGAACCCACAACCTCACGATGGCGGCGTGATGTCTTAACCACTCAGCCACTGAGGCCCACTTAAAAGAAAATACTTTATAAGATCGAAAACAAATGTCAACAATAAAGAGTAAACAATCGTGATTCGTTATGTGGCAATAAAGTCATTCACGGCTGTAAAAAAAAAAAAAAATAAATAAAAATAAATAAAATAAAATAAAAATAAATAAATAAAGCAACACGAATATAAAAATTCTAATATTGTATTTAAAACGTGGTTTTCTTAAATAAAAAGTTTTAATTAAACACTGTTAAAAATTTGACTGTTTTGCTGCATCGTCATTACACAGCTTGTATAGAAAATTATTACTTTACCGTATTACTCTGTTAAAAATTTGACCCATTTGTTGCAGCGTCCCTCCACAGCTTTTATAGAATATCTCTTTTATGACCAATGAGAATGCTCCATATCACAGTAAAGTAACCGCTTTATATAAAAGCAGTGGAGTGATGCTGCAGCAAATGGGTCAAATTTTCAACAGTTGCTGCAGCATCACTCCAACGCTTTTATAGAAAACGGTTACATAAGACAACGGTTATGGTTGGGCGAGTTCAGCGCAACCTACCAAAGTGACCAATGTTACCGACCTATTGTAGGGAAGGACGAAAGCGAATTGTTGTACCAATGAAAACTATCCTGTTAAATTGTAGCTGAAGTCACAATTCACCTTGATTTTCATTTCGTACCACTTTACAATCGGTCGGTAACATTTACCACTTCGGCAAGTAACAGGTAAGTTCCGCTGAACACGCCCTTTGTATGCGCTGTAAAAAATTTGACCCATTTGCTGCAGCGTCACTCCACCGCTTTTATAGAAAACGGTTACTTTGCTGTGTTATGGAGCATTCTCATTGGTCATAAAAGAGATATTCTATAAAAAATGTGGAGTGACGCTAAAGCAAATGGGTCAAATTTTTAACAGTGTACTGCTAAAAAATTGACTCATTTACAGCAGCGTCACTCCACAGCTTTTATAGAATGTCTCTTTTATGACCTATGAGAATGCTCCATAACACAACAAAGTAATCGTTTTCTATAAATGCGGTGGAGTGATGTTGCAGCAAATGAGTCAAATTTTTAGCAGTGTGAATATTGTGTTTGAAATAGGGAAAAGATTTCAAAGCACAGTAAAATGTAGTGACATCATTTACAGCTCAAACTGTAAATCTGACAAATGAGAGCGCTCCATTACGACTCTGGAACGTTTGCATTGGACAAAAAATTGATAGCCTTTAAAATTGGAGATAACTTTTCACAATGGAATTTGTCATTGGTTACAATAAGTGTTTTTTCTCATGGATGGGTTGACCCCGGAATCGTTATACACGGAGGGATTTTATATATATAATTGTAATAAATACTGCTCTTTGTTTTGAAATTAAAATTTGTTCAAAAACTAAATATCAAGTAAAAAAAAAAAAAAAAAAAAAAACTTTATCATTTGTATTTGTAGAAATCTATTGTTATTTTAAAAATGTGCTTATCTACAATACAAACTCTTTAATAGTAAAATCTTCATTCTGTTTGTATTATTATGAAAATAAAATACAAATGAAAATTCCGTCATTTTTGACGGGGTTATTATACTAGTATGAAAATAAAACATGTGAAAACTATTTATACAATGCATTGCAATTCCAAAACAAAATTTAAATATTGTTAATATGCATAGTAATGCTCTATTAATGAATTGCTGATGTACCAATTTCGACAAATTATATAAAACGCCAAACTACTCAAGTAATACCGATCTGCGTAAAAGAAACATCCTTATAACTCCAAAAATAATTATAATATAAACTAACAGTTTACTGCGTTATATTAAGCGTCTCATTTTCAATTAAAATATACCTCTGAATTGAAATTTAAATGAAATACAGGGTCATGAAAAATCGAAGAATGTGGAAAACAGGATTACAAATATCTCGGTAACTAATAATCCAATCGACTTCGTTCTATATGCAAAATGTGTGTTATTTTATTGCCTTTTACGTTCATTCCTTAGAATAAAAACATTCGAAAATTTTTATGTACCTTTCATCGGAACGAATTTTTCGAGAGTCCGAAAAAAATAGTTCCGGATAATCGAGGTTGCTGATATTAAATAGGCTTCGTCCCATTCTTACATACTAACTACATACAAAATTTCAAGTCTCTATCTCAATTTTTTCGGGAGATAGAGCGTTTACAGACAGACAGACAGACGGACGGCAATTTTTTTTTTTTTTTCTAAAAACATGTTTTTCGGAATCTCCACTATCTAAAACGTGTAAATCCATCATAAAATTTTTTTCGATTTTCAAAACGATTGCAAGACTTACCCTATACTACGTATGATGGGTAAGTAAAAGTTTATATTTATACATATGTATGTATGTACTAAATTTTGTCCGCGCGGTAAAAGTCGCAATTATGCACGGATCGTCTTCAAACTTGTCAAAAACATTGAAATGACGAATATCTCGGCGGGATTGCTAATGGGTAAAATCGGCTCAAGGGGATGGAAATGGGGAGGGTAAAAAAATGCAGTAAGTTTTCGTAGTTTTACATATTATTCCCAAGTAGATTAATTATTATTATTATTTAATCCACGAACTCTAAGGAAGAAAAAAAAAGAACGAACTTTTAAAAATTCCTTAAAAATCGGCTTTTATAGTTTTTCTTCAACTGATATAATATTTTAGTGTATTTTTTCATGCTGAATCGAATGGTACTAAGCGAATTCTTTTAAATCTATTAGTTCGTGAGATACTTTACATTTTCCCAATTTGGCGATTTCTTCGGCGCAAAAACCTGAAATTTTCAATCCTTATCTATATATATAAAAGAAAGTCTGGATTTCGTATTAATCACGACACAAAAAAATCTACCGAACCAAAAATCTTGAAAATTGGGGTAAAAATACTACTTATAACATCGAGTGCCGCTAAGAAGGGATTTTCGAAAATTCCACCCCTAAGGGGGGTAAAAAAAGAACGAACTTAAAACAAAATTCCTTAAAAATCAGCTTTTGAAGTTGTTCTTCAGCTGATATCATATTTTAGTTTATTTTTTTCATGCTGAATCGAATGGTACTAAGCAAATTCTTTTAAAACCTTTAGTTCGTGAGATACTTCACATTTTCCAAATTTGGCGCTGTCTTCGTCGCTAAAACCTGAAAATTTCAATCTATCTATATATAAAAAAAGTTTGGGTTTCGTATTAATCATCGTACAAAAAAATCTATTGAACCTACAATTTTGAAAAAGAGATCTATAATCAGGTTAACATGATTATATACGCTATATTTAATTATCTCAATATATATAAAACGCTAAGTGAATTTTCTTTCCGGCCGCTTATAACTTAAGTTTTACTAGATAGATTTTATTGGAACTTACATTGTGTTGTATAATTTTTCAGAAATTTTGTAATAAATAAAATATAGCATTCTATGTTGTTTAATTGACTACTTATGGAGATGTTTTAGATCAGATGAACCCAACTACAAAAGGTTGGCTTTATTTGAAAGGTTCCGCTGAATGAATTTTTATTTGATTAAGACTGTTAACATGTTGACCGCTACGTCATTCATTGGTGACTAACATTGAACTTTCCGTTTAGATGACTGACTTTTCACCGATGACAAACAGACTAAAATATGATATAAAACTAAAAATTACTATCATATAAAAATTTCTTTTGATTCAAAGTTTCTTTAAAAAAAACTGACCAGCGTAGCGGGCGAAGGCTGCTAGTTATATAAAAGCTGCTCATATAAAAAAGAAAGAAAAACACAATATTTCAGAAACTAATTCAAATTAGCAAATTTTTAAATTATAAGTTTCTATGAAATCCTCAAATCTATAGAGATAAATGACTTTCATTTTCTCGCATTGCATTTCATATTCTAAACGAAGTAGTTAAAGCATGTAAGTATGGGGGGAGAAAACTAGATTTTAAAATAATATATTCGATTCTACACTCAGGTTTGAAGAGCACTTCTATTATCATTTTCAGGCACATTCACAATAGATTTATTGTTACTACTAATTCGGTCACGACACATTTCGTGCTGCATCAGTTACTCCGGCAGCGAAATTTGATAAAATTATATAATACTTATACATATATAATTCTTTTTTATCAGTTACAGTTAGGGTCGATCGATTACCGACACGTGTGCTTTTCGTTGATCTTACACAAAAATAGCCTTAGGGAAGAATTGGAGATATTTTTTGGTTCTTTTTTCTTTTTAGCTGAAATCTTTATTTATTTATTCATTTATTTATTTCTCGTTCAAGCTTTTTTATTCTAAATTTTAAGGGCAGCAATTTAGATCCACAAATGCAAACTTAAAGCATTAGCTTTTAAAAATATCATTTTCGGAAAGTAAAGTTTCCTCTGTGACCTTCAGTATCAGTAACGGATCTAAACACAATGACTAATTATTTATGTAAAATTTTAACTTTTTTAGGTGCGTTCGTAATTATATAATACGTAGCACCTATAGTGATCGTTCAGTCCGTCCGTCTGTCCGTCCGTCTGTCCGTCCGTCCGTCTGTCCGTCCGTCCGTCTGTCCGTCCGTCCGTCTGTCCGCATATAACAACGCAAAAACTACCCAACCGAATCGTTTGAAATTTAAAATACATAATTATTACATAATTTTGTCGAGTCATTTCAAATTTTATGAGAATCGGATGGATAGATCAATTACAGGGACGATCAAAAGTATTCCATTACATTACGGTCAATGGGGAAAAAAGTTTCAAATGCATTTTAATCGTTTGAAATTTAAAATACGCAATTATTACATAATTCTGTCGTGTTATTTCAAATTTTTTGATAATCGTGTGCATAGATCAATTACAGGGACAATCAAAAGTATTCAATTACATTATGGTCAATGGGGAAAAAGTTTCAAATATATTCTATACGTTTGAAATTTAAAACACATAATTATTACATAATTTTTTCGAGTTATTTCAAATTTTATGAAAATCGGATGCATAGATCAATTACAGGGAAAATCAAAAGTATTCCATTACATTACGGTCAATGGGAAAAAATGTTTCAAATGCATTTTAATCGTGTTACACTCATGCGAACTTAATAAAATTTATATGCAACTATAAAGTACATATTATACTATACATCTTACATAATTTGTGGTGCAAAGAACATTTGTTATTGATTTACAAGGCCACACAAAAGTATTCCATTACATAATGGTATAGGGAGAACATTGTTTGATGAGCGTTTTAATTGTAATTCACTATTTACAATGTTATGAGATTGATATATGAAAGTAATATTTTTAAAACTTCGTTATCGTTCGAACGCACCTAATTTGCGACGCTTCACGTGCAATTTCCAACTTGTTTTTTTTTTTTTTTTTTTTTTTTTTTCTTCTGAAGAGAATAATAAAATTCTTCTACAGAGCCGTAGCTAAGGGGTTGCTATGGACGGTTCAGCCACCCCTAAAACATTTTGAGCCTCCCCTGCTATGATTACTACTACTATGATTCCAAAGGTCACTAAATGAATGTATGTTCCGAAAATCCAAATGAAATTCTGGTCAAAAATCGAATTTAGTTTTGAAGCCCTTTCGCAGTTTTGCAAAAATACAATTGCAATTAAAATATGCTTTTCAAAACCTCGCTCATTCTGTTTGCACAAAGGAAGCTAATATGATGTTTAATATTGCACTTGATATAACTCGAATTTTACAGCCCTGTTTTTCTGAGCAGTTCCTCGCAGTTCTTCTATCATTATATGCACATTCATGACGGATTTATTTTTCCACATTTCTCACAGGTACAGAATTAGTTTTTTTAATGATGTTAATTAAAAAATTCAAAGGGCCTTAAAATAATTAAATAATAATAAGAAGAAGAAATAAAATAAAATACTTTTCTATGTTTCGTTTAATACGTATTTATGCATTTTTATTTTATGCATGTTATTTTAGCTTTTCATTATTATAAAACAATCTAGTTAAAATATCTTTTCTTTGCCACTGAATTAGTAAATACTATTAACAATATGTAAATAATATTCCAAATTCCCCCTAATCTCCTAAATTTATGGATCCACCTTCACTCCCCCAATCATACAATGAAGTTTAAAATATTTAGAAATCTTTGTTTTAATAATAATAATAAAATCTTCTGTCCTATTTCTTGCTTTCCATTAACAATCAAAAATTAATTATATAAATTTACCCCCCTTACCTCCGAAATCTTTCCTCCTCCAGAATTCAGAGTTACAGATTTTGAAAATTCATTTAAACAAACAATCTATAGCAGTCTTTTCTCGTTAGTAAATAAATAAATAATTATTTAACTCCCCCCCCCCTTAAGCTTCAAATTTATTCTCTCTTTCTTTCCTCTTTTTAAATACAAAGCAGTTAAAAATATTTTTTTATCTTCATTAAAAATAAAGAAAGAGAAAAAAAAAAAAAAAAAAAAAAAAAAAAAAAACATTAAGGCCCCACACTGGGCACAGAAAAAGACCCGGATGACAATGCAAAGTCTATGAGAGCGTTCTTTTCAAATATCTTGCTCAAATTTTAATATTTTTGCATGATCTAGCACAAGATAGCTGAGGACGATCTACAACCGGCCTAGTTTTTACTTTTTCGATTTTGCTTATATATTTTTAATATTTCGATAGTTTCAATTTCAGAACCGGTTTAAACCGATTTCGAAAGTTAAAATAATTTAAAAAAAGAAAAAAAAATCTGAAACCAAAACTCAAAAAGTAAAAACTAGGCCGGTTGTGGATCGTCCTCAACTATCTTATACAAAAAAATCATGTAAAAATATTAAAATTTGGGCGAAATGTTTGAAAAGACTGCCCCCCATAGACTTTACATTATCATCCGGGTCTTTTTCTGTGCCTGGTGTTGCGGCTTAATAACTTCAATACATTATTAGAAAAAAGTGCAGTAGGATAGGAATGGTTTCTTTTATTCAAACAACCCATCACCATACTGTCCTCTGTCGAAGGAACCATAGAGTAATGGCCTGTGCAAAGTACTGTGCGGATGTCCTTTATTTTTTAAACTTTACAACAAAAAATATACAGTTATATAATAATTAGATTTGCTGCAGTTATGTAGTATATGCGATGATTGTTAATATCCTGTTTCTAAATAGAAACGAAAATAACGAGTAACGAATTCTTTTTAATGGGTAGCAAGTTTAAAAATAACGATATCATACGGTTATTCATTTTGACGTTACTTTTACAACGCTAGTTGAAATGTGTTTATAAATTGGATATGTCTGTCTGTCTGTTCGAGTTCTAACTCGCGTAATACTCATATATTCGATGGTCATGCAATTGATGTATGTTAATGAGGTTTATTTTAGCATCTTGGGTAGTGAAATTAAAGTGAGTAATATTTATTGAAGTGTATAATAATTAGTTTGTTTTCAGGGGCACTCAAAATAATTCCGTTACCTTACGGTCTATGGAGAAAAATCGTTGCGGTGTATTTTAATTATGTTCGACTATTTCAAACATACTAAAATTTATATATATTACTTGAGATTATGTATATTACTTATGTATATTTCTTAAGGTGCATTACAAGAGGCTTGTCATAGGAAATAGCTCATTCATAGTTCATTTTTATAGGCACACAAAAGAATTTACGTTACTGTCTATTAGCAATAATTTTAGAAAATATGTTTTAAGTTGGGGCACGCATTTTAAAATTAAACTAACTTTTTACCTATTTCTTGGTGTGTATAAGTCCTTTAGATCATATACAGGGTAGCAGAAAAGATCTTGATCACATTTCCGTTAATTAATAGAAATTTTTGAAGAAATTTGCAATTGGACTAGCGTTTCTTAACTCATCTAAATTTTACCATACTATGTAATATGCGAAAAATTAGATGAGATATTATGTAGCATAGTATATACAAATCTATAGATCATATAGGCTGCATAAATAAATTCAATTATTTTTAGACTGTTAATGATATTTTATGATATTAGGTTTTCAAATATGTTATTAATTTTGCAGATTGTTTGCTTAGACATCATTTTCGATCTGTTTAGACGATGAATTATTTTTAAAAGATTTCTCGAAGTGTTGGAAAGTTTTTCATATACTATGCTTGACCCAAGATTTTTATTACCCTTATTTTATTTAGGCTTCGAATCCTTTGTGCTTCCACGGCTTTTTTACGCATCATTTGTTGGACAGTCTGTGGAATTGAAACAATGGAATATCATTTCTATCTACAACACATTCACTTCCTCAAATACATATTTCCTCTTATAGCTTTTGATTTCTCCAAAAAAGAGATTATCTACTGATCTACCTACCACCAGGATAACAAGTTGGAAATTGCACGTGAACGTAGCAAATGAGGTGCGTTCGTACGATAACGAAGTTTTAAAAATATTCAGATCTTGCTAGCTGATACAGTAGAGCGTACTTCGGATACAGTATAGTAGTCGAAATCTTTGTGTTTCTGTAAATACGGAGAAAGTAATTTTTATTACATCACAGCGACGTATATCTTATTCATAAAATGTGAAATAGTTGAATATAATTAAAACACGCCCAAACAATGTTTCCCCGTGTAGCATTATGTAGTGGAATACTTTTGTGTGACCCTGTAATTTAATAATAAAAATTCTTTGCATCACAGATTGTACAGAATGCATGTTTTAGTATATATTTCATAGATTCATGCCGATTCTACTATGTTCGAATAAGTGTAACATCATAAAAATGCATTTGAAACTTTTTTCCATTGACCGTAATGTAATGGAATACCTTTGATTATCCCTGTAAATGATCTATGCATCCGACTTTCATAACATTTGAAATGACTCGATAAAATTACGTAATAATTATATGTTTTAAATTTCAAACGATTAAAATGCATTTGAAATTTTTTTCCCCATTGACCCTAATGTAACGGAATCCTTTTGATTGATGATCCCTGTAATTGATCTATGCATCCGATTTTCATAACATTTGAAATGACTCGACAAAATTACGCAATAATTATATGTTTTAAATTTCAAACGATTAAAATGCAATTGAAACTTTTCCCCCCATTGATCGAAATGTAGCGGAATCCATTTGATTGTCTCTGTAATTGATCTATCCATCCGATTTTTATAAAATTTGAAATGACTCGATAAAATTATGGTATAATTATGTATTTTAAATTTCAAACGATTCGGTTGGGTAGTTTTTGCGTTGTTATATGCAGACGGACAGACGGACAGACAGACAGACGGACAGACAGACAGACGAACAGACGGACGGACTGAGCGACAACAATAGCATTTTGTGAAAGTCTACCAAAATCGGCTGTTGTGCCTGAAAATATCGATGTTGTGCCTAAACTGATAAAGCAAGATTATAAAGTGACATACCGTGAGATAGAAAAATCTTTGGACATTAGTATGACAAGCATCAATAAGATATTGCTTGAACATTTGACATTAAAAAATATTTATTCGTGTTGCAGCCCACATAATCTAGCAAAAGCTCAAAAGAAAGCTTGTGTTGATTGGAGAAAGGATATATTAAACAAACATGTACAAGGTTCATCAAAAGTTGTGTATAACATCTACATAGGTGATGAATAATGGATCTATGCATATGAGCCGGAAACAAAACAGCAATCGACTGTATGGGTCTTCCAAGATGAGCCATTTCAACAAAAGTTGTTCGAGGAAGAAGCACATCGAAGCAAATGGTTGCCTACTTCTTCGACATTACCGGTCACGTAGCAACAGTGGCATTAGAGCAACGCAGGACAGCCAGTTCTGAATGGTACTCGACCATTTATTTGCCAGAGTCTTCGAAGAAATTTGAAAAAATCAGAATAACAGGCGAATAAATTTTGATCACGATAATGTGAGCTCTCACACATCGGCTCAAACAAAGGAATTTTTGAAAGACCAAAACATCGAATTGGGTCATCAGCCATAGGGTCCTGATTTGTCACACAATAACTTTTTTTATTCCCACATATCAAAAAAGAAAAAAAAAATTACGCGGATAATGATTTTCGACACCCGAAAAAGCGGTTGTTGCGTTCAAAACACATGTTTGGAGTTACCTCCATAGGAGTGGAAAAAGTGCTTCGAAAATTGGTCAAATGGATGTAAAAGTGTATTGATCCTTACGGATAATACTTTTAAAAACTATAAATACAATATTGATCATAAATATTTGCGTTTTAATTACTAGGCCAGAAATATAAATAGCAACTCTCGTATTTCGTGCTCTCAATTTTTGCTACTGTTTCGCGCAAGCCCTGATTAAATAGACACAAGAAGCACATGCTTCCCTGACAAAATTTTGAAGGGGTTCGAATTTGAGAAAATATGAGTCCCAAATTTCATATTAAATTAAATTACAAAATTATAATTTCTGTTCAAATTATTAACTGATTTATACACGCATACACATACATATATTTTAAAAAGTATTTCATAAAAATATCTTTCATAACAAATTATTTTTACATACTATTTCAGTTTCAACTTCATAATCACAGTTACTTATTTTGTTCAATCAAAGTCGTGATTTTATCAAACAGAATTTATCGTTCAACAATCAAAATCTAGAAAATCCAATAACGTAATTATTTCTAGTAATTTGAATAATGCATTGGCGAGTATCCGGGTATGTCGATTTCAGAAAACTCCTATCGAATAAATGAGGGCCTCGAAATGACATTGTGCTTCTCATAGTTTCAAAGGTTAATCGGTCCCTAGTTTCGCGACTTGATTATTATCTTATTTAGGGATATAACAAATGAAAATGTATTTATACCAAAACATTAAGTGGGATCAGGAAACTCTTTTCGAATAAATGAGGACCCCGAAATGGCACTGCACTCAGTGCTGAATTCATTGAGTGACCCTATAAAGACATCTCCCCCCTCCCTCCTCGAGCGATAAGATATCCACGCGGAAGATTTAAGATTTTGTGTTTTCAATGGCCAAAAAGTGCACCCCCCCCCCCCCAAATACATGTTTCCTCTTATAGCTTTAGATGGATAGAAAGCAAAGAAAATTTCCTTTAATTTCTCAAAAAAAAAAAAAAGAGAGATTATCTACTGACCTACTTACCACCAAGATAACAAGTTGGAAATTGCACGTGAAGCATAACAAATGAGGTGTGTTCGTACGAAAATGAAGTTTTAAAAATATCACTTTCATATATCAATCTCATAAAATTGCAAATAGTTAATTACAATTAAAATGCGCAACAAACGATGTTCTCTCTATACTCATTATGTAATGGAATACTTTTGTGTGGCCTTGTAAATCAATAACAAAAGTTCTTTGCACAACAGATTATGCAAAATCTATATTATATGTACTTTATGATGCATATCAATATTATTATGTTCGAATGAGTGTAATATTATTAAAATGCATTTGAAACTTTTTTTTCCATTGACTGTAATGAACGGAGTACTTTTGATTGTCCCTGTATTTGATCTATGTATTCTATTTTCAAAAAAAATTGAAACGAAATGACAAAAAAACTAGTCGTTGGGGGCCACCGTAATAATTATCCATCATGGATATATGAAAATAAAACATGTGAAAACTATTTATACAATGCATTGCAATTCATAAACAAAATTTAAATATTGTTGATATACATAGTAATGCTATATTAAAGAGCTGCTGATGTACCAATTTCGTCAAATTATATAAAACGCCAAACTACTCAAGTACTACCGAACTGCGTAAAAAAAACATCCTTATAACTCCAAAAATAATAACTCTATTAACTAACAATTAACTGCGTCGGATTAAGCGTCTCATTTCCAATTAAAATATACCTCTGAATTGAAATTTGAATGACATACAGGGTCATGAAAAATCGAAGAATGTGGAAAACAGGATTACAAATATCTCGGCAACTAATAATCCGATCGACTTTGTTCTATATGCAAAATGTGTATTATTTTATTGCCTTTTACTTCCATTCCTTAGAACAAAAAAATTCTAAAATTTTTATATACCTTTCATCAGAACGAATTTTTCGAGAGTCCGAAAAAAATAGTGCCGGATAATCGAGGTTGCTGATATTAAATAGACTTCGTCCCATTCTTACAAACTAACTACATACAAAATTTCAAGTCTCTATCTCAATTCTTTCGGGAGATAGAGCGTTTTCAGACAGACAGACGGACGGCAAATTTTTTTTTTCTAAAAATATGTTTTTCGGAATCTCCACTATCTAAAACGTGTAAATCCGTCAAAATTTTTTTTTCGATTTTCAAAACGATTGCAAGACTTACCCTATACTGCGTATGATGGGTAAGTAATATGTAATAAGTATGTAATTTAAATTTCAAATGATTAAAAAGCATTTGCAACATTTTCCCCCATTGACCGTAATGTAACGGAATACTTTTGATCGTCCCTGTAATTGATCTATCCATCCGATTCTCATAAAATTTTAAATGACTCGACAACATTATGTAATAATTATATATTATAAATTTCAGTAGATTCGGTTGGGTAGTTTTTGCGTTGTTATATGCGGGCAGACAGACAGATAGACGGACAGACAGACGGACTGAACGACAATTATAGGTGCTACGTATTTACATAATTACGAACGCACGTAAAAAGCATGAGCAGGATTGCTTCCTCAGAATTGTGAGAGGCGGGGTACGTTCTAGTTTGGATGCAAGTAGTATTCGCATTTCATACTCTCAATTTTCGCCATTGTTTCTGTTAGACAATTGCTTCTTTTTGTACCAAAATCTGCCGCCAGATGGCAGCACCAGACATTATTCTGTTTTCAGTGGAAGAGAACTTTAGAACAGTTTAGTTTAAAATGTGACTCAAGTGGTAGAAGACAGCAAAATGTTGTCAGGGATTAAGAATCCATTATTATACATTTTCATTCCAAAGGAATAACAACTATTTATCAAGAACTGCTTCAAACTGAAGCTAATATATGTTTTCAAAGTTATTTTTTCTTTATTTGTTGTGTTCTGTAAATATTGTGAAGACTGTGCATCTGTTCTTTTGTGTTGTGAAATATTCCAAGTATTTGTTCATCATTATTCTACTTTATTCTTCAAATAAATGTGTGTCAACTAAAAGGTAAAGCTTTTAATTCTTTTTTATTATTGAGGAACTTACTTACTCACGCCTTATGGAATAACATTCCAACATTGTTGATTATGAGACTGAGAAATGAGTCTCAAAATTTAAATATTATAATATCAAAACAGAAAATATAATATTTAAATTCAAAAGAAATAATTTGAAATGATTATTTTCTGAATATTGTATTTTTTAGAAGTTAATGATAGAAAAGAGAATTCAAAGAATTGTTCTTGTTTTGAAACCAAAACTATTATTTGTTGATATGAAAAGAAATTATTTTGCTTGTTTCTTATTGAAATTTATTATTTATTAGTTGAAAATACAAATACATGTTTTAAATAAAGAATTTTGAATATTTAGGAAGATTTTCTGAAACCAGAAGTAACTTTAAAGTTGTTCTCAAGAATTCTATTATGTTCTTATTTCATCATTAGGATTATATATGAGTTTATAATATTTTATTGTTGTAAATTAATAAGATAAACACTATTTTATTTTGTGTGAAATAAGCAAATATTATTATATAATGATGTCTAGTCTTAAAGAATCTCATTATATTGATAAGTTAACTGATGATAATTATTCAGTATGGAAGTTTAAAATTGAACAATTGTTAATCAAAGAAGGTTTATATGATGTTGTATTTGAACCTAAAAAAGAAAATGATGACAATTGGGTTAAAAATGATAGAAATGCTAGAGCATTAATTTGTTTAAATATCTCAGATTCTCAAATTGTTCATGTCAGACATGCTAAAAGTGCTAAAGAAACATATGATCAATTGAAATCTGTTCATGAAAGGGTAAATCTTACAAATAAACTTTATCTTCTTAGGAAGTTGTATTCCATTAAATATAATGAAAGTATTAAAATGCAGGAACATATAAATTCTGTCTTAGAATTGGCAGAAAAATTAAGAAGTATAGGTGAAGTAATACAAGATGATAATTTAATAGCTATTTTGCTCTGTTCTTTGCCAAATTCTTATAGTACCTTTATAACTGCTATTGAAAGCAAATATGATACAGATTTATCATTAAAATATGTCCAAAACAAGTTAATTGATGAATATCTTAGAAGAGTTGAAACTAAACAAATTTCAACAAAATTTGAATCTATTGCTTTAAAGGGTAATAGGGATAAACCAAAACACTTGAATAAACAAAAGTTTTGTTCTCATTGTAAAAGAACCAGTCACAACCGTGAAGATTGTTTTCACTTAAAGAATAACAACAATAACAAAACAAAACCAAATTTTACTCAAGATAGATCACGTCAACAGTTTAAAAAACAAAATAATTTCTCTGCTTCTACTGCTAGTCAAAATGAAAATCCACCAAATTCTCAAAACTATCATGAATTAATGAAAGAATCAAATTCTTCAGGTTTTGTTATGAAATCTCAACAAAATGGAAATCAAAACAAAAAGTTAACTTTTGTTATTGATTCAGGCGCATCTGTTCATTTAGCTAATTCTTTAGAACTATTCTCAGAATTAAAGAATTCAAATAAAGATACAATTACAATTGCTAATGGAACTAAATTAACTGCAAAAGGAAAGGGTAAATGTACTTTTAATATTGAAACAGTTAATGGTCAAACAAATAAAGTTACACTAGATCATGTGCTTTATGTTCCCGAGTTAGACAGTAATTTATTATCTGTACAGTCTTGCACTGAGAAAGGTTTTGTTGTAACATTTAAAGATGATATGTGTTTAATTAAAAAGGGTAACATATTAGTTGCAGATGCAAAAGCTGATGAGGGGTTATACAGATTAAAAATAAAACCCACAAATGAAAAAGTATACAGCGCTTCAGAAATATTACCTGTATGTTCTAATGTCAATTGCATTCTAAAATGGCACCAAAGACTGGGTCATAGAAATTTGGAATCCATCAAGAAAATTCAAAAGAATGATTTAGCTTTAGGTATTACTGTGAATAATTGTTCTCATAATACTCAATGTTCAAGTTGTATAAAAGCTAAGCTAACAGAAAAATCATTTCCAAAAGAAACGCAATACAGAAGTAGAAAACCACTTGATCTGATATATAGCGATGTTTGCGGTCCTGCTGAAACAAATAGTATGGGATCAAAAAGATATTTTGTAACATTTATCGATGATTATTCTCGTTATACACAGGTATATTTTATTTCCTCAAAAGATGAAGTATTTGATAAATTAAAGGAGTATGTTGCATCAACAACAAACAAATTTAGATTGAAGATTAAATCCTTGCGTACTGACAATGGAGCAGAATATTGCAACGAATATGTTAGTAACTATCTAAAGAACTTAGGAATACATCATGAAACAACAACGCCATATTCGCCGTCTCAAAATGGAGTCGCGGAAAGAAAGAATCGCTCACTAATTGAAATGTGTAAAGCCATGCTTATAAACGCTAAATTACCAAAAACATTCTGGGCAGAAGCCGTAGCTACAGCAGCTTACTTGCAAAATCGATTACCCACAAAATCAACTGAAAAGACACCATATGAACTGTGGAATGGGCATAAGCCAAATTTGAGTCACCTTAAAGTATTTGGATGCAAAGCATATGTGTATGTTCATAAACAGAAAAGGCAAAAATTTGATGAAAAAGCCACTGAAGGAGTTTTTGTTGGTTATGATTTAAGAAGCAAGGGATATCGAATTTATACAGGCGGAAGAAAAATTGTGATAAGTAGGACAGTAAAGTTTTTTGAAAATATGAACGGTGAAAATTTTTTCCCAGAAAATCCTGAAGAGCGAACTTCTGATTTAATTAATTTCAATTTTTCAGAAGAAAGTCTTGAAAATGATTGTGAATCTATTCCAATAGAAAATGTTGCAGAAGAAATAGAAACTGATGGCAAATCAGTAGATATCCCAATCACAGAAAAAAGTGAAGAAAATTCACAGAGAAGAATTTCTAACAGAGAAACAAAAGGAATTCCACCAGAAAGGTTTTCTTACAAAACTGAAGACTGTTGTTCTAAAAATCAAGATCCTGAAACTTTTAAAGATATTTTAAAATTACCACTAAAAGATCAACAGAAATGGTTTCAAGCTATGAAAGAAGAATTTAACTCTTTAAAGGAAAATGAAGTATTTGAGCTTGTTACTTTACCAAAAGGTAAGCGCGCAATTGGCTGTAAATGGGTTTATAAAACAAAATGTGATGAAAATGGTGAAGAAATAAAATGCAAAGCACGATTAGTTGCCAAGGGTTTCACTCAACAACTAGGCACTGATTATGATGAAACCTTCTCTCCTGTCGTCAAACATACAACTATTAGAGCCTTTCTGACCTGTGCAGCTTATCGTAAAGCCAAAGTATTCCAAGTAGATGTTAAAACAGCCTTTCTACATGGTAAATTAGACAATGAAGAATTATACATGCTTCAACCAGAAGGCTTTCAAGATAAAGAAAATAAAGACAAAGTCTATAAATTAAAAAAGGCCATATATGGTCTCAAGCAAGCCGCCAAGTGCTGGAATGAAGAAATAGAAAATACTCTAAAGGCAAATGGATTTAAACAAAGTGAAGCAGATCCATGTTTGTTTACGAAAGAAAAATCAAAGAAGACAATTCATCTCATACTATATGTAGATGATATGTTGATAAGCTCAGAAGATGAAGATGAAGTCAATGAAGTAATAAACTATTTAAAGAAGTCTTATCCTATAACATCATTAGGAGAAGCAAAATACTTCTTAGGTATAGAGATTCATAGAAAAGAAGATGGAAGTTATCTGCTGTCACAAACAAATAAAATAAATCAATTAGTTAAAGATTTTCAGCTTGAAGAAGCCAAACCAACTTATACCCCAATGGAAACAAACTATTACAGTTTAGATAAAGAAGAAAATCTTTTATTATCAAATGATAACTATAGACAAGCTATCGGAAGTCTTTTATATATTTCTTCATGCACAAGACCTGACATTACAGCTCCTACACATATTCTAAGTCGAAGATGCAATAATCCAAGACAAAAGGACTGGAATGCTGTTAAGAGGGTAATAAGGTACCTAAAAACCACAAAAAATCTTGCACTTCATATTTCTTCAAAAGGTTATCCTAATATAGTTGCATACTCAGATGCTGACTGGGGTCAAGATATTACAGATAGAAAATCTACCTCAGGAAATGTAATCTTCTTAGGCAATAGCTGCATTTCTTGGTTCTCGAGAAAACAAACATGTGTGACATTATCGTCAGCCGAGTCGGAATATGTGGCACTGTCACAAGGAACTCAAGAAGTGTTGTGGATTTTAAAACTATGTAAAGATCTCAAATTACAACAACATTACCCAATTAAAATTTTTGAAGATAATCAATCAACAATTAAATTGGTTGAAAGTGAAAAGTTCAAGTCGCGAACTAAACACATCGATACAAAGTATCACTACATACGAGATTTGAAAATGAAAAATGTAATAGATGTCAAATATCTGTCAACAAATGAAATGATAGCAGATATAATGACAAAGCCATTGCCAAAGACCAAATTTGAACATTTCAGAAACCTTATCCATCTGGTGTCAGATTCTATCACAAAACGGGAGAGATGTTAGACAATTGCTTCTTTTTGTACCAAAATCTGCCGCCAGATGGCAGCACCAGACATTATTCTGTTTTCAGTGGAAGAGAACTTTAGAACAGTTTAGTTTAAAATGTGACTCAAGTGGTAGAAGACAGCAAAATGTTGTCAGGGATTAAGAATCCATTATTATACATTTTCATTCCAAAGGAATAACAACTATTTATCAAGAACTGCTTCAAACTGAAGCTAATATATGTTTTCAAAGTTATTTTTTCTTTATTTGTTGTGTTCTGTAAATATTGTGAAGACTGTGCATCTGTTCTTTTGTGTTGTGAAATATTCCAAGTATTTGTTCATCATTATTCTACTTTATTCTTCAAATAAATGTGTGTCAACTAAAAGGTAAAGCTTTTAATTCTTTTTTATTATTGAGGAACTTACTTACTCACGCCTTATGGAATAACATTCCAACAGTTTCGCGCAAGCCCTGATTACTGAATTAAACACAAGAAGTGCGGGCTTTCCTTAAAATTTTTTGAAGGATCTAGAATTTTAGAAAGTACGAACCCCAATGTTTATATTGAATTAAATTCCAAAATTTTAATTTCTTTTCAAATTAGTAACTGATTTACACCTACACATATACATATATTTAGAAAAGTATTTCATAAAAATATCTTTAACAACAAATTACCTTTACATAATATAGATCAATTTCAACTATATGATCACAGTTACTCAGTTTGTTCAACCGAAGTCGTCAATTTATCAAGGAAGTAGTTCATAAAAATACATTTCATAACAAAGTATTTTTACATATTGGATCAGTTTCAACTACATGATCACAATTACCCAATTTGTTCAACCAAAGTCGTAAATTTATCAGGCAGTTATTATCGTTCAACAATCAAAATCCAAAAACATGATATTTGTAATAATTTGAATAATGCGTTGGTGAGTATCCGTGTATGTCGAATTCAGAAAATTCTTTTCGAATGAATGAGGCCCCGAAATGACACTGTGCTTCTCATTGTTTCAAAGGTTAATCGGGTCCTAATTTTGAGAGACGAATATAGTTGTGTTTAGGGATATAAGAAATAGAGAAATGTATTTACGAAAACATTAAGTGGAATCAAGGGGTTCCTTTCGAATAATTGAGGACCCCAAAAAGGCACTGTGTTCCGTGTTGAATTCAGGCGGTGGTCCTAAGAGGGACTCCCGAGCAATAAAATGTCCCGCCTCCGGAAGATTTAAGGTTTTTTGTTTTCAATGATCAAAAAGTCTAATTCCCCCTCTCCGGAATTTTATTATTAGATACAGATATCCCTCCCGGAAAATAGTGTATGATTTCAACACTGACCGTGCTTCCCATAGTTTCAAAAGTTAATCGGGTCCTAATTCCGTGACGCGAATATAGTTGATTTAGTGATGTAAGAAACGCAGAAATGTATTTATATTAAATGGGATCTCTAGAATATATTTTTAATAGGCATCAAATGATTAAATAATGTCAATCATCATTTTAGATTAATTTATAATACGATTTTTCAATCGGTAAAACAATTGTAACAGATGTAAATTTTCCATGTGGGGGCGGAGGGGGGGGGATGTCCTGGCCAGGATTCGAACCAGGGATATATTGGCTGAATTTGCCAATGCTCTTCCAACCGAGTCATTCCGGACACGAACAGTGGAGGACTATTTCCCCCAAAATAATCTTAACGATCACATAATCTGGTCTGATACTATGATACTATGGATCAACTGAATAGAATAAATTCTTAAATCAAAAAGGGCACCTTTGTGACATATGCTTTAATTTATTTTTGTTCAGAAATGCATGAAAATAGCAGGTGTTGTTATTCAGAAACTGTCTAATTGTACTCATTTTTCTGTTTTTTAAAAAGCACAATAGGTCTTTCATAACAAGCCTTCAAAGTTGACGTTTTTGAGCACGTTTCCCGACGAAAGAAGAAAAATCGGTCGAAAAAGGGGAGAAAAACGGGTGGTCTCGTTATCGAAATAGCTTATAACTCGATAGGTAATTTAATTATCATAAAATGGAAAAATAAGTTCGATTCGAAATCGCTTTCATAGTCAGGCATTCCAATTTTATATCTTTCCGTTAAAAAATGAGTTTGTAAATGTGTCAAAACGTTTTCCGCTTGTTGAGCAGAGCAGTTGAGAACACCCTTTTTTTGAAATTATCTAGCAAATGTAAGAAATAGTACAAGTAATTTTGTCTGTAGCCATGTGCAATAATTAAAATATTCCATTCGTTGAGTTTGTGTAACTTTCTCATTTTTGTTTCTAAGTAGGTGTGTTATAAACACCTGTCTAATGTAGAGATGTCAACAGTTATTTTTAATGGCGTTTTTATTGGTACCATCACTTTGTATAAATACATAAATATCTCTCCTGCATAGGGGTTGAAATTGAATCCTGTGCAGATTCGATATCATATCAAGTTTGTCGAATGCAATATTCGGTTTTCTTAATTTCGTGGTCTGCTCTATTAATTCCTTAAGAATTACGTGTTTAAATTTTCTTAAAAAAGAAAAATGTTAATCAAAGTTATTTCTTTTAATGTAAATATGGAGGTAAATATATGGGAAATATAAAAAATATTCAAATGCATGGTCTTAAACTTTTTTTATTTAATTTTCACGTTAAATTAAGCTTTACTTATTTAAATACCTGTACTTTTAATTGATACACTAATGAAAATTCATGTTTATACCCATTGTGATATCAGGAAAGTATTGTCTATTGTATCGAAAGCGAAAAAAGATTCGTTGTCATTTTTATTAATTTTTTTAGTTTTCTGTACTTCGAAGAAACTGTATAGCACCACTGTATGTGATGTAACACTTGTTTAATGATATATATGTACACTCCAGGACAAAATTATAAACTCAGAAAATTTTTAATTTGTTTGAATCGTAATATAAATAAATTTAGCTTTAAATTAATAAAATAAAGATGAATATTTATAATAAGACATCTAAATTTAATCTAACTCATAAATAAAATGGAGCAAATAATTTAAATAAGAAAACACATAACTTAGAAAAAATAACATTATGTGAGACCTGGACAAAAATATAAAGTCAAAGTTATGAATTTCTACATTCTAGCATATTTGATATAAATAAAGGCATTTTGTAATAAGAAATTAATAAATGGAGTCATTATGGATCAATACATTTCAAACATATTTTAATTTTTCTCATAAAATAACCTTATGTGAGACCTGGACAAAACTATAAACTCAAAGCTATGAATTTCTACACTCTGGTATTTTTAATATAAGTAAATGCATTTTGCGATAATAAACTATAAATGGAGTTATTAGGGATGAATGTATTTCAATAGATCAATGCATTTTTATATTTTTTTCAAAAAAGATGAGTAATATAAATATAGTACACTAAACTGGAAACCTAAAATTGTAGAGTTTAAGAAGTGAACGTACTTTTGAATCGTGGTGCAAAATATTAATGCATACATTCAAAAATGTGTTGAACCGCTATTTTTCTGAATGACTTTGAATACGTGACTCGACATAGATTAAACAAGTTTTTCCAACTGCTCCATAGACAACTGGTTCCACTCTAAAAGTATAGCCATCTTTAAATCATTTGTGTTTTGATATTGACGTCCATCGCGATAGACTATTCGAACCATTGCACCCCAATAATTTTCAATTGGGTTTAGATCAGGGCTACGGACTGGCCAATTCAAGACATTTACATGCCAGGGCTGCAGCCACTCTTTTAAGACCCAGTTTACTCCAGCGATCAACGGCCTATATGGCAAAAGATTATCTTCCAGCATTAACTGGTAGTCTTCTGTTTTTAGGTGCGTTCGTAATTATGTAAATACGTAGCACCTATAGTTGTCGTCCAGTCCGTCCGTCCGTCCGTCTGTCTGTCTGTCCGTCTGTCCGCATACAACAACGCAAAAACTACCCAACCGAATCGTTTGAAATTTAAAATACATAATTATTACAAAATTTTGTCGAGTCATTTCAAATTTTATGAAAGTCGGATGCATAGATCATTTACAGGGACAACCAAAAGTACTCCGTTATATTACGGTCAATGGGGAAAAAGGTTTCAAATGCATTTTAAATGTGTTAAACTCATTTAAATATAATAGAATACATGAACCTATGAAATATATATATATGTGTGTGTGTGTGTATGTATATTAAAATATACATTCTGTATAATCTGTGATGCAAAGAATATTTATTATTAAATTACAAGGTCACACAAAAGTATTCTACTACATAATGCTATAAGCAAATACATTGTTTGGGTTAATTATATTAAACTATTTCACATTTTATGAATATGATATTCGTTGCTGAAGTGTAATAAAAGTTTCTTCCTGTACAGGAACAGAAACAAGATTTCGACCACTATATTATATCTGAAGTACTGTCTACTATAACAGCAAGATCTGAATATTTTTTTTAACTTCGTTAGTACGAACGCACCTCATTTGCTACGTTTCACGTGCAATTTCCATCTTGTTTGTTTTCCATTAAGAAAAGCCAGAGCAGTTTTATCATTCCGAGAAAAACCAGCCCACACCATCACGGATTTTCCATCTAAGTTTCGACTTGACGTTATTAAAAATATGCCGTTCTTCATATTTAATATCGTGCCAGTAGTTTTTATTTATATTTTTCTTTAGAAGAACGCATATTTTCTAAATATGTATACTTGGTTTTGTTTATTCATATTTTTTTATATTTTATAGGGGAGAGAGTCTTCTATATTTTAACAAATTTCTGTAAAAAAAAAAAAAAAATCCACTTAAAATTTTACTTTTTATTTTGTTCCCTTTTCAAACTTTCCATTTCTCTTTTGCTTTCACCTGCATACAAAATTTAAAATATTTAGAATTCTTTAATTACAATAAATTTTCTGCCCTATTTAAAGCTTTGTGTAACAAGAAATAAATAATCATCTAAATCAGTCATATTCAACCTGCGGCTCGCGGGCCGCAATGTGGCCCGGCGACCTTTTGTATGCAGCCCAAAACAAATATCAGTAATCCGCATTTATAAAATTAAATTAAGATGTGCATAAAAAGTAATAATCTTCGCTGCTGTTTTATGAATTTTCATGGGGAAAAAACTTTCCCTGTTATTTATAATTAGTTTAAAATTATGTTAAAAATCTTAAATACTATTTTTATTAGTCAAAAATTCTTTTTAGATGTCTTTGTAAGTGTTATTTGTGCTAAAGAAATGTTTATATTTTTACACAGTTTTTAAGATTTCCAAAATTACATTTTTAGAATATAAAAGTTTTGCATTACTATTAGTGTTATACTTATTATATATCTAATATTGCTTTATAAAGCTTAATATTTGTCGAGGGGAAAAAGATGGTATCAAAAATTTGTTACACCACTATTTCCAAACAACAAATTTTCCCGCACATTTTTAAAACATTTGCCATAGAAATCCATCTAGAAGTTTATTGTTAAAAAATAATGATGTTAAAACTTTTTGGTAATATTTCATCGATGACAAGTGTTCAATCTGACTGGTAATCAAAACTTTGTTATACTACATATGTTATCTATCCCATTATTGAAATTATCTTTTTTACCCCTTTATATCTGCGTTGTGATACGCCTAACGTCGCAAACCATGTTTAGTTTGCGGTCCAAAAAAAAAAAAAAAAGGTTGCGTATGTTGATCTAAATTATTGCTTCTTCTCTGACGCCGCACCAGTAGCCGAGAGGTTCTGCCCTCGAAACGGGTAGACGGGAGGTGTTGGGTTCGAAACCAATCGCGCCTGTCGGCCTAGTAGTTCGGAGTTTTCCGTGGTTTTCTTTTAACCTTTTATTTCCGTACGTAAATGCGGGTTAGACTTCCTTAGAAAGACTCCAAAGGAGGGCACTCTCCCCTAAGGCCTATATCCCTTGTGCAGATGATAGGCCGTCATAAACACAACCAACCAACCAAAGCTTCCTCTTATACAAAAGTTTTGCTTCACCGTTTTGTCTCCAAACATACGAAATCCTTAATTTTTTTTAACATAAAGAAATTTTCGCCCTATTTATTTCTTTGCGGCAATGGTAAATAAATAGATAATGATAAAATCCTTCTATTACGGTGAGGGAAAGAGAAAACAACACATTATCTCACTTTTCTCACTTTGGAGGCTATTCTTGGAGGACGATTTTGATTTTATCGAGTTTGTTGCAGAACCATCATTAATCGTAAACTGAAGGTATTGAAATGATGTTATTTTTGGCAAACAGTCTCCACGGACATTTTTTTTTAACCCTTTCGGGTCAGAATTATTTTCCAGTTTTTTGAAAAAATTACTCTTACATTAATAACATTAACACTGGCTATCTATATTAATTAATTAGTGTTTAATGAATATTTCATTCTCTGAAAGATAACGAATATTGTTGTTTTGCATACTATTCATTTACTGTTCATATGACAATAGGCTAAGGCAGAATTTTTGGAGATGTTTAGAAATTATTGTATTACAATGTGATTTAACTGGTTTTACGAATTCCTAATACATTTTGCGCTTTATCACGCATGATTCTTTCAGGAAAGTAACTTTTATTTTAAGTTTTATGAATGAAATATATGTTTAAAATAAAAGAATCGCAAATGGCGCAAGAAAATTAAGCAAATAATAATAATTATTATTATTACTAAATGGCTAAACATAAATGAAGTCATACAGTAAATGTATAAACATATACTAACATTACTAGATGTAAATAGAAGCAAAAGTATTTCTTAAAACAAAATAATATCCAATTAAAAGACATGTACTATTAATAGTACGCCAGAGCCGAAAAGGTTAAACTAACATTTTAAGGGGGCACAGTACCTTTAAACCAGAGGTTCCCAAAGTGTGCTCCGCGGAGCCCTTGGGGCTCCGCCTTAACTTTCCAGGGGCTCCCGGGCTCCAGGAAAATAAACAAAACATGACAGTAATTAGCATATTGGAAGTGAAAGATTTTGAAAACTGTATGGAAATTTTTGTATGTGTGTCAAAATAAATATATCTCTGACTGGGGTGAAACACACAATAATACATTTCAAAACCATTTAAACATTTTAATTATAGATTTATTTATTTTCTATATAATATTTTTGGTTAGAATTGATTTATTTTATGTTTATGCATTTAATATGTTTTAAAAATTTGATTTATAATAAGCTACAAGAAATAGTATTCTGAATCGAATGCACAAAGTGCATCGAAACAGGAAACGCCCGCCAGTTCTTGCCAAACAAAAAGGAGAACAGTTTTGTTGTTTGGAGCTTTGCCTATTCATATGTTTTTTCTTAATTCTTTTTTGCTTTGTAAAAAGGTTCAAACGCCCAAATACAGGGTGTTTAAAAAATGGCCGGTATGCAGTCGAGTCTCCCTATAACGAAACTCCATACATCGAATTTCTCTATATAACGAATTTTTTGTAGGAACGGTCCCCTTTTCGCATGATTACATTAAAAACAGTCTCTATATAGCGAAATATTTATCTCCATATAACGAAATTTTTCATAAATTGGTCTTAATTTATTCAGTTTTAAAAAAGATTCGAAATCACATGGAATCAATTTTCCAACACTTATTTTTGGTTTATCGTTCAGTACTGAGTTTTTTTTTTTTATGTATATATATTACTTATTTCCTTGTTCTTTAAATCCAACGAATTCATCCCAACTCCCACACATCTTTCAACATCCTTCTCAAAACAGAATCAATTAGATTGTTACACATATAAGAAAGAAATCAATGAGAGGCACATAAGAGAGGCCTTCAAATGGAGGAAAATGTTAACTACAATTTTTCATTCCTTGCTAAAATTTGAGCTTTTTTTTTTTTTTTTTGATTGAGAGCGTAACAATTTTAAAATCAAAACAACATAATATTACAGATTTCTTCGTCTGAAATTAATGCAAGTCTTCCTTATTTGATTTTCATTAAACTTTCAAATAAATGTTTTTTTTTTTTTTTTTTTTTTTTTTTTTTGAAATTGCTTAAATATTTAAGAAATAGAATATTAGGTTAATATTTACTTTAAAACATTTCAAATACTTTATTAAAAACATCAAAAATAATATTTGTTCAAAATTTACACATTAAATACGATTTTTAACATCATTTTCTATACATCGAATTTCTCTATATAACGAATTTTTTACTGGAACGATGGATTTCGTTATATAGAGATCGACTGTATTTGAAAAATCAATCATAATTAAACGGGCAGCGATAGAAATAGAACGTTTGTTGCAATATGCTTGGGACAACAGTAAAATTTGAGGCAGATGAACTTTCGAAATTACTTACAGTTTTCAACAACAGATGGCGCTGCAGGCGATTGCTGTTATATTATTGCTGCATATGGTGGATATGTGAAAAATATCGTATTTTAGATTTTTCAGACTGCAGCGCCATCTGTTGTTGAAAATTTTAACTAATTTCGTAACCTTGTCTGCCTGAAAATTTACTGCGATCCCAAGCATATTGCAACTAACGGTATATTTCTATCGCTGTCCGTCTAGTTTTTACTGATTTTTCAAATATACCAGTCATTTTTGAAAACCCCTGTACGTTCATTGATTTCTTTACGAAACCACATAATTTTAATTCCGATATGCAACAACGACACCGGAATTTTAATTTAAAAAATCCATTTTATTATGTATGTGAATAATCATTTTTTTTTTATTTATATCGCAATTACCGGTGTCAACCATTTATTTCAACCTCTTAGCAATGAAAATGTTTTGTCAGTTAAAGGATTAAAATATCCATTTCATTGGTCTCTGCCACATTTTTCAACCAGAAATAAGTCTGTAGCAATTTAAAAATACATATTGGTTCTTTACATTTCTCATCACACTAAGAATTAAAAAAATTGCTCAGTTCCACCCGTTGCTTAAACTGATTGTCAATGAGTATCGGCCCTAATATAAATTTAATCCCACCCATATAGCCTATTTTGTTACTAAAGTTTTTCTACTAGTTCGTTTAACATGCGTAATTTTTAACTGCATATCTGTTTTGAGGCAAAAACAATGATGAAAGAAAGTTTCTATCAAAACTATAATTAGTAGCAAATATTTGAAAAAAAATATCCAAATAAGCGAACAATGCTGCACCTAACATTATAGTTTATAGTTTTTGCCCCACTCACTTAAACATTAAACGATGACTTGCTTCTAAATGTATTTTTTAAATTGGTTCAAAAAAAGAAGCTGAGAGGCGATTTATTTTCGTTGCTTGTTTAGAAGTACTAGAAACTTAAACAAGAACGAAAAAATAATCCATAATCGCATCATTCTATTTTGTGTAGGCGGGACAAGCGAAAATGTGTCACATAATTACTCGTGGGTGATTGGAACTACGTATTTTCTTCCTTTTATTCGAAAGCATCCTGTGGAATAATACAGAAGGATCTCTCTGCAAACGAAAACTGTTCAACTTACCTTTTTCACTATGTGTGTGTGGTTTTTGTCATACATAATAATTATTTTATGCATGCATAATACAAACATGGTTACATTTTGATCTTTAATTCCAAGTTTATATTAAAAATCCCCTCCCCTGTCCCCCCCAAAAAACTGGATGTCATTAACCCCTTAACAGTACTGCTTGAACATCACTCGGGTAAAAAGGAGTTTGTTTTCCTCTTTGCTAAAAGCTTTCAGAAACTACAAATTTTTAACTATAATTTTTGTTGTTATTTGAATTTTTGTTATCGATTATACAAGGTAGATATTTTAATACAAAAATAGACGGTTTTAATAGTTATTTTTATTTTATGGTATCCGATAATACTAATATTATATAAAATTTTTAAAAAGGGTTATACAATAGAATTATTTTTTAAAAGTTTTTAGTATGAATTAAGAATTTCTGTATCAGAAAAGGGCCAAACAGAGAACCTTGGTCCAATGTTGGAAATTACGGGCTCGGATTTCCAACAGATATCGAACAGATTTTTCCTGCTCCATAGGTATAAAAACATTAATTTATAGACCACGGATTATCGTTGAGTTCAGGGGCTCCGCCTTAGAAATTCTTCCCAAAAAGGGCTCCGCGAGCCCAAAAGTTTGGGAACCGCTGCTTTAAACCATCAATTCAATTTCGAAAAATTACTTTACAGTGGCGCACCCAGGATTAAGCTTTGGAGGGGGGCTAGTATATTTTAGAGGTCTATATTTTCCTGATCTAGCCCGGAATGTCAAAGGAGCTCGGTCAGATTTATTATTATTATTATTATTATTATTATTATTAGTATATTAAAAATGGACGAGATGTGTCGTTCCCGGACATGCATTTTTACTTTCTTCTATCTTCAATTGAAGAAAGTATTGTAATTGAATTTTTTTTTCAACTTCCGGTTTTCGACGGATATATTGGTTTCAGGGGTCAGAGATTTCAAAAAACATGTTTGACAAATGTCTGTTTGTCCGTGTGTCTGTGTGTGTGTCCGTATGTATGTAATAAAATAAAAAAAAAAAATTTGCGCCATTTTTTTTTATTCTCTCTTAGCTTCAATTCTAAATTTGTGGAACATATTTCAATCTTAGTTTCGTCTTGTAACAGCTAAAATTCTTTTTCTTACTTTAGTTATTAATAAATTATTTCTTGCTTCTCAAAAAGGCGGGAAGTATTTCGTAAGCTTTTTACTTTCTGGCATATTCCTGCGATTTTAATTTTATTTTTTATTTTTAACATCGCGTGACAAGTGTTACTACGCGTTGCTAAAGGGCTTAGTGTTCCGAGAAAAAAATATAGTTCTTGCCAGTAGACCGCCTATTACGGCCAATTAGAATTGATCATTTTGTCCGTTAGAGACTCGAGTCCATCCTGATTGGATTTTTAAAATGATTGACGCGGAGTAGGAGGGCGCTAGTTTTGTCGTGAAAATGATTTTTTCATTTGGCTTTTCAGGAGAGTAGAATGCACCTTTTCTTTAAACTATCAAGACGCGCGTTTTATTGCTCCGCTGAATTAGAATTTGATGAGAGTGCCAAGGTGATTGCGTGAAAGAACTTAACTTATTTATGAGTTCTAATAAAATTAATTTAAAGACTGCTTGATTGAACTTTCTTATGGGGAAATAGCCCAATAAACTCATCCACTGCTGGTCAAATTGCCGGAGCGACTGCTCAGCTCGTCCCACTGTTGATTATTGGTAGTAGTAATCTGTTCTGCCTCATAGATGGTGTGCCACTGGAACTTGTACATTGTTATGGAACATCGATCTCGTCGAATCATTACATATTAGCCGGTAGGATGAAAAATGAACCGGCGTAAAACTTTTGAGAATAAGCTGCATGCTCTTCATACACTTACAGTTGTTCCTGCATTTTTCCTGATATTGTTTTCATCTTAACATTTAATACAGAAAAAAATAACTATGATATCTTCCATCTAAATGGTATGTCCAAGACTGAAGATGGATGGGATCAGCTGCTGTGTGTCAAAACTAATATTGTAATTTTGTTTCCTGCAATAAGACTCAATGTGTGTTACTAACAGTCAGAGTTTTTGAGATGCTAGCTGCACGCATCTTTAACCTCATCCGCGTCTACTTCCACCCATGTTACGACGAGATGGCCTGCATGGAAAAACATCTTCATGTGCATAAATGATAAACCTTTCAGCTGAGAAAAGGATCGTCTTATAAAGTTTTGTTTGTAATTATGTGTGGTATCTACATCTACAAATATTTTAAATGTGAAATATACCTCGCATTCTAGTGAGAAACTTTTCAACTGAGAGATATGCAACCAAACTGTGAGATATGCAAAATAAAAATTACAAAAGATCACCTGCATGAAATCAATTCAACATCATTTTCTTTTATTTATTTATTTACTGTATTTTCTAGGTAAAAGTGCATAAATATTTTGATAAATTTTCATTTCATAATAAATGAACACCTGCTGTATGGTTGCGAAACTACGGTAGATTCCATCAGTAATACAAGATAATTGAAATTTACACCTGTGAGTCGTATCTACGAAGTTCTTTATTTTTGTTTAGTTTAATAAAAAATTAGGTATTTGAACAAGGCCACATCGAACATGTCTGTAAGTTATTATTTATTATTTTATTGTTTTATTGATTAAGAAATTTAATGATAATTTCTTTGTTTAAATTCTTGATTTTTTTTCTCTCTCTTTTATTACAGATATTAAAAAATAAATTTGTTCTTAATTTATAATTAGTTAAAATTTTCTGCTCATAGAAATTTTATTTAGTTTTAAAGGTGTTATTTTTTATTTTTTTTTTTTTTTTTAAATCGAAAGATGGATTAATTTGTTGTTAAAAAAAATACTCTGTTGCAAAATTTATTTTCCATACGTAAAGAAAAGTATTTTTGCTTTAAAATTATTTGTTATTTCCCATGTATGGAAACCCGATATTTATTATTTTATTACTTATTTATTTATTATTTATTTATTTTTATTATTATTTATTGAGGTATTTGAAGTATAGTAATTGAATTTTAATAATTGAAGTATAGCATTTAAATATTTTCCATATGAATTATCCTTCTTTCATGTTACTAAGGTCAGGATTAGTAAAAGAAGAAAAAATGTCAGAAAATAAACTTGATATTGTCCCTTTTGAATTTGGGTCGGGCATGGATATATTTAAATGGTTTAAACATTTTGATCGAGAATGTTCGGTAGAAAAGAAAGATAATGAGTGGAAACATCAAAATATTTCAAAATATTTAAAGGGGGAAGCGCTAAAAACTTATATCAATGATTGTTTGGATTGTGCTACTTATGAAGAAATTGTCGAGATTTTAAGTGAAAAATTCATTCAAGTTAGAGTTCCAAAATTTTCTGAATTTACTTCCTTAAAGTTAAATGATCTAAGTGATTTGGATTCTTATTTTAGAAAGAAAGTTGAGATTGGAAGGCAACTTCAGCTTGAGGAAAATTTAATTATACAGGGATTAATTGATGGCCTTCAGCCGGAGTATCAAAATTGTTTGATGGTTAACCCTCCTTCCAATACTCGTGAATGGTTTCGCATTGCTAAACAATTAGCAGCGATTCCAAATCATACCTCTAATAACGGCAATAGAAATTTTCAACAAACTAGACCAATGCACAATCCCAATCCTCAGCCCAGACATTGGACTCGACCTACTCCAAACAATCCATCCCAAAATTTTAATCCTAGGTTTTTCACTCCTAGAATGCCTACGACTCATTATCAAAACAACTACCCAAGTCGTCCGTGCAGAATATGTTTAAACAGAGGCATAGAAAATGCATATCATTGGGAGAGGAGTTGTATATTTAACACAAATTCCTTTCAAGCTCAAACTCCTGCTCATATTCAACCACCCCCTACTAATAATATTTGACAATTAATCATCCCTGGATATGTGGGCAATAACAAAGTGTATTGTGTGGTGGATAGTGGATCAACTGTCTCAATTTTACCCCTCAAATTTGTTCGATATTTAAATGGTAATTTACATAATGTTACCCCTATTACTATCAGACAGGCACAAGGAACTCTTACAATTAATAAATCTTGTCGATTATGTATTAAATTTGGTAATATAAAGAGATATGTTAATTTTTTAGTAAGTCAACTTGATTTGGACTATGCTATTTTAGGTTTACCTGATTGTGCCAAATTTAAATTGAAAATTGATTGTGCAAAAAGCCAGGTGTTACAAGACAATATTTCGTTAAACCCATATGTCAACATATCCAGTGATAACTTAGAATTGCTTCATTTTGATATTATAAAAAATGATACTACTGTGCAACCCGATTATGGAAATACCATAACTCCTCAATCCTTGTCGCGAACTAATAATGATGATTATAATCTATTGGGGGATCTGAATGCTATTCAAAATAAAAATGTAAGGGAACTTTTAAGGGATTATTTAGATATTTTTGCAAAAAATAAATATGATGTAGGGAGAATTAATATTGAACCTCAGCGTATTTATCTTAAATCTGACCTACCAATATCTTTGAGGCCTTATCGTACATCCACTGCTGATGAAAAAGAAATATCTCAGCAAATCCAATCATTATTAGCTGCTGGGTTAATTAAAGAAAGTTATAGCCCCTACTCTTCTCCAGTTACGTTAGTAAATAAACGAGATGAAGGTAAAAAAACCCGAATGTGTGTTGACTACCGAAAATTAAATTCTATCATGAAAAATGACGCTGAACCTTTACCCCGAATAGATGAAATTTTAGACAAATTAAGTGGTGCCCAATATTTCTCTACACTAGATTTAGCCTCAGGCTATTGGCACATACCTATTCACCCAGCCGATTCCGAAAAGTTAGCCTTTACTACTAATTGTGGGCTCTGGGAATGGAATGTTCTCCCCTTTGGTGTAAAGGTAGGCCCCCCAATTTTCAACAGGACAATTAGAAGAATTCTTACAAAATATAAAATAGACTTTGCTTGTTATTATTTTGATGATATAATTATTTTTTCTAAATCAATAGATGAACATATACAGCATCTCATCCAAATTTTTGATTTATGCCGAATAGAAAATATTAAATTAAAATTATCTAAATGTACTTTTGCTCAAAAACAAATCAATTTTCTAGGGTATGAAATCCAAAATGGAACTTTAACTCCAGCTAATACTAATATAGAAACGATTAAAAAATTAAAACCTCCTACTAACACTAAAGAATTACAAAGATTTCTTGGTTCTATAAATGTGTATCATAAATTTATTGACAAATATGCTGAAATTAGACACCCCCTAAATAAATTACTTAAGAAAGATACTATTTGGGAATGGAATACTGAATGTCAAAACTCTTTTCAAAAATTAAAAGATGCCCTCATTGCTAAACCAATTTTAAAGATTTATGACCCAAAATTACCCCTACACATGTTTGTTGACGCTTCTCAGGTAGCGGTAGGTGCAGTTCTTAAACAACCCGACCATAATAACTTTTTACATCCAATTGCTTATTTTTCTAGAGGATTGAGAAGTTATGAGAAAAATTATTTCATTACCGAACTAGAGTGTCTTGCTATCATTGATACTTTAGATAAATTTTATCATTACTTTCACGGTGTGCAATTTACCATCCATACTGATCATGCATCTCTTGTTTGGTTAAAAAATGTCAAACATTTAAGAGGTCGATTATTTAGGTGGTCATTGAAGTTAAGTATGTTCGATTACAAAATAGAGTACTTAAAGGGATCTACAAATGCCGAAGCCGACATGTTGTCCCGAAACCCTATTTCTCATTTTTGTAAGCCCCTTACTTTTCTTCTTGACGTTAAAGAGATTATTGAGATGCAAGAAAAAGAAAATGTGTGTGGATCAAATTATATTAATGACAATGGACTGATTATAGTTAAAAGAAAAGGTTTTCGTAAAGTGGTAGTTCCCATGTCCCTAAGAAAAAAATTGCTTAATGTTGCTCATGAACAGTTTGGTCACCCTGGTGTTCAAAAAATGCAAAATTTAATTTCTCCTAACTATTATTGGCCAGATATGACCCAAGACATTACTAACTTTGTTAAATACTGTGATATTTGCCAGAAAAATAAAAAACCTAGACAGAAAAAATTTGGCTTATTACAAGCTATGCCCACTACAGATCAACCTTTTGACTGTCTGTCTGTTGATACTGTAGGAGGGTTCAATTATTATAATTCTACAAAAAAATATCTCCATATTATAATAGACCATGCCACAAGATATGTTTGGGCATTTCCTTCCAAAAGTGTCACTAAAGAAACTTATACAAATTGTCTGAAACAAATTTTCAATATCAAAATCCCTCAACAATTATTCTGTTTTAGTAAGATTTCATGTGTACAGTCCCCTCAAAAAATACTTAGTGACAGGAATGCTGCTTTTACTTCTTCAAGATTCAAAAAATTCCTGCGAAATCATAATATTAAACAACGTTTGACCACTGCCCATCATCCACAAACGAATGGGAAATGTGAAAGAGTAAATCAGACAATAGTAACTAGATTAAAATGTAAAGTAAACTCCACTACCTCTAAAATTCCCTGGACTAAGCTTTTAACTGAGGTAATTAATGAATATAATAATACACCCCATTCTATTACCAAATTTCCACCTGCGTACTTACTTTTTGGCCAATTACCCTATGACTCCCCCTTACAACAAAATTATTATCCCCCTGTTCATGAAGCACTTAAAATTGCTAAAACAAGAACTGATGAATTTCATTTAAAAAATAAAAGATATTATGATAAAGATTATATCGAACCAAAATTTAAAATAGGAGATCTAGTTATCTATGAAGAATTTCAGTACCCTAATACTAGAAAGTTGTCACAAGTATTTAGTGGCCCTTATAAAATTCTTAACAAATTATCCGAAGTAAATTTTGAAATTGATAGGCAAAACCAGTTCAAAAGTTCAGAAATAGTACATGTATCTAAATTAAGGCCTTATTATTCCCCTGATAAATTTAAATTAAGTCATGAGCAACAACCCCCTAATCAACAACAACAAACTCAGGTAAAAACTGTAGCTTAAACTATATCTCTAGTTTATCATTTTATAATTTTTTCTCTTAAACAGTAAATTTCTTTTCATATTTTAATTCAGATAATATCCTGTAATTCTCACAGAATGGCAATGATATCTCTTGACTGCAGCGAGAGTGTCACTTGTCTGGAAATTTTTATATTTGTTTATTTATGCCGGCGTAGACGAACAAAGTGGAAATTTCTTATTCTGTACTGAATTACTCTACTTAGAATATTTTTTTTTTCTTTCAACTGAACCTATTTGTAATATTAAGTTTAATCTATCAATTATTAAATTAATTATTTGCCAAGTAACAAAATTTTTATCACTTTATTTTAATATATTTTTTTTTTCTTTCTCTCTTTCTTTGCTTCTGCATTCCAGTCCAAGTACATGTCAATTATAATATAATTTTGTTTCTTTTTCTCTTTCCTACTTGCATCTTGCAATGTTTTATCACACCGAGAGAATATTTATTGCGTAATTATTTGACATGAATAGATCTTGTTTTTTATTTTTATCATTTATTAATATTTCTTTTTAAGAATCTTAGTAGTTTAAAGGTCACGTGCATTCTCAAACATGAACAAAATTTTTATTTATCTTTATTTTATTTTAATTTATCATATTATATTTTAAATTTTTTTTTGTACATATTCCTACTTAATCCTGTACTCGGATTACCAGATTAAGTAAATGATTTCATAGTTGATTGCATTTTTTATTTTATTCCACTTCTCTCTATATTTCATCCCAAAAATATGAGATGAGATAAACGAGATTAAGTATTTAAAGAATGTCTTTTGTGATATTTATTATTACTTATTAAGAGATTTACTTATACCCATTATGAGATTTACTTACACTTATGACATTTATTATTATTGATATTTTTCCTTATTATGTTTCTTAATTATATTGTTTATTATTTACATTGTTAAATTTTATTATTACTATATTATAAAATGTGTTATTAATTAAAAATACAATTATAAAAGTATTTTCACAAAGATTCCAAGATGGAACTGTTATGAATGTTCAAGGACTTACTCACACAAAAACTGAACTAATATTATAATGTTAGCTGATGAATTTGGACAGTTAAATGAATTAGACATCCTTAAAATGAGGTAATGAACTATGCCATTCCAAATATGACTTTAAGAAGATTTTTGAAATAAACTTTTAAAAATTGATTTCTAGATTTGACATTGTTAAAAAAGAATTTAACGTTATTGTTTTTCATTTTTATGTTTCATTTTTATGTTATTACTATGGGTAATTGCTTATATTTTCAAAATACTTTTTGATGTGTACTTTAAACAAGATTATATCTTGTATTTGTATTGAAGCCTATTTTATTGTATTTAAATTTGAATTCTATATTTATATAAAAAAGAGAAATTAATTTAATTTTTTTTTTTATTCAGTATCTAATTATTATTACTTATATCAACAACTTCGTGAGCTAAGTCTGCATCATCTCCCTTTCTGTGAAATTGCAGGTCTCAGACCTACTTTTTCACCCGTCTTTCTGGGAGGGGGGATTTGTAATAAAAAAAAAAAAAAAAAAAAAATTTGCGCCATTTTTTTTTATTCTCTCTTAGCTTCAATTCTAAATTTGTGGAACATATTTCAATCTTAGTTTCGTCTTGTAACAGCTAAAATTCTTTTTCTTACTTTAGTTATTAATAAATTATTTCTTGCTTCTCAAAAAGGCGGGAAGTATTTCGTAAGCTTTTTACTTTCTGGCATATTCCTGCGATTTTAATTTTATTTTTTATTTTTAACATCGCGTGACAAGTGTTACTACGCGTTGCTAAAGGGCTTAGTGTTCCGAGAAAAAAATATAGTTCTTGCCAGTAGACCGCCTATTACGGCCAATTAGAATTGATCATTTTGTCCGTTAGAGACTCGAGTCCATCCTGATTGGATTTTTAAAATGATTGACGCGGAGTAGGAGGGCGCTAGTTTTGTCGTGAAAATGATTTTTTCATTTGGCTTTTCAGGAGAGTAGAATGCACCTTTTCTTTAAACTATCAAGACGCGCGTTTTATTGCTCCGCTGAATTAGAATTTGATGAGAGTGCCAAGGTGATTGCGTGAAAGAACTTAACTTATTTATGAGTTCTAATAAAATTAATTTAAAGACTGCTTGATTGAACTTTCTTATGGGGAAATAGCCCAATAAACTCATCCACTGCTGGTCAAATTGCCGGAGCGACTGCTCAGCTCGTCCCACTGTTGATTCTTGGTAGTAGTAATCTGTTCTGCCTCATAGATGGTGTGCCACTGGAACTTGTACATTGTTATGGAACATCGATCTCGTCGAATCATTACATGTATGTGTGTGCGTAGTTTAAAATGAAAATCAAAATTGGCATAGTATTGAATTAAAATTATTAAAGCATTAATATGTGTAAGTATTTTTTTAAAATATTACAATGTACGTATGAGATAGAAGAAAGTTTTGGGATTGGCAGATCTAACTAGTTTCTATTGACTTGGTACAGAAGGAAGACTGGATGGTGGAAGGAGGGGGGGCAATCAGCGAAACCTGGGGGAGAGACTCTGAAAATTTTTGATGGGGCTAATACTGAAAACTTAAATATCTCTGATAAATAAAAAGGAAATATTGTTTTAAGTGGTGGATATTAAAAATGCCGATATTTCAAATTTCATGAGAAAATTTATAAAAAAGAAAAAAAAAAGTGAAAAGTTTACTATTTTTCGAAATTTCTATTTTGAAGAATCTAAAAAAAATAACAAAAGTAAACTTTCATAATTTTAGAAAACTTTAAATAGTTAGTTTAACCTTATAGTCTAAGAGAGGCTTCAGCCCTCTTTAGAAAATAATTAATATTGTTGTAAATAGTATTTTGCAACAAAAACAAAAACAAAAAAAATATGGATTTAATAATTCAGTTTTAACGAATGAAATACTTTCATTTTCGCATTATAATTTATAAATTTTATGCTATGTTTCTGGATATTAAATCGAAGAAGCATAAGGAAATTTTAAAAAATCATATTTTGATAAATAAAGTGCGTTAAATAAATAAGGATAAATTAATAGATAAAAGCGCGCATTAAAATTACTCTCTCTTGTTAACTGAAGCCAAAAATATTTCTTTGTTCAATTTACTCAATGGCTCAAATTCACTTCGTAAAATTCACAGATGAATGATTTATGAAGAGCTTTTAAGAGCACTTAAAAGTTATTTCACGCGTTACCTAACTTTCCGAAAAAGGTATACACGTACCCGTTAGTTATCTTTTGTGACTCACTATTACGGATCATTGAGTCACAGTCATTTTTTTGCAACACTGCGTGTCTTAATTATAAGATTGTATGAAACATCGAACTGAATATTTAGGTATTAATCTTTTTATCCGGTCATTCGTTTACAGCAATTCTTTTTCACCTCTTTTCTGTGTGCAAATATCAGATTTTAATTCCAACTTTCAATTTGTTTTTTTGTTTTCTGAAACGTTAGTGAAGAGCTCTGCGGAAACGCGATTAGATTTTTACGTGGGAATATTATCAAGGATCGCTTATAACAGCGGTTCCCAACCTTTATTGATACGCAACCCACCTTTAAGATTAAAAAAAAAAAAAAAAAAAAAGCTTTAGGATTATACCTAAAAATTTATTTCGACGTTTCATATAATTTTATAATTAAAACATGCGGTGTTACAAAAAAAAAAAAAAAAAAAAAAAAAAAAAAAGACTGTTACTCAAATTACAACGGCTGTTTAGAAAATGATGTTTTCAAAGACTAAAATTTTAGACATAAATAAATTTTATTTTTTACATCATTTTTATGATGATCAAAACGTGGCTTATGTAATAACAGAATCATATATTACGTACGCCGTAGAATAAACATTAATATTCTTGGATCAAACGTAAACAAATTTTAAATAAAATTTTAGTTTCATAGTTTTCGGTACTGCGAATTTCTGAAATTTTACACATCACACAATTTCAATTTTTACACTATTGTATAAGAGGGAAAATGTACTTTTAGCAATTTGTTTGAAAGCTGTATCGTAATTTATTTTTGAGTTATTATTATTATTATTATTTTGTAGTTTTTAATACTTTTTTTGTCATTGTAGCAACAGAAGTATATCATTTCTGGATATTAAAAATAGACCAGTCAGAAAAGTAATATAATCCGGACATCATCTGATTTCAGATATGCTTCTAATATCTCTATTCTCGACCAACAAAAACAACCATTTTCCAAATGATTTAAAAATAAAGAGAGAAAATAATAATAATCGAGACATACTTAATATGAAGAAGTACCTAAAATTAGTATGGAAGTTATTGTATGGCCCCTATAAATTATCGGCTATCCTATCCTACGAAAAAGGCAAATTTTCTTACGGAGAAGGCACTATCAACAAAATCAAGGATCTGTAATCCCAATGTATGTAAGTGGATTAATAATTAAATTATTTCAAAGATAATGAAAAATATGCATTATTATTGATTTGAAAAAATAAATAAAGAAAACTTTACAGTCAGTGAGATTTCTGGCACTGTTGTTTACAGATGACGACATCAAACATTAGAGTTGAATTGGTTAATTTTAATCTTAAGTCAATTTTTACGCACAGTTTGCTTCTGTACTAATTTTTCACAAATAGAAAACTAGAGAAAGTACATTCACACAAGTAATTCGAATTGTACTATATCGAAGACATCAAAGTTGGTTTAGATATTTCTAGTTATCGTGCTCGTATATTCATCCAGAAGGAAATTAAGGATTTTCCCTTGAAAATTGCCTTCAAAGAGTTATCGCAAGATAAATAGCTCCATTAAGATGTTTTCTTCAGGTTTTGAGAGTTTTGGGCTTTTCAAATGTTTTTCTTTAAAAGTATTTCGAATATAGAAGCTCGAAAGCTAGGGTCCAGGGTTGTCATAATGTTTGCTCGATTGTAGCCATATCTCACTACGAGGTTATAATATAATACCGAGTAATTGTTAAAGAATACACTGTTTTCTCATGAAGTTTTAGTTTAGGTTCGCGACCAACTAAAACACCCGCCGCGACTCACCAGTGTGCCGCAATCTATAGTTAGGGAACCATTGGCTTATAACATATGAAGGGAATGCAATGCAATCGGGCCTTGGACGTAGTACATACAGTGATAGTTTTTCCCGCTTAAGTACCCCGCCCTCTTTTTTTTTTTTTTTTTTTTTTTTTTTTTTTTTTTTTTTTTGTGGAAATAATTTTAGTTCTGCACATTAAAAGCCTATCTATTCTAAATTTTATGTAGAATTTCATAAAAAGTATTACTGTAATTTAAATACTAGTAAAATGGTATGTTTAATAATTTTTTTTTTTTTTTTTTAAATAATCATTGATTTTGGCCATGTATTCCGGAGCTCATGGTTAGATGTCTCACTTGTTCGAAATAGATGCTCCTTTTTTTTTTCTTTTCTTTTCTTTTTTCTTTTTTTTTTTTTTTTAGTATATTTATACCTGTATATGTTCGTATGCATATCGACAATTTTCTTCCTAATGAAAGTACGTTCGTTCGTTTCAAAGTTATCGCACTACCCCTTACCCAACACATCAAAGAAAATTTTTGATTAAAAATTTATAGTTTTATTGTAAGCTAAATTGTTTTTTGTTCTTTGTCTTAGTTTCTTTTGTTAATTTATATTCTTTATTTTAGTCTCTCCTATGCGAAAAATGGGTATAATGTCGTATAATCTGTTGTAAAAATGGGTATAATGTCGTACAATCTGTTGTAAAAATGGGTATAATGTCGTACACTCTGTTGTATAAATAATTCAAAATGAATGGGACGAAATACATTAGCAAACCCATTCATTTTGAATCACTCTGTATAAAAACGATACATCTCCTTTCATTCTCAGATCGTTTTCAATAAAATTTCAACAAAGGTGTCATTAGAAGCTATAGACATAGCTTACTTTCTACTCTGCCATATTTTGAATTTCTTCGACGGCAGATTATCCTGAAATTTATTTTTGTTTTATAAATTACGAAGGAAACTTTTTAAAAAGTCACTTTTTCTTTCTTTCACAGTATTAAGACTGTGATTTTCTTAAGCCATACTTTTATTTTAATTCTGGAATTTATTTATTATTTTTTTATGAGTCTTAATTTAAATGAACATTCTAAGTGGCCATTTGCGCTTTTATTCCACATTCCATGTCTTGCAGACATATAATCTGAAAAACGCTGTATCCCATAAAATTTTTGCATAAATAATGCAATTTTCTTTTAAATGAATTTTTAATTGCAGAATAACTTTGATAAAGCAATACATTATCGCTTATAGAAATTAATTTATGCGGGAACAAATCGGGCCTTATTTAATTGATTTTAGTATGACCTTCGCTTCGAACGCATTTTTAAACCTTTTTCTTGCTTCCCTGAAATTTTAATCTTTTACCCGAGTCTGAACATTTTGGTTTTCGCAGATAGCAGATCCCGATGTCGAAAATTGCTTTCGTCGGAAAATGTTTTCACAAAAAAAAAAAAAAAACATTTTATTCTAAATTTTAAGAGCAAACTGAATTATCTCCTTTTTAATAAATTCTTTTAGATTATGTCCTAGACCTTGAGTGCTTGTTTCGATAATAATAGCAAAGATTTAAACATGATGCACTTTCCTCAGTAAATTTTGCTGTTCTTCCTTATACTTTTGTAAACTCTTCTTTTATGCCGGGCATTTTCAAAGTGCATGCCTATTTTATGCTGCTATTTCCTCCTACACTTTAGTGATTGATAGACAGGTACATTAACCTCGAGTTAGTTATGTTTCCGTATTCAGCCTTCAACACTTGTCAGTGAAAGGTAGAGATCGTAAAATTAAAATGCAAAAGAATTTACTAAGCTTTTATTTACTTTTTGGGGGATGTTTTGTAAATAATAACTCAGTAGGTGATATGGCGATTTGTTAATACAGTAATTGCTTAACATTTACGAGTTTTGACTGTTTGCGAAATAAAAAATGAGAAAACATTTCAACTTTCGCGAAGACTGAACTTGATTATTCGCGAATTTTGTTTTACAAAGGATATTTTTTAAAAATTAAACTCACTTTGTTGTACCAATTCTATGATCTATGGGACGCTGGCACTATTGTATAACCTACTCATTACCTAACCTACTGAATGGCCTAAGTTTCGAGAACTTCAGCCCTTGTGCGAGGGAAAATATAGAAAAATCTACACTATTAAAATCCGACCGTATCTATGTATGTATGTAAAGCTATCTCCACCGATCCCTGAAATGAGAAACGTCGCGATTGTTTTGAATTGAAGGGGAAAAATCCCGTGATCCCGAGCTGCCCATTCGTCTGTCTGTCCGTCCGTCTGTCCGCATATAACAACTTAAAAACTACCCAACCGAATCGTTTGAAACTTAAAATATATAAATATTAGATAATTTTGTCGAGTCATTTCAAATTTATGAAAATCGGATGCATTGTTCAAGTACAGGGACAATTAAAAGTATTCAGTTGCATTACGGTCAATGGATAAAAAAGTTTCAAGTGCATTTTAATGGTCTTACTCTCTTTCGTACATAATAAAGTTGATATGCATCTATGAAGTATATACTATTAATATACATTCTGTACAATCTGTGGTGCAAATAATATTTCTTATTGATTTACAGGGCCACACAAAAGTATTCCATTACATACTTATACATTGAGGCATTGTTTGGTAAGCATTTTAATAGTTTTAAACTATTTAATACTAACAATTAAACTATTTAATGCCCCTAATTAATAAACTATTAAACTATTTAATGCCCGTCCGTCTAAACCTAACAGCATAGCGGACGAAGGCCGCTATTAAATTCCTTTATTTTTTTGACCATTTTTTTTTCAATTTTCTAAATTTTCTAAAATTTCAATTTTTTTATTGTAAGTGAAATGTTTTTGAAAACATTGTCGGGGAAATTTTAAAACATCAACAACAACTTGTTGAAAAAACAACAGAATACGATTTTGCACTGGTGGAGAGTTTTACATTTAAAATAAAAATCGAGGCCATAACTTTTCCTTACATTGAAATTCATAAACAAAAGATATGTTCTGTCAAACAATCGCCCACCACTAAATTTTTGTCACCATAGCAAATAAATTTTGTACAATATGTTTAAGGTTATTCAAATTTATTTAAAGCGTGTATTTTTAATGCATAATGTTTAATATATACATTTTTTGAACTTCAATTGCTCTTTTCCATAAAAACAAAGTATACTTTTATGCGCGAGAAGATAGTCTCAACATTCGCGAATGTTTTCGGGAACTTAATTCTCATTCGAGAGAATGTCAAAGAATTACTGTAATTGTCTGTTTGCTCAAGTATCTCAATTATTTGCTTTTATACGTTTTATAGATAGTAGGGCGGGCACCATCATGTGGAATTACAGATATATCTATGGTTGGAATCTCATATGCCGCAAATAAAGAATGAGAGGCTGCCAAAAATTTCAGTAATGGATACTTAGAAAGGCCTTCCACGCTCATCTGGTCTCATCTTATTTAGACTTATTTCTAAACTCCATGATTTATAGGTAGTCTATAAGACAGAACCAGACAGTTCAAGTATATATAATCAAAGGTCTTTCAATGTTTTGGAGGGGTCTGATAGGCCATTGCTGGTGTGTTAGTTTGTATTTTAAAAAATTTCGATTATGAAATCGCCCATAAACTAGCTTTTCCGAATTTTTTCTAACAATTCTCACAATTAGCTATTCTGTCTCTAGAAAGGGAAAAAAAATCCGGGTTTTTTTTCTATAATAGGACGTTTTTTTATTTATTTATTTTTAAATAAATGTAATGCCGTTTTTCTATTTTTTGAAAACAACGGTAAGGAGTGTATAGCTAAAAAAAAAAGTGAACGACTCTATTTAAAGCGATTCAAAATTTCACGAACAAATTTAAAATTTGGTACAGCCTTGTACAACAAACAATTTTTGTGTGGAAAACTAGGGTCACAGATTATTTTATTCATTTAAAAATATAGCATGTTTCACAACAATTCCGAACCTAGACTCCTTTTTTTTTTTTTTCAATTTTAAAGACAATGAAGATATTTTAAGGAAATTTGCTACAGTTTTATCTTTTTTATGTGAAATGTGATGGTATCACGAGAAATGGTAGAAGTGGTCATTATCCATTTCCAAACAACGCTGAACTAGCAAGGAAGGTCTCCATACTGGGCATACTCAGAATATTTTGAAAAAAAAAAATACTAATTAAACTACTCATGCGTGTAATAAAGGATCAGTCAAATTTAGCGGCGGAATTGCATTAGGAACTCTGTAAAATTAAAAATATATATATATGTATACTTTCAAGTATTTGGCACGAAAAGACGAAAGCGTCAAGCGATTTGGCGAGCAGCACTTTCCGTCACCAAAAGCAAACGATTTAAATGAATCTTAAAATTTCTTGTCAATTAATTTTTAGAATGCGTGTAAATAGTATTCAATGAATTTAAATTTGAACAATGAGCAAGTTTGATACATATAGATATATTTTGCATTACATATTTATGTTGCTTTTGTTGCAATTTTATCACTTTAAAAATGATTTTACATATAAAAAATATTTTCATATTGAAATTTTTTTTTCATACATTTAAGCGCATGACAAAAAAAAAAAAAAAAAAAAAAAAAGGATCAGATAAAGAATGCTGCAGTAATGCATTTCAATAATAGAGAAGTTTTTGTTTCCATAGCAACAAAATTGAATCGGCAGAGCTCAATTAGATTGGAGATAATTTTGAGATTAAACAGTTTTAATTAATTTAAATTTTGTTTTAATTTATAAAATTTCACAGTTAATTTTCATTCTAAATACATTATGACAAAAAAATGGTTAAAACAATCTAAAGTTGACAAAACTAACATATAAATAAAATTTCTTTAAACAAGTTCAACATGAAATAGTTTTACCTTAAAAAGTACAGTCGACTTTCGTTAATTCGAATCTTCCCTTAATTCGAACTAAATATGAAGTCCCGAAATTTTCAATGACAGAATAACGTTAAAATTTTCATTAATTCGAACTCATTTTCTCCTGACTTCGTTTAATTAGAATTAATGAGAACTCCAATTTTTCACTTTTCTTTTCTTTTTCACGGATTTTAGATCATTTGAATAACTTTATTTCTTTGATTTTTGTGAATCCGAACGAGTATACATATAATCCAATGCATTTTATATCCACTTTCTTAGTGCCCCGTCTGTCCATCAGTGACGCTTTAAATTTTTCTTCCATTGTGCTTGTTTCTAATATTTTAATTAGTTTATGTATTTATACATTCTAATTTAATACTGTCATATTCTAATGATAACAAACGAAATAAATAAAAAAAACGCTATAACATTAATTCTTTTGTAATAGTACCATATTAAGCATGTTTTCATTTCATATTTTTCGGATAATTCGAACATTTCTTGTGGTCCCGACGAGTTCGAATATACACGAGCCGACTGTATTTGACATAACAAAGGTATTTTTTGAAATTTTATTTTGTCGCCAACCGGTGATAAATCGCCAAATAAAAGAAATGTTCATTATATTTTTTACGAACGTTCTATCGGTGTTCCGCCAAAAATTTTCTTACAAACATTCCACATGAGAAGAACATTCTGTGATTTTTTTTACAATTTTCTGAGTATGCCCGTACGGAGACCTTCCTTATAGGTACTCTATATTTTCGAAAGCAAACGATAATATTTACCGAAATACTATTCACTACCACAATTTTTCAGACAAAACAAAGTAAGTTTGTTCCATTTTCTTTTTTTTAACCTCAATTTTTGTTGAAATTATGAACAATGTTATGTTCGAATTGGAATCAGAAATCTTGTATTTTTGGAGTAGATAAATAAATTATTATCTTAATTCCCAACACAAAATTGTTTATTGCAGTTTGCTATGGAATTTCGGGTCACCTTGTATATAAATAATGTCTCAAAAAGATCGAAACGCGTTTTAATATTTCTCTTATTGGAGATAACTTAGGCGCAGTGTAGATTACAAAAGTGTCTAAAATAAAATAGGAAGTAAAACTGTGTAAATGAAATAGTCCTGTGAATATTTTTAAAGAGTTACTAAGTTTAATTTTTTATATGAACCCATAAACAAAACATTTCGATTTATTTTTCCTTTTTCTGCAACAAAATAATTACAAAAAACTACATTTATGCACAGTCGTGGGGAAAAAAGTAAATACTCCCTATTAAGTACCCCCCCCCCCCGATTGGAAAAAATTTCTATTTTTAAATGATGCATGTAAAATTTGTTTCGGGGGCCATCTGCGTATTAAAATGAATCATAACTTTGTTTTTTACAGAAGCAGCACCCAATTCTGGCAACATAAACGAACTTTAAACCCTTCAATTAGCCTAAAAACAATTTTTCATGCAATTCCTTCGATAAGTTTCCGCTAAAATAATTGTTTTAAAACGAGGATGTTTTAGGGGCTGTATCCAAATTGAAGTTGGGTACTGGATTTCAGACGGAGAGAGCCTCCTTCTTGATCAAGGCATCTTAGGTGCCACTCAGGCTGTCATTGAAGACTGCTAGATTACAGGATAGCATAAGAAGTTTCAAAATATCTTGGGGCTTCTATCATAGATGGCAAACTTAAACTATCATTTTGCCGTATTTTAAGCATATTTTGAAAATTCCTTAAAAGAAAAATTTGAAATTTTGGATTTCCACCAATCAGGACTTAATAAATGTAAATCCATCAAATAATAATAATAATCTCTATAAATAAAAGGAATTCTGAGGATAATTAATTAATTAATTGAGGCACAGGGGAAAGCAAATCTTGGCAATGCGCCAACTCGGTCCAGAGGAAGCAAATCTTGGCAATGCGCCAACTCGGTCCAGAGGAAGCAAATCTTGGCAATGCGCCAACTCGGTCCAGAGGAAGCAAATCTTGGCAATGCGCCAACTCGGTCCAGAGGTATAAAAGCAAGATAGAAAAAAACGCGCAGGTCTGTGCATTCAAGTACAACCACCCATATGTATATGCTGAAAGTTTGTTCTGACGCTCACCCGACGCACGTGGAGTGCCGATGGTCCGGGGAGAGTCACCGGGGGATCCGTCGCCAGCTGAGAGAGAAGCGTAGAGTCACCGGGGGATCCGTCGCCAGCTGAGAGAGAAGCGTACCATACACATAAATTATTAAATAAACCTTCAAATTAAGCCCGGCGAAGCGGGCTGGGTATGCTAGTAATAATAATAATAAAATATAGGTTGCAATTTATAATTTTTTCGTATATTAATTTCATAATTAATATCACAAAATTATAAAAATTGCAAATTCAACGTATTTATGTTTGGGTATTTTAGTATTATTGCTGCATGAAAAATTAGCACATTAGGAGTATAATTTCAGGAAATATTAATAAGAATGAGAAAATGTAATTTAAAATTAGAAGCACTAAATTTTGAATGTTTATTATTCGAGACCTTATCATTCAAATGACTTGAAATATGGTGTCTTGGAATAGTGTGAACCGAAGGTTTGAAATATCTTGTTAAAAGTGGGTATTACTATTCAAAAAAAAAAAAAGAAGTTTGATCTCGTTTTAATATGTAGATGGCTCACCAAGCAAATTTTATAATTTAAAAGTAGACTCTATTTTCAATCGTCTGGCACCAGTAACTTTCTTCAACGATAATTTGTTTCATGAATTAGTTGGGGGTGTTTACTTCTTTTTCCCACGACTGTATCTTAAAAATATGTATTTTTTTCAAAATAAGGATTTTAAAGATGATACATGTGTATTAATTTAAACTTCGAAAATTTTCCCTAGTCTAAAATATGGCTATTGAAGGATGTTTTAAAGGAAAAAAAAACTTTGTTATACTTTAATATGCTCTATACCTTGCATAAAACCAAAGTCATTAAGATCTTGAGTATGTTACAGTTATACAATAGGTTAATCTTTATTGACAAAAGATTATTAAACTAATGATCACTGAACACGTTTTCCTCGTTCAAGCTTTTCCCCATATGGGTGGTTTCTCTGTATTTGCTTGGTTCCTGTCGACAAATGGGAAAGGATAAAAAACAAACTCTCAAAATCTCATCAATTTTCACTTATTGGCAGGGGTATAGAAAACAATTTCACTTCGTTTCTTTTTGTTTTCTTTATATTCTTTTTTTTTCTTCTGCTTTTTATTTACCCTCTGCAAGATGAAGACGTATAACATTACATGAGTGAAAATGTCTCTGTTAGATGAGAGGAATTCGAATATAAGAGTCAACTCCCAATTTACTAAACTTGACCACACCCAAAGTCAGTTGTTGAACTTGCTGGCATAGCAATTCAAAATCTATGAGAGATGTTAAATTCAACTAATATTACTTACCCACCATACGTAGTATAGGGTAAATCTTGCAATCGTTTTGAAAATCGAAAAAATTTTTTTTTGACGGATTTACACGTTTTAGATACTGGAGATTCCGAAAAACATATTTTTAGAAAAAAAAATTTTTGCCGTCCGTCTGTCTGTCTGTAAACGCTATATCTCCCGAACAAATTGAGATAGAGACTTGAAATTTTGTATGTGCTTACTATGTAAGAATGGGACGAAGCTTATTTAATGTCAGTAACCTCGATTATCCGGAACAATTTTTTTCGGACTCTCGAATATTCGTTCTGATGAAAGGTGCATAAAATTTTTCGATTTTTTTTATTTTAAGGAAAGGACGTGAAAGGCAATAAAATAACACAAATTTGCCATACAGAACGAAGTCGATCGGATTATTAGTTGCCGAGATATTTGTAATCCTGTTTTCCATATTCTTCGATTTTTCAAGACCCTGTATTTTATTGAAATTTCAATTCACAGATATATTTTAATTGGAAATGAGACGCTTAATCCAACGCAGTAAACTGTGAGTTAATATGATTATTATTTTTGGAGTTGTAAGGATGTTTCTTTTACGCAATTCGGTACTACTTGAGTATACTCAAGAATTTGGCGTTTTATATAATTTGTCGAAATGGTTCATCAGCAATTCATTAATAGAGCATTACTATGTATATTACAAATATTTAAATATACGTTTAAATTTTGTTTTGGAATTGCAATGCATTTTATAAATAGTTTTCGCATGTTTTATTTTTATGTGTCATAATATGCATAACTATGATGGGTAAGTATCACGGTGGCCCCCAACGACTAGTTTTCAAATAAATTGATTATATCGTGATTATGAATGATTAATAACAAAATATTTACGAGAATAAAAAATCGTTCAAGTTAATTATTATTTACATTATTCCAAAAACAATTTTCTATCTATATTGCAGGTAGAAGATTTAAGATATTAAACTATAGAGACTTATAAGACTTATGAGATGAAGAAGAGTTCGTGGCTGGGGAGGGGTAGGCGTAAACTCTCATCTCTCTTGATATAATAAAAAGTTTTCGCAATTTAATAAACAAAATGCGTTCAAAATAAAAATCATTGCTGACGATGAGGCTCCTGATCTGCAGATTTACACACAGAAATAAAATAAATATTTTCGATATACTTCTTTATGTATAATTTTTTTTTTGTTTACTTACCCATTATACATAGTATAGGGTAAATCTTGCAATCGTTTTGAAAATCGAAATATCTTTTTATACGGATTTACACGTTTCAGACACTAGAGATTCCGAAAAACATATTCTTAGAAAAAAATTGCCTTCCATCTATCTGTGTGTCTCTGTCTGTAAACGCTCCATCTCCAGAACAAATTGAAATAGAGACTAAATTTTGTATGTGTTTAGTATGTAAGAATGGGACGAAGTCTATTTAATATCAGTGACTTCGATTATACGGAACTATTTTTTTCGGACTCTCAAAAAATTCGTTCTGATAAAATGTATATAAATTTTTTCGATTTTTTTTTAATTTAAAGAGTGGACGTAAAAGACAATAAAATAACACAAATTTTGCATAACGAACGAAGTCGATCGGATTATTATTTGCCGAGATATTCGTAATCCTGTTTTCCACATTCTCCGATTTTTCATGACCCTGTATTTCATTCAAATTTCAATTAAATGATATATTTTAATTGGAAATGAGACACTTCATCCGACGCAGTAAATTGTTAGTTAACATGTTTATTATTTTCGAAGTTATAAGGTTGTATCTTTTACGCAATTCGGTACCACTTGGTTAGTTTGGCGTTTTATATAATTTGTCGAAATGGTTTCATCAGCAACTGATTAATAGAGCATTACTATGTATATTAAAAATATTTATATATACGTTTAAATTTTGTTTTGGAATTGCAATACATTTTTTAAATAGTTTACATGCATTTTATTTTCATTATTATACTTTGCATATCTATGATGGGTAAGTATTACGATGACCCCAACGACTAATTTTCTTTCTTTTTCTTTTCTTTTCTTTTCTTTTTTTTTTTTTTTTTTTTTTAATATAAGAATTGTTAAAGACTTTGGGAGAGCTCATGTGTTTAAAAAATTGATTTAATTTGAGAAGGGAATCCTTGAGACGCATGAACACCATTTCCTTTCATAAGTCAGTCGAACAATATTTGATAATGTGAAGCAAATTCGACAAAATGAACGAGTAACTTTTTTCTAACGTGTTAACCGTTTATACTTTTACCGTTACCTGAAGTACTATGCAGAGCCGAAAATAGCATTTTTGATCCCGGGGCAGACATGAATTTTGGCACCCATCATTTTCACGATGGCAAAAACAGACGATAAATATCTTGCAATGACGTCCCTGAAATGTAAAACGACCTCAAATTAGATGGAGCAACGAAATCAGAAAAAGTACCCAATGTTAATTGGATGACTTAAGTATTAGACGGGAAACAATGGAAAAATCTGAGGGGGGGGGGATACATCCAACAATGGATCGAAAACGGTTGTTATTGATGATGATGTATCTACAGGGACGTACGAAGAGTAAATTGCGGCCGGGGCAAAGTTAGAATTTGGTGCCCCTTTCTCTAACTTTTTCTTGTAACAGGCCAAAAATGACGTTTGAAGACGTAAATGGACGTTGGTGGACGTAATTTGGCGCCCTCTAAACTTCCGCGCCCGGGGCGACCGCCCCCTTCGCTCCCCCCCTTTCGCACGGCGCTTTATATCTATCATATATAGATAAAGTTACTTAATAAATCAATAACAGTTTTTAAAGTAGAATTTATTTTTAATGATGAGATGCGAAAAGAGAGTAATATATCTGAATCTGAAGGAATTATATATTACATTAAAAATTCTAACATTACAATAATTAAATAATTAATTTCATAATCCATACTCTCCATTCAATCAATTAAATTTTTTGGAGAAAAAATTAATAAAAAAGTCTTTTTTTAGATTTACTAAATCCTACGAATCCAGACTCCAATCTTGGAGTGGGATATCCGGGGATATCTCAAACACAAGCTTTCATACAGATATTTCTTTATTTACATTTTAAAATACTCATTGCAATTACATCACGAACGCATCGATTTCTAACGGGAGTCATTACCAAAAGATTCTTTGATATTACACTTGTGATTCAGGCAACAACTTATCTATTTTCCCTATCACGGAATATTTCCCCATTCAAGATTCGTTTTCCGCTTTGTTCGCATCTTATGAATTGGAAAATGATAAACTTTTTTATTCCATTATTATGATTATAAAAGAAAAAGCAGATAAACTTCATTTCCATTAACGTGTCATCACTTTGAATTTTATCGCAATATACTTTCTCGAATTGTTTTTCATGAAGATTATCACTATTATCATTTTTTACAAGTAGGGATAATTACAGGGATTTTATTTTATTACAGGTATTTCAAAGGGAAATATTTTAAGCTGTGTTTTCATTTTGACTGCGGGGCAAAACATGCAGACAACTACCTAGCAGTTGATCTTTATAGAAGACAGCACATTAGACAGTCAATAATGGGTGCAAATGCTATAGCGACGATAGCTATCGGATTATCTTTAATGGTTGGTGCATTATATTTTGCTCCAGATTATCCTCAAAACATTATAAATTTTTTTTCAATTATTGGCATACCCGCGCATCATGTGAAAAGTGCACTGACATCCCTCCGCCTGATGAAAACAGAAATCAAAAGTGAAAAATCTGAATCTGTGCTAAAAGGCAAATTGTTTACTCCGGAAGAGTTAAAAAAATATGATGGAGGACCTGATAGTTTAGGGTTATATCTTGCTATTTTAGGTGAAGTCTTTGATGTGGAAAAAGGGGCTCAGCATTATAGACCCGGTGGTGGATATGCTTTCTTTACCGGTATGTATATTTTTCCCCATACATTGTTAGATATTTAAACGTTAGCTATTGGTTTTGAGTGTGACATACACATATTTATATCATTACAACTTTGGTGATTAAATCTTCTCTAAATTAAACTCCCTAAATGTTGTACATTTGACATTTAATAATCTTTTATTAAGTTTTACTTTCTGGTATTACATACGTATTATTTCAATTATATTTAGTTGGAAAGTAAACTAATAGAAACCTTTTCATTTAAGGTAGTTCTTCATAGGCGTAGCCAGCCTTTTGAACGGGGAGGTGCCCAAATTTTTTAACCTGAACATGTTGGGTACAAACAATATCTTATGTAATAAAACCTAATAAAACGGAACTCTATAAAACCTATCAAATTGCCGTTTTAGACAGGTTTTTTTGCAGAAGGTATAATTGTTTAGAACTTTTTTTAAAAAGGACCCAAACGCAATTTTTCATTACGTGAAGAAGGATGAGAAATTGCTTAAAACTAAATCTAATGAACAGGGGCGTGCGAAGAGAAAACTGCTCCTGGGGCAAAGTTACAATTTGGCGCCCCTTCCACCCAACTTTTTCTTGTAACAGCTAAAAATGACGTTGGTAGTATAAATTTGGCGCCCCATAAAATTCCACGTCGTGGCAGCTGCCCCCTACGCTCCCCCTTTCGCATGACGCTGCTAATGGATAACGAAAAGATATATAAACATAAATAAAACATGATAGATATAAAATAAAGATATCCGTAAACATAAATCTGTAATTATCACAAGTTTTCATTTCAAACAGCAATAAAATACTAAAATAAATAAGCACGACTTTGGTTCCCCCCGTCATTTTGATCAAAGTAGCATTGAAATAACTTGTAGTACGCAATTTAAAGTGAAAAATAGTTCTTATATTTTCTACTCATGAATAAATAAAATTTTCCCGTTAAAAAAAATGAGCCCGTACGAATGGCAAAATATGATCCCAAAAAACAAAATTTAGCAAACCAACAAACCAACCTCCATATTAATTTGAATTTTGCATAGCATCATTTCTTATTTTCAGAGGAAGCACAGATTTGTACTAGAGATGAGTTCGGGCTCGATTTTTGAAACCCTCGCCCGAAAGATTTTTAGTACATTGGAGCACGAGACCATCCGAGCCAAGGGCGGATCTGGAGAGTTCTCAAGGGGAGGGGGGGGGGGGGGCGATTTTAAAAATTGGGAGACTCGCATCCTATGCGCGAGTCAGGGCTAATATTTTCACTACGGGTCGGGTTTGTGTCCGGTTAACTTCTATATTTTCTGCGGGTCGGGTTTTGGTCCGGTCGACTTTTTTTTTTCAAGCAGGTCGGGTTTGGGCCCATTTGATTTCTACTTTTTTCTGCTGGTCGTGTTAACTAATCAGGGGCGTGTGAACAGAAAACTGTGCCTGGACAAAATTTCAGCTTGCCCCCCCCTCTACCCCAGATTACTTTTCTTGTGACAGGCAAAAACGACGGTGGTAGTATAAATTTGATATCGTTTAAATTTCCGGACCCAGGGCGACCGCCCCCACCCTTTCGTGCCAAGCTGTAACTAATACTTTTTCTGTGGTTCGCATTTGGGTCCATTTGACTTATACTTTTTGCAGTGGGTGAGGTTAAACTCTTTTGCTGTGGGTTGCGTTTGGGTCCGGATGACTTCTTTTTTGCTGCGGGTCGGGTTAACTTCTACTTATAATATAAATCATAATAGTAAAGCTGTACAATACGAAGAAAAGTAAATTTTAAAAATGCATTTCTTAAGATTTCACTAAACAAATGTGCAACATAAATATATTTTTTACGAATAATAAATAAGATGCCAGCCCGAATTAGGCTCGGAGTGAAGAATTGCACGAATCGTTTGGTAAAAAATAGTATATAAAATAAAGTTTGGTATAAAATAAAATTGTACTTTATACATAAAAAAAGTCTCATATTTTGTCTCCTTTAATAAGAAAATATTATGGACATGTTAATGAAGTGTGTTTCATGAATAAATGCATGGAACTTGTAGAAATTGTCGATTATTTGTCAAATCGAACATTTATAAATTTTCTATAAAAAGTGCACATTTTTAATTATAACCATTTCATTCCTCATAAAAATCTTTTGGGATAGGCGTGACCCAGACAATAACATTAAATTAAAAGTTTTAAATTACGATGCTTTTATAGGAATAAAGGAGACACTGCTCAATTGCTTTCTATCTGAATAATATGGGAATTAAATTTACTTACGACCAAAAGTGACTTCGTAAATTGCAGAGTAACAACTTCAGCATCATCAGAATTCACAAAAAAGCAACAATCACTAAAATTATTTCCATAGGAAAAGCGATTACGACCTGCGTACGCTGTGTACATTAGTAATCTAAATTATGCGTCAAAAGCAAACTAAAATTGGAAGAAAATATAATCTTCGCATTAAATATCTAAATAATAATGATAATAAATAACCCTATTACAAAATAACCTCTGCTACAGACAAAAAACAAACTACAGACAAATTCATTATTCCCGCTTTTTTGTTGGCGCCAGAACATCGTAGGAAATGGCTAAAATAGGTTTGTAGAAGTGACTGATAATTTACTTTTAAAATAGCATTCTAAAGCTAAAATAGAAAAAAACACAATTTCTGCTTCCCCTTCATTCTAATCAAAATGTCAATATAGTGATTTGAAAAGGAACAAGTAATGTTTAAGAGGGGAGGGGGAGGCAAGTTCTTTTAATATTTTCTATTCATTGATAAATAAAATTTATAGGTATCAGAAAATATGAATCCGGGTCCGAGCACTGTCTCTTCTCTAATACAGACATTTAGGAAGAATGACTCCAGGCAGGGCTCGACATGGAAGAAAAACAAGTCTGGCCGACTCAAATCATCAGAAAAAATAAAGATCAGGATAATGCCCGGCTCTAAAAGTCAGAAAACCTGACCCAGCCCAACCCTAGGGTGTGTGATCACTCCTTCGCCATCTTCCGCCCCCCACCTTAGATCCGCCACTGCCTGATTCATGAATTGGCGCGGGCCGCGCCGCGCCGACCTTGGCCTTCAGCCTAAGTCCTATTCCATGAAGATCTCTCATGTTACTTTGAAAACCTTTATGGGCCCAAGGGGTGGGGGGCGATTGCCCCATCGCCTCCCCCTTGCTTAGACCCGCCATTGATCCGAGCCCGATACAAAAAGTATACAAAAATAAATAGATAAAAGATTTAATGATATTTTAAAATTGTTTCACATGTAATATCCCATTTTTAAAATTTTCTTATAAAATTTACTGTTAAATAAAAATTTAAATTTAAGTTTATGAAAAGAGCAATTTGCTATCAAATAAAAATATCCTTCATACCTAAAATTATTCCCATATTTCTTGTCCTTTAAGAAGAAAATTTGATGGACATATTAAAGAAGTGTAATGAATAAATGGATAGAGTTTATAGAAATTACTATTTGTATGCTGAAGAATCAAAAAACGTTTTCAATTTCCTATAAAAAGTGTACATCTTCAGGGGTGTAGTCGTAAAAAAACTACAGGTTACACAATCGACGCAGAGCGTATATGCTCAAGGCACAGAGTATATTCTAAAGAGTACATCCTATGGGTTTCATGAGAAACAGAGCGTTATATGGTGTTTCTTAAAAAAATCCAGAAGGTATATCCCAGTATACCCTTCACTACATCCCCTATACATTTATCTATAATCAATTCATTTCTCTTAACAATTCCCCTGACTGACGGGATCCTTAAAATCAAGGCAAATTAAAACATTGATACAGTTATCTTAAAGTTCCGTTGTTTTTATGGGAAAAGAAGAAACATTGATCGAATGTTTTCTATAGGAATAACATGTAAAATATGTTTACTTACGAAGGGAAATCCTCAGCATAAGCAAAATTCATGATGACAAACAGAAAAAAAAAAATCACAATGCTGTTGTCATATGAAGAACGATTATGATTCGTGCACAATCAAATAATTTGAAAACCTCAAGCATCTAGTCTGCATCAAAAACGAAGAAATCATCCTCTAACAAAATAAATAAATAAACGATCGAATTAAAAAATATATTCTGCCTTAAACGAAAATCCAACAAGAAGTTAATTTATTATTTATGATTATTTTGATTGGCCCCTTTATCAATTAATCGTCGATGGAAATGCAGTAGACATAAATCTCCATACATCACAAATTTTCTTTTGAAGCAACAATCAACTATTGAAACATAAAAAAAAAATATTTTTCTTTCGTTTTGATCAAAATAACACTGAAATGACTTGAAAAAGAATAAATAATTTTAAAAGGAAAATAGTAGTTCTTTCAATCTCTTCTACACATAAATGTTTTTTAATTTTTAGAAAGAAGGAGCCCGAACATTAAAATGAAAATAGAGCCCGTGCCCGCTTCGTACCCGGGTTTGGGCTCGGGCTTTTGTGCTGGGGCTGAGCCTGTCTCATCTCTAATTTGTACAACCTTCCACCCCCTCAGTTCTCCAGGCTAAATCACATGGTGGAATTATCGTTTTACATCTGTATTTCCTTTCTTTCTTTTTTTTTTTTTTTTTTTTTTTTTCCTCCTATCTAGATTTTAGATAACAAAAGCAAAGATATAAATAGTAGTTTCTATCCTTGTTGAGAATTTACTCTAATTTTTTATGGAAATATGCATGCAATTGAAAGGTGTTAAAAAAATTCCATAAAGAAACGACATCAAATTGGGGATTAAAAGACCAATTTTTTTGATTTACTGTGATTAATACAGATTCTAGTAACAGGGATGCCACTTTTCTGCCAAATGGCGGATTTCCGCTTTTTTTTATTTTTAAGAATTCACGATTTTTGTTAAGCGAACACGAAATAAAATAACGATTTTCGTCGAACGATCGAGAAATAAAAAGGAATTTTCGTGAAATGATTGCAAAATTACTCAGCAATTTTCGCCAAACGATCGCGAAATACAACAGCTTTTTCCGTCAAGTGATCGTGAAATATAGCAATAATTTTCCTTAAAAGATCGTGAAATACAACAGCGATTTTCGTTAAAAAGATCGTGTAATGTAACGGTGATTTTTGTCAAAAGAGCGCAAAATAAAACGGCTATTTTCATCAAACGATCGCAATGTAAAACAAAAATTTTCCTTAAACGATGGCGAAACGAAACGGTGATTTTCGTGAAACGATCGCAATGTGAAACGGTGATTTTTGTCAAACGATCATGATGTGAAATGGCGATTTTCGACAAACGATCGCGATGTAAAACGGCGATTTGCACCAAACGATCATGATGTGAAATGGCGATTTTCGACAAACGATCGAGATGTAAAACGGCGATTTGCGTCAAACGATCATGATGTGAAACGGCATTTTTCGACAAACGATCGCGATATAAAATGGCGATTTGCTTCAAACGATCGTGATGTAAAATGGCGATTTGCGTCAAACGATCATGATGTGAAACGGCGATTTTCGACAAACGATCGCAATGTAAAACGGCGATTTGCGTCAAACGATCGCGAAATAAAACGGTAATTTTCGTCAGACGATCGCGATATAAAACGACGATTTTCGTCAAACGATTGCAAAATAAAACAGCGATTTTCGTCAAACAATCGTTATGTAAAACGGCGATTTTTGTCAAACAATCGCGAAATAAAACGGCAATTTTCGTGAAATAAAACAACTATTTTCGTCAAATAGAAAAAAAAATCATGAAGAAAAACAAAAACAAAAAAAAACAATTTGCAATTTTTTGCTATTTACTCCTGGAATAATAATTGAATCTATTGCTGGGTTGCTTAAATTGATTTAAAATGATGCGATATATAAAATTCCTCACTGAATTTGTTGCTGGGTCAAATTAATTGGTGTAAAATACTGTGAACTAAAGGAAAATTCTGTACATTAAGCATTCTCTTATAAATTAAAAATTTACAAAAAAAAAAAAAAACTGCAATTTTTTTTAGTTTATTATAAACAATACAGTTTACAAAATTCATGCATAAATGTTGTGAAAAATGTTGTAAATTTTACTTTACGTATAATTTCCTATTTTTTGCTATTTTCTGGGTGGCATCCCTGTAGTAAATATTCTAGTTTTAAAAAAGATGAATAAAATAATTTTCTTAAAAAGGAAAAAAGAAAGAATCAAGGTCTCTTCTTTTATCACATTTCAAAACATAGACTGTTAGTTTTGATTAACTAATTGAACTAACTTTGCTTACATTTTCTTCTTTTTTCTTTTATAAATTTTGATTTAAAAAAAAATCAATCTTGGATCCGCAAGCGGGAGGGGGGGTGGGTGCCCGGGCACCCAGGGCACCCCCCCTGGCTACGCGCATGTTCTTATATTTTAGTTTTAAATTCATTAATCTACAGCTACTTATCCTAGATTTCACTAAAAGGAAGGGAATCGTTTATTCAACCAAATTATATTATTAGAATATGTTGACAAAAGTTTAAGTTGCACGGTATTGTCAGTTATTCTTTTAAAAAGTGCTATTGTTATTTAAAAAAAAAAAAACATTATCCTTATTATTATTATTATTATTATTTTCAAAGTAGAAGAATTTTTTTTTTATTTCATTATTATTTTTTTAAGAATGTTTATGTAACTTTTAAGAAAACTTCTGTCTCGTGAATAATTTTTTTTCTCAAAAGTTTCATTCTGAGCCACCTTTCTGTAACTGGCCCCAACCAGTTATGACTTTGTGGTTAAAAAGAAATCATGAAAAGAAGGTTTGCAATTACTATAAAATAGTTCTTTTAACTATCCTAAGATTTTCTGCACATAGTTAACAAAAGTACTGAAACACTGATAATGTATTTTAATTTAATGAATATAAAATGTTGCTTTAACATTGCTTAAGATTTGTTATCAGTCAGACATTGGTTTACCAGATTTATCAATAAAAAAACCCGTAAGATTTTTAAATGTCACTTATTTCAATTTGTTTAGGTTTTGTCATATTACCATCATACCTCACATTATACTAAATTATGTTGAATATGCCAATGATGTCTTTTCAATAAATTTTCCTTAAATGTAGTTATAGTGTATTCTTGCAGTCAAAAGTACTGTATGAAAATATTTTATTATCAGCATCATGTAATAACAATAGAGGCTTCAGAATTATAATTCAAATCACTATTTTATTATGTTTTAGATCAAATACAATATTGTTAAAATTTTTACATATCACAGAGACTCATAAAACAAGGGGACAAGAGCAAGTTTTAGTTCTGAATAAGACCTAGAAACATGAAAAAATGCAAAATGCAGAAGTTTGGTGAAATGGAATCTGGACGATGCAAAGTGCCTTGTACAAATTACCTTGTGTCAAATTTTGTATGAGGAACTGTAAGTTCTTTTTCTTGTGACTTTTAAGTAGCCGTTGTTCAAAATTCCTTATTTAGAGATCCAACTAATGTCAATGCTATGGAACTTGTTTGGCTCCATCAGCATGGGGCTGGTGTTCTGAGATTGTCATTAGAGGTGACCATTCAAGGAAATTTCATTGTACATATTATTTCTTATATTTATGTATAACACTGGTGCCCAGCTAACCACAAAGTACCAAAATTTTTTCTATCTCAGGGAATTATGTTATTCATTGTTAAAATCAAAATAATACTTATATTTTTCTGCCAAATTTAACCTGAATCTAGATTGCTGAATTGGACATATTCTGTGTCTTTTCCCCTGGAGGAGTGCAATATCCTCCTGGATGAAAGATTTCAGATTTTGTGTTTTCATTGGTCAAATGTGCAATTCTTTGATTTTAACCACTTAATCCACTATATTTTTGTCATATAATCACTCGCAGGTCATCAAAACTTTTATGACAATTTTTAAATTATAATGATTTATAATAATTTTGTAATTTACATGTTTTTCAAATAGCTTATTTTAACTTATTCTTATAAATGCAATTCAAAAATACAAGAACCATATAATTTTTATAAACTATATAAAAAAATTTTACATATACTACTACATTGCAGTTAAAATTATATGAAAAAGATTTATTCTTATTACTTACATTTTTTATACTCTAAAAATATTGTCTTATGATTTTTCCTTCTTTTTTTTTTCTTTTTTTTTTTTTTGGCTATATCACGATATTTATTAATTTTTGTTTGTGTATAATTGAAAATGTTAATAATTAAAACTGTAGTTTGGTACCAGAATCTTGTTACAGTATTTCACCAGCCACTTGTTCCAATTCTATTTTGTGATCAGAACATTCCTCAAAATGTTTGTCATTATCCAAAAGAAATAGAAGCCAAAAAATTCTGCAAAGACTGTTGCTCTATTTGTCATAGAGATTGTGACTAGAGATGGGAATGCTCGGAAAAATTGGGAAAAAAACTGGTTTTTTTCGTTTTTTTCCGAAGGCTTATTTTTCAATTTTTCCGAACTGGAAAAATTGAAATTTCATTTATGAAATAATGTAGTGAAAATTTTGTAATAGCTACATTCTCATACTTTTTATTTTATTTATTTTCATGTTGAAAGTCTCACATGAAAATTTTAATGTGGGTAATCTGATCTCTGAGCAGAAATCTGTTTGAGAAGACTTGAAAGGACCCTTCACATTTTTTTCTTGTTTGAAACACAAGACCCTTTGCAAAATTTCTCTTGAAAATAGACATTTCAGAAAAAGTTATCAACAAATTGAATCTTTCACAAGTGCATTGATTGAAGAAAAGAAAAAAATCTCATGCCATACAGCAGCTGAATCTTATTAAGTTGCATATATGTATGTAAACAACTAGGGATGCAACGGATATCCGGCCAATATCCGATATCCGGCATATCCGGCTGATTTTTTAATATCCGAAATATCATCGGATATCCGAATCACAATCACCGGATATCCGACTTCTCTATCGGATATCCCGCAGAATGCAGCAAAGCAAATATAGATGAATAACAGTAATTGTTTGATCCCAAACAATGCCTAAACTTTTGTTTACAATGCAAAAGATGAAATGTTACAATAAGTTTCCTATCAGTAAAAGGTAATTCCCAAAAGTTTAAACAATTGCCAGCTTTCCTACTATTTATATTTAAATGCTGTAATAAATTCAAGAATTTAAGTTTATATCTTTTAGAAAATTGTATCTTTTTTTTTCAGATTGTAAAACAAAGTTTGTAGTCAAAATAGTAAATAAAGCCTTTTTGCAAAAGTGTATAAAGATAGAAAACCAACATTTAGAAATGCACAAATAATGCATGAAAATGTAGCAAACAGGCGTTTTGAATCTGCTATCGAGATTCTTCATCAGGACAAAACTCAGCGTGCTAGAAAAAGCTAAGTTAAGCAAAGCGATAGAGAAGCGCAGGCTTATTATATACCAGTTACGGGAGCGAATGATAAAAACAGACCTATTTTTACTTTCTTCTATCCTTGATAGAAGAAAGTAATGTTATCAATTTTTTCGACGAATTTACATCTTTCAGGGATCCAATATCCCCAAAACATGTTAATTCAAAATATCTGTCGGTCCCAGTGTTGCCATCATACGATTATACCATCAAAATGTGTATGAAGTTATACATAGAATGAACCAAACATTCTGTGCATGCTTTTGGCTGTAGCCAGCACGTCCATGTTCATTATGGAAACATTTCCCTGTAAAGCGGTGCTGTAATCACAATTTTTGCACCATTTTCATTATTCTACCAAAAAACGCTGTCTGAAGTTATGCATGGAATTGAACCAAATTTTTTTGAATATGTTTCTGAGAATGGCTGTCAGGTCTTCTTTCAATTCAAAAATATTTTGCCGGAAGATGGTACTGTAATAATGATTTTTAGCTCAGAGGCTATCAAAACCTGTGAGCTTATGTGCCCGCCCATTCTGTATGTATACATGTAGATGTAATACAATAACTCATGATAAAAATATCCGATTCACTTGAAATTTTAAATATAGATATATTCTGATAAGGCGCTTCCCTGATTAATTTTGGGAACACATTCGATAAGTATAAGTGTGGGAACGGGGGCTAATGCTCTTCCCCTTAATTTATATCAATGGGTTTTATATCCAGAATTAACAATTTTCATTCAAAATTTAGATATAGGATCATTCTGATGAAGCGCCCCTATGATTAGTATTAGGTACTCATTTGATAAGTATAAAGAAGTGAAACAGGGGGCTAATTCCCCACCCCTTATTTCTCATAAATGGGTTTTTTATACAGATTTATCAGATTTCATTCAAATTTTAGACATATAATTTTTCTGATGAGGGCACCACCATGATTAGTTTTGGGAGTTCATTGGATAAATATAAAGAGACTGAACTAGGAGCTAATTCTCCAATCTTAATTTCGACAAATGGGTTTTTCATACAGATTTATTCAAATTTTAGACATAGGATCATTCTGATGAGGGCACCGCCACGATTAGTTTTGGGAGTTCATTGGATAAGTATAAAGAGGGGGAACAGGGGACTAACCCACCGCCTTTAATTTAGATAAATGGGTTTTTCATGCAAAATTCTCATATTTCATTCAAATTTTAGACATAGGATCATTCTGATGCGGACATTTCCATGATCAGTTTTGCGAATTCATTGGATAAGTCTAAGAGGGGGGAAATGGGAGCAGAGCCGTCCTTACGGAGGACAACTTAAAGCGAGGCCCGGTGCAAGGATTTTGCGAGGCCTTTTCCTTTCAAATTTTTAACATAATCTGATGTATACTGTCAATAAAAAAAGAAAGGTTTTCACCTATATACTGTGTCCCGGAAAGCCTAGCTATTATAAAGTAGCGTTTGTCTGTGTGTTTGTAGGGGTAATTTCTGGAACTACTGAACCAATTTCAAAAGTAATAGTGGCTAACTGATGATGAAAGTTCCTCTCCCAACATAGGCTATATTTTATGGTAAGCACTATCATTTCTGAACTAAACTCATAAAATACTAATACTTTCTATTATAATTTCTCCTTTTTATTAAAGAAAAAATATTTTATGTTCAAATGCGAGGCCTCCCTAGGCGCGAGGCCCTGTGCGACCGCACCTGTTGCACACCCCTAAGGACGGCTCTGAATGGGAGGTAACTCCCCCCGCCTTAATTTAGTTTAATGAGTTTTTCATGCAGAATTTACTGATTTGCTTCAAAATTTCGATATAGATTCATTGTGATAAGGCACTTCCCTGATTTTTTTCAGATTTCATTGGATATGTATAAATTGGTGGGACTACATCTCTTAATTTAGGTAAATGATTTTTGTTACAGAATTAACAGATTTGCTTTAATATTTGGATACAGGTTCATAGTGATAAGATGCTTCCCTAATTTAATTGGAGTTCTTTTGTTAAGCATAAAAGGGATACGGGCGATTACCCCAACCCCTCTTAAATTTGATTTATGAGTTTTTATGCGGAATTATCCGATTTGCTTTAAATTTTGGATGTACATTCTTTCTGATAAGGTGAATCTCTGAATAGTTTTGGAAGTTTAATGGTTAACTATAAAGAGACATAACTCCTCTTAAATTATATAAATGGGTTTTTATGAAGAATTATTCGATTTGCTATGAATTTTGGATATAGGTTTTTTATGTGATAAAGCATATCCCTGATTAGTTTAGGGAATTCAATGATTAAGCATAAAAAGGGGAAATGGGTGGGAGCTATCCCCCCTTTTAATTTGTTTTTTGGACAGCATCAACCCTTGAAAATATGAGGCTGTAATATACAATTAAGTATGCATAGACTGTGAGCTCAATGCCATCAGAGGGCAATCTTCTTTTTATTGTAATTTTTTTTTCATAATCTTTTTATACAGTGAATTGACAGTTCGTGCAGCAATAGGAAGTTCGTATCTTGCTAAAACTGGCTATTCGCAAACAGCTGATGTAAAACAGAATAACAAAAATAGATTTTAATAAATATCATGATCGAGATTAACTCATTCTTAATCTAGTTAATTGACTGCATCAAAAATTCTAGATTAAGATAAAAACTGGTATACTATTGAAGTAGTATTAATATTTTGTAATATTTTTTGAAACATTGAGATCTACGAAATAGAAGAGAGTTATGGGATTGGTACATCCAACTAGTTATTTTCGTGACTTCATTATAAATATTTAAAATTAAAAGTTTTTTGCTTATAAATTTTAAACTTAAACTGATTTAACTTAAAATAAAATTAAATGTAGCTTAAGGCAAAACAGTATAAAATAATTAAAACATGAAAAAAAATCATCAATTAAACCTATGTTTGGAGATAACTCTTCAACCATTGGTATATTAGTGAGACATTTTATGTTTGCATTATAAAAAGGTGCTATGTATTACTTTATAAAAATACTTTACAATTATAGACATATTAATACATGTGTAAAATTTGTTCTAAAAATTATCAGCATTTTACTGTATAGATTATTAGCAATTATCAGTAGTTCATTGACAAATAGTCAGAAGATTTAAATGTTTGAATTGCATTTTTTATTCAATATTATTAACATATACATACAAGGTTTGAATTTCGGGACGGAATGGCAGGATTCATGACCTAAAAAATCTTGTGGGCAAAACATTCCTGTTTCAAAAAAAAAAAAAAAATTTTTGTGAAGTGGCGATAAAGTTTCAGGATCGACTGACTATTTTCGTGATATTTTTCACTATCGATTGACTAATCTCACAGTTTGCTCTTACGGCAATTATACAAAATTCTTTTTTCTGCATCGGACTGAAAAGTTTTGTAATTTTTCTCACAAAATTTTCTTGCTTGCTCGACACACAAAATTTTGCAATTTTTTTTTCTTTTCTGGGGACCAACTGGCAAATTTCACAATTTATTTCTCTCAACTGATTGACAGATTTAGCTATTTATTCTGCGACTGACTGGCAAATTTCCCTTTTTATTTTTGTGACATTCTGATGAAATTAACAATTATTTTCCTGTGTTCAGCTGAAAAATTTGTGTTTTATCTTTGTTATTGGCTGACGAATTTCATGATATTTCCTTGTGACAGATTAGCAAATTTCACGATATTTTACTGTAATTGATTGATGAATTCCGCTATATTTTACACTGGTGAAGTTCCCTCAAAGTTCAAATTTTTTCAGACAGGACAACAGTTTTTAAAAATTTATTTTTGCCATGGTAGACAAAATGAACGATATTTTTTCTATGACCGATTTACATATTTTGCAAATTTTTTTCCTGCGCAGAAGCAAGAAATAATTAAAAGGGCAATAATGGTCACTAGAGTCTGAGCTTCTGGAATTAGCACTAAACAAAATGAGATTAAATCTTGTGTTGCTCATTTGAAAAAAAAAAGAAAACATTTTTTTTACAATCAGTGGTTCAACATTAGATGTTTCATTTTCAAAATCATCGCACATTTCCTCATCAGTGGACTCAATAATCATACCTCTTTTTTTATTTAAAAGACAATCTTTCATACGATGTTTCTGTATTTGTTTTTTCCGCATCTTATAATTTGCACCTGCACAATTTGTAACTTTTCTACTCTCTTCTTTATTAACAATGACATTTTAATTTCCTATTCAAATAAAAATTCTTCTAAATTTAAAGAATTCTGTAAAACAAATAAATAAAATATGGACATCCATTGCCCAAAGCAAGATGTTTAAATGTTTCCCATTGAGTTATTGAAAATCATTAAAAGCATCATTTTTATGATGATTAAAACATGATTTATGTAATAAGAATCATATATTACGTATGTCATGGATTAAACATTAATATCCCTGGACGAATCATAAACAAAATAAAATGTGGACACCACAAGGTCCATTCTCGACGACCGATAACAACAACCGTTTTCCAAACGATTAAAAAAAAAAAATGATGAACTTCAAGGAAATCATTTAAATAGTTGATGTGCATAGTTCAGAGAAATTAGGACATGACTTTTTTAAATAAACCATTTCTCATGTAATAGGAGAAATCTACTGACTATGTCATTTTCAGATGTTTCATATGGGTTTAAAATTCCAATGCATAGTTGAACATAATTCAATTAGCTAAAATGCCAGGGATTACGGTATTGACGATAATTCCACTAACTGATATACAATCACAGAAAGATATTGACGATACAATCACCTACATGCATTATTCGTGCAAGCAAATTAAAAATGAATGCACATCAGATTTTACAAAATTAAGAAAAAAAATAAGAAGAAAAAAGCAAAACCAATTATTTCTGATAATTTAATGTGTTAGAAAAGTTGCTCTGTTCTGTTTGTCAAAAGTGTAACCTATAAAAGATTCCAAACCACACAAAATCAAACAAAATCTAAATTAAAAAATTCATTTAGCAACTCAGTTATTAATTGACCATAACACTGAGTGAAAATTTAAAAACAGATATGATATATATAAAGCTTTATTATTTTCCTTTGTTTTAGTTAAAATAAACATTTTGGATAATTATCTTGTTGTTGATTTAAATTATTTCATTGGAAATTTGTCATGTTGGTATAAATTGTAAATATTTAAGTGGCAAGTAAAAAATAATAGGGTTAAAAAAAATATATTTTTCTTCCTCTCATATAGTTTAACTACCCTGCATTTACAAATGTTATGAGGGAAACTCTCTCCTCCTGGGAAAACCTGAATTTCAAGCCCTGATAGTCAAAGATATTAAAGATGTGAAAAATATATTTTAATATATTTAAAATGTTATAATTGTGTGTGAAACATGTTTGCAATTTATTATTTGACATGGCATTTTATAAAGAAATAAACAAACATTCACCATAACTAAAAACATATTTAGTACCGGATATCCGATCGGATATCCGGCCGGATATCCAAATCTGGTAGGCAAATCGGATACCGGATATCCGATATCCGGCAAAATCGGTATCCGTTGCATCCCTATAAACAACCTTATTAAAAATGTCTAAATAGAAACCTAAATATAGTAATAATTTCTTATTCAAAAATTCTGAATATATTTTGTACAAGTATATACAAAAAGTTCACAATTTCACAAAAACTTGATTACCAGAAAAAAATCTAGATATGTAATTAAATGCAACTTCTCTTTTTAAAAATTAATTCATGTGTAAAATTATTGCAATAATATGCCGATTAATGGAAATGATAAAATTAAAAATTCAATATAAAATTTTGAAGTATGCATTTATTACTTTAAACTATCTTTTCAAGAAGTAAGTATTGAATTCGTGAAAAATTTGATTTCCAGTTCTTGGTGTATTTAAATGTTTTAGAAGGTCCTGAACACGTTTTGATTGTTTTTGGAAAATATCTGTCACTCTCTGAGTCTGTATGTGGCAAATTTTATGGGCACTCTATCTCAAGAACTGATGCACATAATTTCACAAAACTTTAGATTGTTACACTTTGATATAAACTCGAGATGTTTAGTTATTAGTGTATATTGCCAAACCGATGGCGCTGCTATGCTGCATTAATCATAATTTCCACAATAATTCTATCTCAAACTAATGTATGTATTTTTATAATACTTCAGATTAAGTTAATCTTTGACATAACTTCGTGCTCATTACTTTTTGGTGTAAATTGCTCAACAGATGACACTGCTATGCTGCAATATTCATGCTTATCGTAATAGCTTTACCTCAAGGACATTTTTTTTAAATAATCAAACTACAGCTTCAGACAGTTTCTGATATATATTAATGCTGTTTAGTTTTTGGTGTAAATTGCCCTATAGGTGGCACTACTATGCTGTATTTTTCAAGATTTCGTTATAGCTGATTAACTGAATGTTTTTTCAAGGTGTTGAATCTAAAATCGACCTCCATTTTACCTCCATAATGTACAGTAATGTTGCAAAAACATGGGCAGTTTGCATTAGAAAAGTACAGTTGTGATGAAAAAAACCACCCATATTTTATTACAAGTAACTATGTTCCAAATTATACTTTCCCTCTTGATTAAACTTTGAATTTTTGTAGTTTTCTAACGCACAGTAGAAGTTTATCTCTGTATGTAACTGCTTTTGTTAATTCCTCAAATAGTGAGCATTTTCTATTTGTTGTGTTCTGTTTTCATAACTTTTGAGTTCCACTCTTAGAAATATAAAATTACCATGTGGAAACATTATTGAATATGGTTTCTTACTCAAGAATAGAATACCAGATGTCAGGGTAAAAAGAAAAAAAATTACATTTAATTAAACTTAAAAAAATATATATATATATATTTCTGGTTTCAGTGAGTAAAAATCTAAGTCAATACCTACGCTATTTTTTAGTTGCAGACCCAAGTAAGCCAAAGTAAAACTTAGTTTTGTTTGAATTTAGATTATAAAACTAAATCAAAACTTTTTTGAGTTGAGATTGGAAAGCTATACCAAAACTAAACATTTTATAAAGGAAATAAAATTATAATTCTAAGAAAAAAAAGTAATAATGTAAAACTATACATTTTTTAAACAAACAATGGAATTTTTGAATACTGATATTCATAATAATGACAAAACTGCAATAATTTCTTTAAACTAGTATCATTTATTTAAAAACTATATTTATGTCAATGGAATGCATAATTTATTTCATTCCAAACTGCAGACATATTGGCTCAGGTTTTTACATTAGGTCAATTGGTAGTTAAACATGTAACTGAAAAATTATTTCAACAGAGATATGATATAACAAACAATAGTGTTTAATAAAAATTCTTTGGCTGTGGGAAAAAAACTAAACTTTTAAAAGCAGGCTTTGCTACTTTCTCTTTATTTTGTAATATAAAGTGAAAATAATTTTCATTTAATACATATAAATGGGAAAAAATGCTTATTTTTTAATATTCTCTAAGAAAATATAATTTATTTGGGAGAAACAGTCATGAAAAATCAATTTTTCCATTTTTTCCGCCACTTATATTTTTCCGGAAAATTTACATCTTTAATTGTGACATTTTTTTTTTTAAAGTTTAGTAGTCTGGTGTAAATTTTATTTAAAATCTAAGATAAAAATAAGGTGCAACAGTAGCTTTCACATAATATTTGCAGTTATAACTGTTAAACCTGAATTGTTTGTTTACTTTTTTTTTATTTGTTTCTCTGACAATCAGTTGTGGTTTTAATCTATAATCATTGTTATTTTTTATTTTTTCTGGATTTCATTCTTAATTTTGGCTAATACTCCAATATTTCTTAAGGAAAAAAAAACACATTAGTTTGACTATAATTCAAAAAGTAGAGAACATAAAAAAACTTTATTCTGGTTCACCTACTCGTTTTTTGGCACAATCACATAGAATAAACCCTGGAACAGTGTATGATGACATCAAAAACAATGTTTTACATATGAACAGTGACAACAATACTGGTATTGTAGAGAAAAAAATCTATTTTTTATTTTACTACATAATTATTTTATGTAATTATTAAATTATTTCAATATACTTAATTACTTTGATGTTTTTTAGAGCATTCATTACAATTTCCAATTCTTAACTATATTCAAATTACTGTTTGAAAAATATAAACTAAACAATGACCAGAAATCTGCAAAATTCTATAATCTGCATTACCTCTGATTTTGAGTTTTGTGGATTTGAGGGCTTTTATTATATTGATAAAGATTTCATTTTATATTTCATGCTATTTATTATTGATTATTAAATAAATAGATCCAAAGTTTTTACAAATAAATTTCATCATTAGGAGAGGATATTGGGCAATTTCCAAGGGCACTAAGCACTAACAGGGAAATATGCACAAATATGATGAACTTGATATTTTTAAATGTATCATTTGTATAAACATTTATTATAATATAAAATAAAATGTTATTTAATATAAAATTTATAATGTTTTGGTCGTTATTGTTATTAGGTCGTGATGCTTCTCGAGCTTATATAACTGGAGATTTTACTGAAGCTAGTCTAATTGAAGATCTTGATGGAATAGATGACTCGTCGCTTGTTGGAATTGAGGATTGGTTGACATTCTACAGAGAAGAATATAAACCTGTTGGTATGTTAATGTACAGTCACCGCAAAAAAAATCTTGACACTTGCGATTTTTAACGTTTTATTAAAAATCTAGAAATATACATAAGGAATTATTCTGAAACTCCTGGTGGGTAAACACAATAGTACAGGTCATATATTTTCACGAAGATTTTCTCCCGAAATCCAATAGGGGACTGTCAACAAAATGAAAAACAACGAAAATCTTTTGGATAACCCTGTCAAAACTAATGTAGCTAAAACGTTCAAACTGCAGATTATCATTAAGTGGCTTATTGTAATAAACTGTGTTCATTTTTATGAATATAGAATATATACGCGAAGAGATATTAAGGTTTTTATAAAAACAGTCCGAAATTTTTCCAAGTTTTTTGCTTATAGTTTGTAGAGTTCTTCATAAAACACAATATTCTTTTCAGAAAATGTGGCAATCAACATTGGATATAACATCCTGTAATCAGAATTAAAAAAAAAATAAGAATTGTACGAAAAATGAGCAGGTTTACTAAATAATTTTTTACTGCGCATGCGTCAACTCTATAAAAATTTCATTTGCATATTATGTTAGTTAAATGTATAGAGCAACTTTTGTAAAAGTTTCAAAAACATAGCTTGAAAATTCTGAAAGTGATCATCTATATAGTCAACTCAAAATCTGTTATTTCCAAAATAAAACAAAAAGATGAGGGGCTGTATCCATATTCCATTGATTAGTGCCTACACAGTATTGTACGTACTACTATATTTGGATACAGCTCCTTATCTTTTTGCTTTATTTTGGGAATAACGGATTTATATTTTATTCTACCAACGATAATTTTCAGAATTTTCAAGCCATGTTTTTGAGATTTTCACAAAAGTTGCTCTATATATTTAGATAACATAATATGTAAATGAAATCTTAATAGCATCGACGCATGCACAGTAAAAAATTATTTAGTAAACCTGCTCATTTTTCATACAATTCTTATTTTTTTTTTAATTCTGATTACAGGATGTTATATCCAATGTTGATTGCCACATTTTCTGAAAAGAATATTGTGTTTTATGACGAATTGGGACATTTTTTATAAAAACCTTAACTTCTCTATGAGTTTGCAAGCTATATTCATAAAAATCAACACAGTTTATTGCATTAAGCCACTTAATCATTATCTGCAGTTTGAACTTTTTTGCTTCATTAGTTTTGACAGAAGATATCTAAAAGATCTTCGTTCTTTTTCAATTTGTCAGTCTCCTGTTAGATTTTGGGGAAAATTTTTCGCAAAAATATATGACGTGTATTATTTTGTTTACACACCAGGATTTTCAGAATAATTCCTTATGTATATTTCTAAATATTTAATAAAACGTCAAAAATCGCAAGTGTCAAGATTTTTTTTGCAGTGACTGTAATTCACATTTTTATATTATAGACTTTTTATTCTAATATGTTATTATGATTTTAAATCTTTTTATATACTTCATTTTGTATTTTAGACTTGTACATTTTGCCATCTTTAACTACTATTATGTTCATAATCCATTTTTTGAACACTGTACTTTAAAATCAGTTATAATTATGTGAAATCCTGTATTCTTAAGTAATATGCTGCTTTGTTCAAAAGTATTCATGAGTTTGTTAGCTGTTAATGTGTTATGTTTCTGTTTTAAGATAAAAATGCAATGATTTCTGTAAGTTTTTTTAAGTATAATTTAGGATGTATTACCAAAATATGCCGTACGAAACCATTTATCTGGAAACCAGTTAATCAGAATATTTCCAATTGACATATTTCAGAAAGAAATTGCCATATAGTGCCAGTTTGATATGCATGTTTCTTTAAACATTACAACATGCATGAAAAAACTTGATTTGAATGAATAAGCATATTTAAGTTATATATTGGGTATTTTAACTTTTATACAGAGAAACAGAGAAGTTTTTGTTTACAAGATATTTCTAGAAATTGCCTTTTTTAAAACTTTGATTAATATTTGATATTGTTTGGACCTGATTCTTTAATTAATATAAGATCAAAACACTGTCACAATCAGATATACTCTACCAGTGTTCTCGCTGATATTTGACCAACGTTAGTAATTTGGCTAATTAAAGATGAAAAACATTCGTCAAATGAAAAAAGTATTAGCCAAATAAATTCTCCGTGTAGCACAATATATATATATATATATATATATATATATATATATATATATATATATATATATATATATATATGTACCTTACACTTGAAACCTTATACTTGAAACTTTTAACCTTAAAACAGGATCCTTCAAAAGAACTTTTCACATTAAAATAGAACTATTCACAAAGCTCTTTAGTTTAAAATTAGGCCTTTCACAAAGTTTTTCCATTTGAAAATTTAATGTATCCCTTTTTTTTCAATATTTCTAAAATAATCTAAGTTTTTATAACTGAGACAACGATTGTTATTATTCAAATTTCAACCATCCGCTATATATATATTAAAATATACATGCATGTGTATGAAAAATGAAAAGGAAAAGAAAGAAAAAGCAAAAATTGAGCACTAGCAATTTGGCAAATCTAATCGCTTGTTTACTCGCCAAATGAAGAATTTAGTTGCAATTTGGTGCAATGGCGAGTGACAGCAAGAACACTGTACTCTACAAATCTGATTAAATAGATGTTGCTTTAATTCCCAAATGACATATCAATTTCTTATCTATCAAGTTGTCTTTCAAAACGCTTTATCGATAGATATTTATTCATGAAATGATTTATCAATTTTGAATATAACAAGTTGTCTTTCAAAAGTTTTTCTAGATATTTGTAAATGAAATGACATACCAATTTCAGATATAACAAGTCGTCTTTCCAAAACGTTTCTAGGTATTTATGAGTATATTCATTACAAACTACAACAGTCTGTATATGTCAAATATAATTTTTCAGTTTTTATTTGAATATAAACTTATTGTAAATTGACTTTTATGATGTTAATCTCCAAGTAATTTTGTTTGTTAACATTGATATAGTAACATAATTTTTAAAAATCCTAAAATACATGCGAGTATGATTATGTCTGTAAAAATTACATTAAAAAAAACAAAGATAAAGATCACGTCATTAAAAATTACTTGTTTATTAATTATTTTCGTGACTTAAGTTACTAATCTCAAATCCAAAATCCTCATGTTCAAATTTATATATCCAGTAGGAAGAACCAGGATTATACCCACCATCCTGCCCGTCCCATGAAAATAAGGGGAGAACTTGTGTTTTTTTCAAAATTGCGAAATTTATTTTAAACTTTTAATTATATTAATTGTTATCATATTTTAAAAAATTTTAATACATTTTTAGGGCCCCACCAGTGGCCTAGAGGTTCTGACCTCAAACTGGTAGACGGTAGGTGCTGGGTTCGAATCCAATCGCGACCGTCGGCCTAACCGTTCGGAGTTTTCCGTGGTTTTCTTCGAACCTTGCGTAAATACGGGTTAGGTTCCCTTAGAAAGACCCCCACGGAGGGCATCCCACCCCTTAGGGCCTATATCCCACAGCGCAGATAATTGGCCGACATACATACAACCAACTAATACATTTTTAGTACCTAATAAATGATGCACTTATTTTGTAATGTGATATAAGTCAAAAGGAGTACTAAAATAAAGTTATAGATTCAACAAAAATCCATATTTATATTCAAAAGAAGAAAAAATTCTATAATGATATTCTAAATTTTCAGATTTAAAATCTGCTCTTTTTAGCTTTCCAATTGGTTGTGTTTTCGTTCTTAGGCGTGCAACTTAAAAAATCTGGCTTCAAAACCATTTTGCTTCCTTTTTCTTTTACAATCTCAAGTTATGGGTGTAGAAAAATAGCAATTTTTTATGAATTAAAAATTTCAAATCAAAAATAAAACTGAAAAATTAAAATTAACATACCCTTTACTTTAACAAAAACTATAGTATTAACTGATCTATCTAATTATATGCTTTAAAAGTATAATGATTTTTGTACAATCAAGCAATATTAGCACCTCAATCAAGTATAATCAGCACCTTCTATAGCTAGATTTGCATTCGTTAAACCTTCATGGTCTCATATTTTTATTCACTCATCATCACCTGAATGTATATCTTTCTTTTCATTTATCAGAGGCGATATTCTCTGAACAATTTTTCTGGGCACTCACTGTTGCTTAGCAAAGGGAACAACTTTGGGAAAAGCATAATACAATATATAGCCAGGGGGACAAATTTTCGAAAAGAGCAACTTGAATGATGAGGAAGAATATTCAGGCTTTTGCATCTTCTGTGAAAAGGCTGCAGTTTTTGAGCTGGTTGAACATGCAAAATCTGAAAATGCACTAAAGTCGAAAAAAGGGATATAGATAATTGGCTAACCATTGATGAAAAAACATCAACAACGAACAAGTTAACGGGCCGCGAGATCACTGACACTGTGTTAAACAGAACTGCTGATTATGCTAGTAACAATTCTGAAGACGAGGCTGCACAACTGACAGAAGAAAAGGTGGCACTAGAAAAATGTACAAATTTGATAGAGAATTAATAAACACTTTAGAGAAACATGACTGTATTTCTGAAATCAACATTCTTCATTTGTATGTATGAAAAAAATCCTTGTTAAAGAACAGTAAAAAAAATGAAGCTAACAAATTTGATACATCGATGTTTCGGAAATTACAAGATAAGAAAATTTCATTCTGTATTAGATTTTTTTTCCACATAAAAAATGTCTGTTAAAGTAAGTTTTTTAAGTAGATTTTTCTCTTTTTCTTACATAATTATCAATTATTAACAAAATTAATTATGGCTAAAGGCACAATTAAGAATATAGTATTACTTTTGTTATTCCTAGTTACTGCTTTAGATATTCCTTCAAAAATTAGGCATAGTTTTGGTCCTGATGATACCAAATTTTTGAAATTACACTGTATTGTTTTTAATGTAAATGCATATAACTAACTCGGTATCAAGATGAAGATGCTTGGAAGCTGTTTTTTTTTTTTTATTAATGAAAAAGAAATATAGTCAAACTTCGTAATAACAGACACTTAGGGATCATGAAATTTGTCTATCATTTAGGAATGTCCTTTATTCAGATGTTAAAACACTCAAATATATAAGTGTTGGAGATAAAAAATATGTTTGCTGATAGAGCTATCAATTATTTACAAATGTGTCCAGGGATCTTTTTAGGGGAAAAAAAAAATGTATTTTTTAAAGGACACTTCAAAACCTTTTTTATCTCATAAAAGGACCCTTCACGAAACTTTTAACCTTAAAATAGAACTATTCACAAAGCTCTTTAGTTTAAAATTAGGCCTTTCACAAAATTTTTCCATTTGAAAATTGATCTTTTACAAATTTAATTATTAAAAAGTAAAATCTGACCTGTACTCTTTGTTTATGTAAAGAAAATATGTATATTTTACATACAATTATCTTAAAAATGCATAAGCAAGAGCCTAAGTATAGAAATTATTTCAAATTCACAAAATTTTGACTAGATTTTTCACAAATGTAAAAAAATGTATATGTAAATATATATATATTCCTCATTTATTTATTATTATTATTTTAATGTGTTGTTGAACATTTTAATTATGTTTTTCCAAAGTGAATTTTCTTTTACAGTTTATCTATTATCATTGTGAGAATGAATTACATAAATATACCATTCTTTCACACAGTTGGCTGTTTTCAAATACTCTTAAAAAAAAAAAAAAAAAAAAAAAAAAAAAAAAAAAAAAACCCAGAATTATTTTATAGTAGAAATTAGTATCTTACGAATTTTTGATTTTGAATTTTGCTCTTTATGATGTTATTACAGTTAAGAATTTTCCTTTTCCTTCATCATTACTTTAGACTTTTAAGTTATTCGGTTTTTGATTTCATTCCTTTGTCAGTCGGAATCGGAGTCATCAAAACTTTTGTTTCTAATTCAGCCTGTCTCAAATTTCATTCATAAATATGTTAGTAGCTTAAACAATGATCTTTGTGCTTTCCTTTTTAATTTTTCAAAAGTGTTTTTGAAATTTATTGCATTTCTAGATGGTTTTTATTCTATTAATTCCATTCAATTTATTTTTATGAAATTTGGAAAAATAATGTTATTGAATTTTATTTTTGTCTATTGTTATTAAAAGCATAAGTTGAGGAAAGATAATGGTTTGATTATGCATACAGTATTTTCCCTCTCATGTCATAATTTGAATCTAAGAAGAATTATAATTTTTGTTAACTCAAAATCTTAAAGTTTTCTTTTTGTCTTCAAACTCAGTGACTGCAAATGTATAGTTTTTGATCTTTTATGCATTTTTCTTATTTTTGATTTTTAAGCCCCATTTCATTTCTTCTTCTTCTTATTTTTTTTTAACTTAGTTATTTATTCTTTTTATTCCTGATATTTTTATTTACTGTTTTAAAAGTTTTTGTGTTTTCATTAAAATTTTTTTACAGTTTTACATATTTTACTTTTTTTAAATATTTAATAACTTGACAAATAATTGATTGTTAATAATTTGTTTGATGGAAATCTACAATGATAAAATCTTGCTGTAAATTGAATCATTTGGAAAATTTAAAACTGAATGTTTAAGTGTAGAAACAACAGTAAATATATGCATTTTGTAAATTTTAAAAATGATCTTAATTAATATTTATTCGGTTTCTCAAAATTTTAATGACTCTCATTGGTCAATCCCAAATATAAAATTTGAGGCTTTTTTGGGGTCCCTTTTCAAAAATTCCTCCAATAAAACAAGCCCTTCATAAAAATCCCTTCAATAAAACACTATCTTAAAGTAAAAGTAACATTAGTAATAATGAATGTTTTAAAATAAGCATAATTATTTTTCGGTGTTAAATAAATATCTTTGCATTCTTTTCCTGGGAAAATTTTAAAAAATCATATAATTTTATAGATTAAGAATTTTCTTAAAATGAAGTCTAAAAATATGCTTTTATGTAGTTAGTATTTGAAGAAAAGATAAAAAGTGATTTTAATAAGCAAGTTTTCATAATCTTAGACTGTCTTGATATTGTTATATTTAAAAAATCTTTTATCATATTTTAATGAAGTTCATATTTCATCTCATAAATAAAGTAGTTTAAATCGGTGTTCTAAAATATAGGAAAAAAAACTAACAGGTTGCTAGTAGAAATCTTTTATCCCCTCTCCTTCTTCCATGCATCATTTTTTAATAATGAATTTTAAAAATCAAACAAAACATAACAAAAAAACCTTTTCGTAACTGACTGAGGAAGAGTAAATACATGCGTAGTAGTAATATACAATGAATTGCTTTAACTTTTCAATTCAGTTCATGAATTAATTTAAAAACGTAATATAACTGCAGTCATAAACTAAAATATTTTGTTGCTAGGGGCAATTTGATGATTACATTTATTGATTACATTTAATCTTGCTTTAAGTAATACTTTCTTTTTCTTTCTTTTTTTTTTTTTTTTGTATTTTTTCTGTTTTATTTTTGTTTTTCTGTTTATGAATTGGAGTTGTCTCTATTTTTTATCTTGCTTAAATACTGGAAAAAAAGCTTAAGACCACCTGCTAATTTTGTTGTTTTGAATAAAATTCTGAAAAGACTTCTATATCTAGAATTTAGACACAAATATATGATATAACTACAACAAATTGGGGGAAAAAAAATGCTTGGCTTTTACCAAGACAAAGTTGAACTCCTTTGACTATCATGGTTTCTCAGTAATAATTTAGTGCCAGTTAAAGATGAACTTATGGATTAGAATTTGGTATTGCTTCAAGATAACTTTTCTATTTATAAGTCCATGTCAACTTCAGATTGTGGTTATCTGCAAATATCATCAAAACTTTAAGACATTCCATCCAAAAGCCTTGATACAAGAAAACATATGGGAATCTTGGTTTGTCAAATTTATGACTACAGAATGTAGTTTGGTTCGATTCTTGAGCTGAAAACAGTCAATGTGGAAATATAGAAAGGAATACCCATTTCCATATGTAAAAATCTGGCCAAATCTTTCTCAGAGTGCCTTTTAGAACTCACTAATGTTAAGGGGGAACAAAGTACTACAAATTAACGTACAAATCATTTAATTATGTAATTCAGATCTTAAATATAGTGGTTCTAAACTTTTTCCCTTCCAATTGTGTTACCTAGAAATTGATTGATTTTTTTTAAATATAATATTGTAATTAAAAAAATATGAAAACTTGTATAATTTTCCAATGACATTGTTTTTTTTTTTCTTTTTTTTCATGAAAGAAAGAGCTTTATTGTTTTTCTTGGTGGTCAAAATTTTTCCAGCATGGTATACTCAGATTTCTGTGTAATTGATACACATTATTGAGGATCACCATAGCATGTTTGCTATTAAAAATGAAGTGTGTAAAATTCATAGTTCATTTACAGGAAGGGGGGGGGGTCACTCAAGACTAATCCATTATACTAAGGAGGGGTCTGAGGCCTGTGTCACCAACTTGGATGAATGTTTGTGTATCGATAGAGTATAGTTAGTATATAAATATATGACAGCCATAAAGCACAATACCCAGGGGGCTTGAGAAAATAACCCTTAAAGTTCATGCTATAGTTTATAATCAGATATATTTCCAACACCGGCAAGCGTCTCCGTGGCTCCGCAGTAGCATGCTGGATTTGAGTTTTTTCTACCTGAGATCTAATCCTGCGCGGCCATTTTTTTCGGAACGAAAATTTTCAATGACATAATTGAAAAATATGCATATGAAATTTACGAAAAATTTAAATTAAGTTTACTTTTTTGTAAGATATAAATGCATTTTTAACTGCAAAATTCCGCATATTTAAATGCATACATTTTTTAAGCATATTTATATATCTATAGACTTGAAATTTTTTGTTGTTATTTAAAATTATTTAGTTCTTTTCTATGATTTCCTACTATTTTTAACAGAGAAATAAATTAAAATACATGAACAAATATGTTATTTTAATTTTCTATCTGTGCAAATACTTGAAATATTTCCAGGCTTATTTGAAATATGATTTTTATATTTTAATGATTTTTTTTTTTTTTTTTTTAAATCTTGAATTCTGGATTTTTAATTAGAATAAGCTAGCATCTATGTAGTAATTTGTTTTGGAATTTTTTCTTGTTTAATATACAGTTTCATTATATTTCTATAATGAAACAAATTAAAATATTATTATTCACACATTTATATCACAAATTTAATTTATTTCTCTGTAATGATAGTAGATTATTCATAGAAATAACTCTAAACAAATTTAAATAACAACAAAAAAATTAAATAGAAAAATAAATTAAACTACTTTATTTTTTTTATTTATATTTTTTTACATAAATATTTAAACATAAGAAATTTCGCAGTTAAAAATGCATTTATATCTTTCAAAAAAGTTAATTTAATTTATATTTTTCTTAAATTTCACTTGTATGCATATGTTTTTAATTATGGTTCGAAAATAATCATTGAAAATTTTCATTCCAAAAAAAAAAAATGTCCGTGCGGGGTTAGATCTCAAGTAGAAAAAACTGGAATACAGCGCGCTACTGCGGAACCACAGAGGCACTTGCCGATGTCTAAAATTTATTTGATTATAAATTACAGCATGAACTTTAAAGTTTATTTTCTCAAGACCCCCCTGTTTATAGTGTTTTATGGCTGTTATATATTCATATACTAACTATACTTTATCGATACACAAACGTTCATCCAATTCGATGACACAAGCCTCGGACCCTCTCCTTGTAAGCTCTATAGGGGAAAATTCATGATGTATTTTACTAATGTTACAATATACAGTATTGCATACAGGAAACTCAAAGTGTTCTATTTTATAGTCTATTAAGAAAAATAGTTTATACCATGTATTTTATTGTTGTTACACTGTTACCAAATAATAAAATTAAGTACTTACGTATTAACGCCACTGCAGCAGAAGTTGTGCTAATGCGCCTATAAAATGCAATCCTTGTTGCCTTGTTTGCTGATTTTGACATCATTTTTTAATGCTTTTTAGTGCTTTACTGGGTTTTTTTCGTGCTTTTTTTTTGCTCATTTGTGACGCCTTTTTTTTGTGCGCGTACGAGCAACAATATTGCTCTTTATTGGCGCATTAGCACAATTTCTGCTATGGTGGTGTTAATACGTAAATACCTAAAATTGTTATGAATTTCTAATGTGCACTAATACTTGTATATTTCTTGTGTATTTACTTGTATACCTGTATATGTATTTGTATATTGTATATTTCTGTAGAATATGGGCTGCAAAATATTTATTTACAAGGTCATACAAAAGAGTTTGACTATATAATAGCCTATGGGGAAAAAACTGTTTGCATCATATTTCCATTAAGTAGCATTATTTCAAACATGATGAAATCGATATACATTACTGAGACTAACACAGGTTTATCACAACATGCTTGTAGTTTAATATGATGTGCATGGCATTTATCATCCATTTCTATAGACCAGGGTTGTTTGGTTTAAACCACTCTGATTTAAACAGTGATTTAAACCATGGTTCAAACCAAATGGTTAAAAAAAAAAAAAAAACAAGCTGTTTTTTTTTCATCTGTTTTTTTTTCTCTTTTTCCCTAATGTTTTCCTTTATTTTAAACATTATTGAAAAACTCAAAATCCAATTTATGCAGAAGCTACAAGCAAAGCTTTAGAAAAATGATGAATTAATAAATTTGTAAAGTGACAAACATTTTTAATCAATCAAACTTTTCTTATAAGTAAATCTACATAGCAGACAATTTTTCTAAAATTAGCTGGGAAGAAAAAAAAACATGGGCTAGTTAGCTATTTTTCTTCTTTTTTTTTTTTTCTTTTATTAATAGCCAAAATGGCAGATTTGAGCTAAATATATACTTTTACTACTTAGATTGCTTGATTAGTTAAGATTTACTAAGAATTACATATGTCTCAATGATGACATAATCATAAGTAATTCTCTCTATTGGTTACTTTTTGTTTCATATGCTAATGAAAGATTAGCTGTGAGTTTTCTTTGCTCTATCATGGCTACTGGGTTTAGTAAGCCTTTGTTTTTCTTGCATTCCTACATTGGGATTGGGGTTTTGCATTATGATTTTATTTTGTTACCAGCAGAGTTGGCACAGTTTAAAACAATTGGTTAACCAACTGTTTTTTTAGAAAAGATCTAATATAATATTTTCTCATTTTTGTAATTTAAGGGTTTCAAATTATTGGGTATTAATTTCTACTTTTAACAGTCTTATCTCAGCAATCACAGTGAGACGTAGTGAGTCTAAGTTATATTTGTGTGCATGTAGAATGCAAATTGCATGTGTTGATGAACATATCGGAAGCTCTAAAGAGAAAATTTAAAACATGTGAATTTAACATATCGGAAGCTTTAAAGAGAAAATTTAAAACACGTAAATTTAGCAAAGATAAAATAGGTTAAAAATATTCAATATTTTAAATAAAATATTTTTCTTTGAGAAAACACAGATTATTTACAATTAATAACATAAAATGACCTTTAAGATTTCGGTAAAGCTGTAAAAAAAATTTTCCTGATTGGGGAGATTATCTTTTAAAGCTGTTCTCAACTGCTCTATTCAACAAGTGCGAAATGCTTTGACACATTTACAAATTTATTTTTCATATAAAATTGGAAGGCCTATGGAAGTGATTTGGAATCGAACTGTGTTTTCCATTTTTGATAAATAAATTACCTATAGAGTTATAAGCAATTTTGATTACATGATATAGATGTTTCTAACCTTTCTTGAGTAGTTATAGTTATTTTTCTTTCGTATGGAAATTCGGTTCAAAATGCCAACTTTGACACTATTTTCTGAAAAATCTATTGCATTTGCAAAAAAAAAAAAAAAAAAAAAAAAAAAAGGCCAACATGGTTTTATTACGTAGTTTCTAAAAAGCATCTGCTGGTTTCATGCATTTCTGAAAAAAAAAAAAAAAAAAAAAAAAAAAAAAAAATTTAAAACTTATGTCATAAAGTTGCCCTTTCGGATTTGAGAACAGCCTTAAGAATAAAAAAAAGAAACTCAAGATCTGAAGTCGAATAAGAGGACTTTGAAAAATTGCTAGCTAGCAAAGCACCTGTTTACTTTTAAGTAAAATATGCAATAAGATATATTTTAATCGTCTATTGCATAATCAAATCCACTATTTAGATCTGAAAAAATAAAAATTAAAATGGTGGAAAATCAAGATATGGTTCATGTGAGACATAACAGAAGAAAAGTCACATAAAAATGCTTAAAAATATACATTATTAATTCTTAGTTTAGATATTTAGAAGTAATACATATTGTAACATAACTTAGAAAAAAAGCCTGTATATTAAGTCTGATAGCTGTTTAAATGTTTTAGTGGATGACAACTTTTATAAATCTACTTTCCAGTTTAAGATCAACGTTTTCAGTAGTCTAAAAAAACTGGTAAATAAGTATTTCTGTTTATTTTGCTGTTGCCCCCCCCCTTTTTTTATGAGGCAGTTTTTGAGGAGAAGTGTCAAATGACAATACACAATACTTCTTGAGACATGTAAAGATTTTACTGCTAAATTCAAATTATTCCAGGAATTCTTTATAAAAAAAGCTTTACTTTCAATAAAAGATAATAATTGTTCATGTAGTGTTTCAACAGAAAAACCAGATATCTCAGAATACAAATATTTCAAAGAAATTATTTTGAATAGCCATGGGAATATATACTATTATATTTATGAAATTACACCACATATTTATTTATAGTACTAGTAATCAAAAGATTGTTTATTAAGATTTTCAAGGTATCAGTTTTTCACCATGTAGAGCATTTTATTCATGGAACATAAGACATAGCTTTTACTAAAAATGTTTAAATTTTAAATGATTTCAATTTTCTACATAATTAATTGTAATTACCTAATTTAAATTATTTTTAAATTAAGTTACATTACTTATATATCCAACAATGTTTATTTTTATCAATAAATATACATGTATATGTAATAGGAAAATATATTAAAAAAAACCCGGTTTAAACCAAAAAAACCTGGTTTAAACCAAAAAAACTGGGTTTTTGGGGTTCTTTGAAAAAAAACCCGGTTTTTTACCAACCCTGCTATGGACAAACAAAAAAATTTGTTTTTAGTACAGTAATATATACATAGTACAGATACAGTAGCACTGTATACGCAGTGTCTGCAATTGCATGTTGAAAGTTCATTTTTTGTTATAGCATGTGTTTTTAAGTTTTAAAATTTTTTGCATACTGTATGGTGTTTATAAATTCTATAGACAACTAAATTTATAAACAATTCTAACTTATACACAAGGCTACAACAAACAGTGCACAAGCATTACTGGGAATTAATGTGAATTACTTAAATCTGTTTTGTAATTTATGTATTTTCAAGCTCAACTATATTTGGTATACTAAAACATGTTTGTAGCATATAAATAAAATCATATACAGAGGTGTGCTAAGTTCATGCCCACCTATGTATAATAAATTTGGGAAAGGTGATTTCAGTAGTTTTAAGGTTTTTTCCAAATTAAATTACATTGAATATGTGGGCAATGCAAAAATCTGTATGTTAACACATAGGGCCATACAAAAAATTCAAGTATCTTTCCTTCTATTGGTAGAGAAATGGGTGAAATTGAATTTGCAGCTGTGTTATTTTCTTACTAAACTAAATTTTAGCATGTTATGTAGAATTTAAACATCATATGCAGACATACAGAGCTGCACAAAAGAATTGAAATACTTTTCCGGCTATCAGCAGAAATTGTTAAAATTTGGTTTTGAAATGAGTTATACATTTTCTAAGACGTTTATATAGGTATCTTCTTAAACTTATTAAACAGTTAAGTTTTTAAAGTGTTCTGGAAGTATTGGAAAAGATTTCATAATCTATACTTGATGCTGCACGACTTTTCTTCCTTGTTTATCAATTGAGCTGATTTATTTGCACATTTTAAAAACAAAAGTACTGAATATAGTGTCTGTGGTAATTAATAATTATGACCATTCTTCTATAATTTAGCTTTTCCTAGCATACCTGACTTAATATGTGCTATTTATTTTTGTTAATATATCTAAGCACTTTGAAACTTGTTTTGTAAAACAATTATTCATTGTGTGCTTTCTATATTTTTTTTCATTAAAATAGTCTCATGTGCACATTTATGTAGAAAGTTATCCAAAAACATTCAACATTATATGTTTTAATTTAATAAGAAAAAAAAAAGCTTTTATAATTATTAGTATTATGCTTTTTAAAAAATTATGGATTATGAATACTACAGCAGTGCATAGGCCAAAATTTCAAAAAACCCAACTACACTTGTATGTCACAGAAAAAATTTATATGACTTACAAGGAATACACCTGTGGATGTTGTTGATATAATATTACTATAGAGAAGAAAGTATTTGATTTAAAATAAGAATAGGCCATTCATATAAAAATACAATTTGGATGAAATGTATATTAAATTTTAAGCTATGCAGTTAACTTAAACTGCCTAATAGTCCATTTAGCGTTAGCGAAGATAGTATCTTCAAGATACTGTCATGCAAAGCATTTTAAAAATTATTTCTTTGTTAAATTTTTAATTATAATAAATTTCTGAAATTAAAGTTTTAATTTTGTTGTATAATAATAACAAAAAATAAAGTTTTATGGATTCTGTTTAATATCTACTTATTTATTTAATAAAATATAATGTTCATCATAAAGATATTTATATATTGGTTATTATAAATTTTTCTTGGAAGAAAGTCTAGCATTTTTGATTAATAGATAAATTCTTTCTAATTTCGTCAAAAGTGTATATTATGATTTTAGAATTCTAATGTCTAATTAATCCTTGATGTACTTCATTTTGCACGAGTAAGAAGTGTATTTCTAATTATTTTAATTTATTAGGTAAAGTCATTGGCCGATACTATGATAAGGAAGGAAAACCTACAAAAGAACTGCTATCTATTAAAGAGAAAATAATGCATAATCAAAAGAATAAATGGTTACAAGATCAAGAAAAGGATATTTTCCCACCTTGTAATTCTGAATGGAGTCAGGAGAAAGGAAGTAAAGTTTGGTGCTCTAAGAAAAGGTAATTATATTCATTTTCTTATATGCATTCTTTGAATGTTTTTAAAACATGCTAACCTATGATTTTGAAAAAATCCATGGTTTCATTTATAAAACTTTATCTAAAGAATGCTTCAATCTTGTATTTCATACTGTTTTTTAGTTTATCATAAATGATTCAGACAATCTCATTTTCATTATTAATATGAAAATTCTCCTGTTTTTATATTTGAAACAAAGGTATAATTTTTTATTCCTATATCTAAAATCTTAATTTATTTATTGCAAAGAAAAAAAAAAATAATAAGCATTTGTTAATCTATTTTGTTTTTTCAAAATATATTATTTCAATTCTGTCAATATTTCTATCTCATGTGGTTAATAACAAAGATTAATAATAAATATGTAAAAAAAGTTAATTTATACTTTTAAGCACAAATTACAATTGTTTTGTAATTAAATCTGTTACTTCAAGCTAACCAATAATTAATAGTAAATGTGTTAATTTTTTTTACTGCTGTCTTATTGATAATTTAGTAACAATTAAAAACACTGAAAAAAAGGAGATAAAGAATCTAGGTGCTTAATAATTAAATGGATAAACTACAATATAAATGATACAATATACATTTATGTATTTTCACGTGTTTTCCCCTTTTTGACAAGTCAGCTGTTGCAATTCTTTGTATTCACAATGGCTTGAATAGTAAGAAAAATATGTCTTGATATTACATTTAGCATTTTATGTATACTGATATTCCAGTCACCTGAACTAATAATGTATCTAAGATGCAATTTGGATTTGCAAAAATCCAGATAATTAAGGCAATTATCTACATGGTTGGAAAAACTATGAAAAAAGCTTGGAAGAGAAAAGTCATTTTTAAGTGTTTGGAAATTTGAAAAAATGTTGTACTAAAATATTTTAACTCAATTTTAAAATCAACTCTAATTTTAAAATCAATTTTGCTTGATTTATCTGTCACATTTCAATTGTTGGCTTTGCTGCATTTTTTTTACTATAAGTGAAGGGGGAAAAAAGTGTTGAAAGAAATTATTCAACTTGCTTTTTCATATTATCTTTAACTGTTTGTAAGTACAAAACTATGACAAACTATGATCCTTGCTAAGTAACAATGTTATTTAATATGGAGAGCTATATAGCGCCATTTAATGTAATGTTCTTATAATGTTGTTGCTTTATAAGCAAAGCTTTAAATACTTGTAAAAATGAAATTAAAAAAAAAAAAACTTCATGACTTTTTTATTTTATTTTATTTTTTTTTGCAGTGATATCTTCTCCACATTTATTTATTTTTTAATACAAATGTGTTTTTTCTCTTTTATCATGTACAAAATTTCTGCCCAAGGTACAGCTATATCTTACTGAGTTAAAATATTTTATTCTTTAAAAATTCTCTAATAATATATTGCCTTGAAAATATCTGTTATCAAATTTTGTAAAAATCTGATAAGAATTCTTTGAAATAGACAGGGAATGTGGTGAGACTTTTGCTTATGTATTATATTAATTCTAAAGCCATTTTAATGCATGTAATGCCATGTATACCTTAACAATCTATGATAATTTTTTGAATTGTTTTTCTTAAGGGATCTAATGAAAGATTATAATGCAAAATAAAAAGCTTTCTAAATGGCTTTTGTTCAATAAAAAATAGGCATAATATTTGTTGTATATAAGATCACTTTTACTTGAAAAACACTGCATTAACAAAAGCAATCCATTGAAATTTTAAACTCGATTGCAGGGCTCCCAAATGGTCCCCTTTTTCCCCCAAAAGTCCCCTTTTTAGAAAAAGGTCCCCTTTAGTCCCCTTTTTTGTATTTTGGTCCCCCAAGTCCCCTTTTCTGTGTCTGAAAAAAAATCGCCGCAAAATAAAAAAAAACTCTGAAAATCACTAAAAGCTTAAAAATCCAAGAAGACAAAATTTTTTTAAGTGGGCGTAAAAAAAAGCAATATAATGGGTATAAAAAAGCGTTGTAATTGAAATTCTTTCATGAATCTAAATGTTAAAAAATCACAACAGAATACAGGCAAATTTTAAGAATTTCATTAAAATTCTTAAAAATTAAAAAATTGCAGAACACAAAAGTTACTATATTAAACTACTGCTTGACCAGTCTTCAATAACGGGCCTTGGTATGCTTCAACCCCCCCCCCCCCCTCACCTAAAACAAAGTGAAGCTTTTTTGAATGGAAAGAATCATTGAATTGTGTGGAAACAGACGATTAAATCTAAGAAAAATTAATTTAAAGTCCACAACTCTGAATTATATTAAAGAAAATGGTTGGAGTAAAATGCCTTTTCACATTTTTTTACTTTTTTTTTATCTTTACAAAAAGAAATATTGAATATATGAAATAATTTCGACTTCCAGTTTTGATGGATTTATACATTTTAGATTGTCCTGAACACAATTTTAGTGGATTTCAGAAAATGTCTGTTAAAAAGCACTGTGTCTCAAGAACTAATGCACATTTATGCACAAAACTTTAGATTCACTTCGACCTTGATATAAACTAGAGCTGTTTAGTTTTTAGTGTATATCGCTCAACAAGTGACACTGTTATGCTGCATTATTCGCAATGACACTGTTATGCTGCATTATTCGCAATTTCATTAATAGCTCTATCTCAAGAATTAATGCACTGATTTTCATAAAACTTCAGCAATTTTCAAACTCAACCCCTAATTAAACTACAGCAGGATTCAATCTCAATTTAAGGGTTGACCGAAGGAGGTATCTCATCAAGCCCAACATTTTGCTTGGGTCTATTTTGACCCCATACAATTAGGGGCGTTTCTTCGTGTGCCTGTGTATGTGGAGTGGGGAATCAGAAAATTGATTTTTTTCACACATCCTTTTAAAACTCTTGGTCTAAGCAGCCATTCCCACATTTTAACTCATTTTTTCATCATTAGTAGATGGTTTAATTTTAATTGTGTTCCTTACTTCATAAATTTTCTAAAAAATTAAGAAAAAAAAATCTGCTCAACATATCTCAACGGTTAGCATCTTTTCATCCCTTTCTGTCACCAGGGGATGCTATTGAAATAAATTTTCAAAAATGTAATCTACAATATGGCATGTAATATCTTAAATGAAAAGCCAGGTTATGAATAATGTTATTCTTCACTCAATCTCTACCTTCATTCTCACTCTCTTATATCATCCCCATCTATATAAGGATTTAATCATTATAAACCATTGTTAATTTTTAACAAATTTCATTATTAACAATTTTGGTTTATTAATTAAAGTTTAGAACGTTTTGAAAGGAATATTAAATAAAACCCTCTGAGTGACCTGTGATCACACTTACCCACTTGTTTTTATTAAATGATCACTATTATTACTTTCTTCTATCTTCAATAGAAGAAAGTATTGTAATCGAAATTTTTTCGACGGATTTACACGTTTTAGGGGTCAGAGATTCCAAAAAACATGTTTTTACAAAATGTCTGTGTGTCCGTATGTCACCATTCTACCATCAAAAAGTGCATGAAGTTATGCATAGAATTGAACCAAATTCTTTGTGAATGTTTTTGGCTGTGGCAAGCAGATCCTCCTTCAGTTTTGAAATATTCCACCAGAAGGGGCGCTGCAGTTGTGATGTTTGTGCCTTTTTCAATATTGTACCGACCAAAAGTATATGAAGTTATGTATCGAATTGAACCAAATTTATTGTGTAACTGTATGGCTATGCCTAGTTGGTCCTTCCCGAATTTGAAAAAAATCCTCCGGAAGATGGCGCTGCAATAGCAAATTTTATGCCATTTACAATATTGCACCACCTAAAAGTATATGAAGTTAGTTCTAGAACTGAACTAAATTTTTTGTATATGATTTTTTTTAATGAGGCAAGTAGGTTCTCCCTGAATTTGAAAAAAAAAAGTCTGCCTATCATTCTATTATCCATCGGCTTGTGCAGAGACGGAAATTTTTTTTTACTCCGATTAATTGACTGAAGCAGAATTTTAAGATGAAAATCAAAGTTGGTATGGTATTGAATTAAAATTATTAAAGCATTAAAATGAGTAACTATTTTTTTAATATTATAAAATGTACGTATGAGATAGAAGAAAGTTTTGGGATTGGCACATCTAACTATTTTTTTACCTGTAACGAGAATTATCAAGGTGAATGCCAAAATGTTGAATGCTTTATATACTTTTTCAGTAGCATATTTAAATGTGTTTAAATAAAATTGTGTACATTGTTTAATGAAATCTTATAAAGATAACCATCTAGCATATTTTCTGGGGTAATTTTAAAAATTTACTTTCTTATTTAGGAAAATTTGTGCTATATTTTTATGCACATATGATCCTTATTTTGTTTCTGTTTTTAGTAAAATTGGTCCCCAAAGTCCCCTTTTTAAGGAAAAATGGTCCCCCAAAGTCCCCTTTTTAAATGAAAATGGTCCCCTTTCCCCCTTTTTGCGGGCTAAAATCTGTTGGGAGCCCTGCGATTGTCATATGAAGAATTTGAATAACAAGTATATTGTTTATTATTATTATTATTTTTTTTTTACGTTATGAGAATAGTAAAAAACAGATCACATTGACTTAAAAATATACAACTATAGATTTTAAAAATACCAGTTAAGCAGAAATAAAAGTTTAAATAAGAATATCAACAAAATTTTCTATTTTATATATAAAGGATACATGCAGTTGGTATTCAATTTTCCTTTTGTTTTTAAAATGTACTTTAAAAAAAAATCTGAGTTAAATTTAAATATTTAAGATGTTTGTGATTGGAGTTTGGATGATTCATATATATATATATATATTAAGGAACTATTAAAGCAGAGAGTGTAAAATACTTATGGACAGTTAAAAAATATGTATTTTGTACATTAATTTAATTTTGTTTACAAGAATCGGCGCTTTAACTGTTTAATTATGGATAATTTTTCAAATATTAGTTTTTGTGACACAAACTTTTCTATTATCACCTTTTTGTTGAAGCATTTTTTTTTTTTTAATTTCCCGAAATGTTTCTATTAATATACAGTAAATTCTGTCTAAGGCTGAATCAATCAAAAGCGAGAAAATTTTCAATAATGGACAATATTCTGCCTCAGACTATTTTTATTCTATGTCTATGGATTCAAAAGGATTTAAAAATCTTTCAGAACTGGACAGATTTCTGTCTTACACAGAGTCCATCTTACAGAGAATTTGCTGATTTTACTTTTGGAAAAAGATAACTGTTGTAAATTTCATTTTTAAATAGAGACAATTTACAGAAATACAAAAAAAACCTTTAAAAACTCTTTATTTAAATGATTGTAGTAATTTCAACTCTTTACGTGTGATAATTCTTTGTCAAAAAGAAAGAATCTGTTAATTTTCTTGCAAAACAAAATGAACTGATTTAAAGCTATTATACAGGGATGTGCTAAAAGAAATCTGTGCCCAGGGTAAAGTTTCAATTTGGGTCCCCTTCTCTCCCAATTTGATGCCAACCCCCCCAAAATGACGTTGCTAGTATAAATTTGGTGCCCCCTAAATTTCTGCGCCTGGGGCAACCGCCCCTCCCTCTTCCACACGGCACTGCTATTATACAAATTTTAAACCAATTAACAACTAAAAATTTCTGTTTGTTTCTGTAAATATTTTGATATATTGGAAATAAGATAGTATGCTGTATTTATTTCAACAACAAAATGAAAAGCAATGTTTGATTTTATATGCTGTTTTTATGGTTAATTACTTGCTGTTTTATGAGTAAAGTGTGCTGATTGCTATTTAAATATTTAACCTGAGTTTTAGGTTGGATTTTTATAGATTTGGAATCTGTTTTATGCTAGAGTTTAATCTGTTAAGCTTCAGTAATCAAAAGATTAACAACCAAATATTTTTCTATCTTTTTTAATGCTTCACCAAACAGCATTTAATACAGCAATGGAGTGTAAATCTTCTGATTAGTTTTGTTAGTGTAATAAACTTATTCTCATCATCTCAATAATTTTTGTTCTGAAGTTAACATTGTTATGGCACAATCAAAACCAGACTCTGTATTTAATGCTCTAAAAGGTCGAAATGAAAGGTCTGAAAGGGTCTTCATAAACAGAATCATTAAGGTGCTCATATAATGGAAGCTTATAATTTTTATTTTCCTGAATTCAAATTATATTTATTATTCAACTAGTTTTTTACGCTTAGTATATATAGCTAATTTTTTTTTTTTTTTTTTTTTTTTTTTTTTTTTTTCAATTATTGTTGTTCGATATTATTAAATTGAAGAATTATATATTAGTATATACAACACAAATATTGGTTTATATATTTTTTCTTCAAAATGTATTTAAAAATCACACACACACACACACACACACAAATTTCTATAATTTTTTTAAAAAAAATGAAATTATCGCTGTTATATATATTTTGCTGTGATTGAATCCTTAAATAATTTGAGCAGTTAGATTGTTATTTATAGGATTTAAAATTTATTATATTTTTAAAATCTAACTCTCAAGAATAATTGCAAAACTAATTGGTACATTCCTGTCATCAGTGGGTTGAATGTGGTTATATGCTAGAAATCATTTAAAAGTACTGATTGTAATTTATTTCCCTTTGTGAATATCGTACATCTTTTTGATGTCCTAATGAATGCTCCAAAAAAAAAAAAAAAAAGTCAAGAAATTTTTGTCAGATAGTTAAAATAATATATTGCAATATTTGTTATGTTATCAGTGCAAACAAGTAGATTTGTTTTCCTTAGAAAGGAAGAAAACTTATGCAACATCCTGATGATTATTCAATGTTTTGAAAATTAAAGCATAACCTCTATTTTAGCCTTGTAAGTTTCATTAAATCAACAAATCTATCTCTTAACCTAGGCAAATGCTTCAGAAACTTTATGCTGAATATATTTTTATAAAAATCCAGATTTTTAATATTTTCAAAATGAGACTGCCAGTTGCATGTCTGCATTTTGAAAAACTTTCAAAATGAAGTAAAATTTCACTTGACAGGTTAATCTCATTTCAAAGATGATCTTTTCATTTTTTATTAAAAAATTTTAAAGTATTGTATTTTAATTTTTATATAAGTGAAAATTCTGAATGACCATACTTAAAATCTTTAGTTTGTTGAAAAATAAGTGTGTTAACAAACTTTGCTAAATTTTCTTTCAAAAATGAGATTTTTATTATAAACAAAACACTTTTGCATTTTTATTAATGAATTTTTTACTTATTTACTACCTCACACTTGGCAGCTCTGGATCATTAGATTCTCTTACATAAAATATGTAATTTTTCTTGTATATGATAACATAAGATTTTATGTGGGGTCAATCCATTTCAAGTGGTCCAGCGCTGGTCGCTCGACTATTTTTAAAAAATCTGAAATTTTTTGTACAACAACCCTAACATGATGGAAGTTCAAAATGACCGTTATTTTAATTCTACTATTTTTTGTTTGTGCATGGCGGCCATCTTTGTTTCATCGTGTGCAGCGATTTTCTCAGATACTAGGATACACAAAATTGTACATATCTCGTATTCTATTTTCCCAATTGAAATGGGGTTTGCAGCATTTTGTTCAGAATAAAATAGGCTAAATATACAGTGTAAGAAAAATTTTGAAAAATAAATTTTTACAGGTGAAATTTTAGCACAAAATTTACGATTTTTTCCAAAATCTATCCGTTTGCAAGAGGAAAATTTTCATGCAAGGGAAACTGTCAACCTTACACAATTTTTTCTAGAAATAAATCAAAAGTGCGTGTACTCATACACCAAGTCCCAGATCTGAGAGTTAATTTCTCTTTGCGAAAAAAATTCCGAAATTCGTCAAAAATTTCAAAAATCGCACTTTTTAGGCTTTGATATCTCTGGTGGGGCACAAGATAAAAATCTAAAATTTTGGCCTATGATAGTATCGTGTAGTAGCATTATGTACAAAAAATTTCAAGAAGGAGATTTGACTACAAGCTGAGATATGACATGGAAAATATGTGAAAACAATACTACGAAACTATTGTAAACCTACTATGTAATTGTTCAACAAGACTGTCAACCTTGCACAATCTTTTCTACAAATAGCTCAAAAGTGCGTGTACTCATACACCAAGTCCCAGATCTGGGAAATGATTTCTCTTTGCGAAAAAAAATTCCGAAATTCGTCGAAAATGTCAAAAATCGCACTTTTACGGCTTTGATATCTCTGGTGGAGCACGAGATAAAAATCTGAAATTCTGGCCTTTGATAGTATTGTGTAGTAGTGTTATGTTCAAAAAATTTCAAAAAGGAGATTTGACTACAAGCTGAGATATGACATGGACAATATGTGAAAACAATACTGCCAAACTATTGTAACATACTATGTAATTGTTCATACCTCCAAAATTTTAAATTAATTATTTATGGTACAAAGTTAAATGTTAGTTACAAATATCTTTTTCAAATGCTTCTGTGTGATTTAAACAATTCAGAATGTATGCTAAGCCAATACACTATTTGTTTAGATGAACAAATCTACTAGAAATGCTATTGCAACAATTTTAGTCGGAACACATTTCAGGAAAAGTAAATTACAAACAATGAATTGCAACTGATCAAGTTGACATGGCTTCAATTATTAAACCTAGAGAATTTAATTCAAGTTAATAAGGGGTGACAAGACTTGGGGGGCTTCAAATAAAATTTTTAGAAAGAACAGCCTGATGGACTGACAACAGTAACTGGTCGAACTCATAACATCTCTCGTAAATATTGTTAAGCTCTTTCTTGAGCATATATAGTATTTTGTAAATTAAATGCTTATTATTTAACTGTTTTCAACAAACGATATTTTCTGGCTAAATATTGTAATAAAAGAGACTAATCTCATTTCTCCTAATGTACTCGTAATAGCATTTCTTAACATTTCTTTAATCACCGTATCTCAGCTTGTAGTCAAATCTCCTTCTTGAAATTTTTTGTACATAACACTACTACATAATACTATCAAAGGCCAGAATTTCATATTTTTATCTCGTAATGACACTGCTCATTTCTAGAGAACAGTTTTTAATCCTAGAAGATTCGAGTTATATAAATTCGTGTTTTCTTTCTTTAAAAAATATTCCACTTGGCATTTTTTCATTTTATTTCCACGACACACACATATATAGTTGAACTGACACTAACACTAATATTTACATGAAAAGATACATATTTTTTACGGGGAAGTAAAATATTCTTCCTCGCATCGAGAAATCGTAACAACTTCTACCTTTTTTTAACAAAACATTGCGCCACAGGTGGCTTTCCCTTTGGAGACCGCACGGCGCCTTGGGTTGCTTCACACGTGATTTGTAACATCTCGTACTCCACCAGAGATATCAAAGCGTAAAAAGTGCGATTTTTGAAATTTTCGACGAATTTCGGAATTTTTTCGGAAAGAGAAATCATTTCCCAGATATGGGACTTGGTGTATGAGTACACACACTTCTGATCTATTTGTAGAAAAAATTGTGCAAGGTTGACAGTCTTGTTGAACAATTACATACTAGGTTTACAATAGTTTGACAGTATTGTTTTCACATATTTTCCATGTCATATATCAGCTTGTAGTCAAATCTCCTTCTTGAAATTTTTTGTACATAACGCTACTACACAATACTATCACAGGCCAAAATTTCAGATTTTTATCTCGTGCCCCACCAGAGATATCACTGCCTAAAAAGTGCGATTTTTGAAATTTTTGACGAATTTCGGAATTTTTTTCGCAAAGAGAAATTAACTCCCAGATCTGGGACTTGGTGTATGAGTACACGCACTTTTGACCTATTTGTAGAAAAAATTGTGTAAGATTGACAGTTGCTCTTGCATGAAAATTTTCCTCTTGCAAACGGACAGATTTTGGAAAAAATCGTACATTTTGTACTAAAATTTCATCTGTAAAAATTTATTTTTCAGAATTATTCTATCACTGTATATTTAGCTTAGTTTATTCTGAACAAAATGCTGCAAACCCCATTTCAATTGGGAAAATAGAAGACGAGATATTTACTATTTTGTGTATCCTAGTATCTGAGAAAATCGATGCACACGATGAAACAAAGATGGCCGCCATGCACAAACAAAAAATAGTAAAATTAAAACAACGGTCATTTTGAACTTCTGTCATGTTAGGGTTGTTGTACAAAAAATTTCAGATTTTTTAAAAATGGTCGAGCGACCAAAAAAATATTTTCTGGACCACTTGAAATGGATTGACCCTGTGGTTACCTCCTGAACTAAAAATACTAGTTTCTTCTAACATTGATCTGCTACTAATATTCATGAAACTTCTAGGTATGTTTCAAAATGGAAGACAATTTATGCAACAATTGTGTCAGGCGCTATGAATTGTTGGGAATTTAAGAATATCTTGTGAAGCCATATACTCAGTTTATGAGCTTGTAGTGTTAAGTGCCATCTGATTAAATACTTTACTAAAAAGTTTTCAAAACTGTGTAATTCAGGATATCCAACACTGTGTCTTCATGTGCCATGACATCCTTCAAAGTTTCTTTTGTTTCTCCCTTCAAAGTTTCTTCAAGGAGTTTTGAAATGCCTGTTAATCATAACATAAACAAGTATTTAAATTAAATAAATTAATAAGTTTATTCTTTGTATATAATAAACTTATATACAATACTTCGTATAAACTATTCATCAATAATAGTTTATTCTTTTATTAGTGGTGGCATTGAGCGTGATTGGGTTGGAGTTCCCCGGGAATTGCACATAAAAGGAAAAGATCCTCGCTGTGTTTGTGTAAGGAATACTGGACCTCCTTCAAATGCGCCTGATAAAGCTGAGCATAAAAACAGAGGAGACCTTGATCATGCTGATCTAAAAGAATATCCTAATTGCTCTCCAAATTCTGATTCTTGTCAAGTAAATCATCCATAAATGCTTCATTACTGTTTAGTAAGTGTCATACCATTGTAAGAAAATTACAAGACAAATTGGGGTATTTTACAATGTGCATGGTAATTATCCATTTTAAATGTTATTTTAAGTATGCTGTAAGTATATGATTTATATATAAGTCGTATTTGTTGTTGATAAAACACAAAACAAGGAAAAAAATCTTGCTATTTAGTATGCAAAACTTTCTGATGAGCTTTGCAACTTATTTTTATATTATGAGATTTATTTTGGATTATAAGTAATTCATACAGTAAGTTTTCATTCCTTGTTCATTTTAAAAATACAAAATCTATAATTAAAAAAATATATTTCTTAAAATAAAATTATTGTTGGTATTTTTAAGCCATTTAGGATTAAAATGTCTTTTAATAGATAATAATAACTTGCAATTTATTGTTTCAATAAATTCAAGTACTCATAAAATATTTTCAAAAATGCAAATATATATATATATATATTGTGTGATTATGATTGTTAATCATAATAAATCTTTACAAGATTTACAAAAAGAATAAACATTTAAAGTTATTTGTTTAAGCTATATAAAATTTATTTTAGAGGCTGTATGGATATTACACAAAGTATGCTTAGATTTTTTTTTATAGGTTCTTTAGCATTCCTTAGCTTTTACAAAGATTTAATTATATTTGTTTTTAAACATTTATGTGTAGGCGTATGCAAAGTCATAAATAAAAATAAATAATAATAGAATAAATATTTAAAAATATATATATATCACCAAAGAAGAATTCTAATTGTAAAATATTTTACCTTCATACAGGCCATGTTGCTGGGCAACAATTTCAAGTTCCATCAGTTGTGGGAATATATAGGACCAATTTACTAAAATTCTATGTTTACCCACAAAAAATTTCAAATAGTTAATTGCACATTATCTAATATAATTATAATACAGTTTTTATTATCATAAACTAGGTGTCACATGCTCGCATAGTTGATTATACATTTTCTAATATAACTGTAATAATACAGTTTTTATCATCAGAAAGTAGATGTCAGATGCCATATTGTTCATTTTTGAAAACACAGCTGTCTAAATTAAAAAAAAAAAAAAAAAAAAAAAAAAATGTAAACTTTGAACTTTTTACTTGAGAAATTTCTGTAAAATTTTATCATCTTATAAGTACTTTAGAGAAAGAATTTTTGCAAAAACGTTATGTCAGCATTATATTTTATTTTTTGATGATAAAGACTGTATTTTAATAATTGATTTAACACCACAAATTTAAAATTTTTCATGGGTTAATATGAGATTTCATAATCAAGAGAAATAGACTCTTGAACTGTTAATGTCACTATTAATTTAATTTAATGAAAAATAAATATTTACAGACTTAAGCACTATTAAACTTTAATTATATGACAATTTTTTTGATATTTTTAAATAATTTTTTGCTATTGTATCAATAATTTTTTATGACTTTGTATTTTTTAGTGATTTTTCCCTCCTGAAGGATATTGTTTACAACTCTTTTTTGAAATAAACAATACTGAGTAAATCATAATTTTTATTATCTTTTCATTTTAGGAAGTTAATACAATTTAATTTTTATGTTCTATTTTAGTTTTATTGAGGATGTTTAGTTTTATTTTAGGAAGTTATTTTAGTTTTTGTGTAGCGGTTTCATTTAGAACATTCCAGTATTTTAGTTATATGTTAACATTTCATGTAAACTGTTATATGCAGGGGTGTAGTCATAAAAATAACAGAGGATATACATTCTAAGCAAAAGATATACGTTCAAGACAGAGGGTATACCCTAGAGTGTGTATACTATAGCTTTCTTGAGAAACACAGGATATATGGTGTTCCTTTAAAAAATTCAGAAGGTATATTGTGTATACCCCGGTGTATCCTCCATTACATCCCTGGCTATATGAGTTGTAATATTTACCAATCTGTGTATCGCAATAGTACTTTCAGGTGTGTCACAAACGTTATGAAAAATAATTAAAGATTTTAAAAAGCTTTCTATTAAAGTTACTTTAGTTTTCCTATTTTTAACTGCTTGTAGTTCTGTTCCTATTTCCCAAAAACTATTTAAATGAACTGTAGAAAAAAAAATTGTCTTGAAAATATATTTGATGAAAGGATATAAAGGATAATTTAGCACCAAGTCATGAAAAGAAATCTAATTTAATCTGAATTTTATAAGAATTTTTATGAAAATACTGAAAAGCCCTTAGACTAATGTCAATTGAGGACACCTTTTTAAAGTCAATTTTGCATTTTTAAAATCTTGAGAATATAGAAAGGTAATGAGTTTGATTATTATATAATTGATTCCTTTTTGAAAATTTTATTTACATAAATGAAATATCCTTTATGAAAATTGTATTTAAATGAATAAAATATCCTTTATGAAAATTCTGTTTAAATGAATAAAATATCCTTTATGAAAATTTTATTTAAATGAAAAAAAAAACCTTTATGAAAATTTTATTTAAACAAATAAAATAAATATATTGTTCAAAAATATATTATACACTTGTTTATTTCTTCCGTAGTTAAAGTGTATGTGTTGTGAAATTGATAATTTTCGTTTTGAAAACTATTTTTTTGCGACATAATTATTAAAAGTGTGTTGCATGTTTATCATTAAGGTCTAACAATTTTACTGTATTTAACAGATTGATATTGCCATATGTTAGATAAAAAATCTTTCTGAGGGTGTCAGAAGTAGAGTAGCTATATTTTTATCTTTTGTTTTCCATGATGACAATTAAAGCAATTTTCTTATTTAATTTTTTTAATGATGAATGATAATTTTTTAATGTTTCATAACATTTAATTACATTTTGAAATTTACATATACATGCATTTATGTATTGCACATTTCATATTTTCTGCAAATAATAATGGAAGACAATGCTCAGAAGGCATAATGAATCAAAGGTAGAATTTAGTTGATAAGAGTTCAGCTTCAATTTAATGTTTAATGTTAAGCATATGAGTAATCAATACATGTTCGTATAAACTCCTTATATGACCTACTTTTTAAAGATTGCATAATTTTGATGTTATATCCTAATGAAATATGTGTCGTTGAAACATTATAGGCAATATAGCTAAATAAAGAAAACCATATTTGTGTATTTTTATTAATATATCTTAAACTGATTTTACTTTAAAATTATTCTTTTTAAAATTTTATTGATTTTGTACATAAGTACTTTTAACAACTCAGCAATGTATCTTGATAGAACTATATGAAAAATAAATTTTTTTGAAATGTAAACTAAATAGTGAAACAAAAATAGATTAGGAGAACAATGTATATGTATAATAATATGTTATATAAAAAAGCATATCAAACTAGAAATTTGAATAATATTCATCAGTGTTTTAATGTAAAAATACAATTTTTAAAAGTCAGTTATTTAATTTTGTTATATGTAGCAGTTGTAACTATTCAATGTAACTATTGTAATTCATCTTAATAATATCACCTGCATTGCTGTTAACCATCGATTTATGAATGTATAAAAAAACCTGTGCTGAAAACAATGCTTTTGAAGCAGAATTTATTGTTGGAGAAAATTGAAGCTATTATATATGTAAATCCTCATTCTTGAAAGTTGCTCAAGATATTTTCTCCACATAAAATACGTCTTAATTTTAAATTATCTTAACAACATTTAAATGAACATTTTATTTCTAATTTGATGTGAAATTTAATTCTGATTAAAATGTAGTAATTTCTTTTCAACTCCCTGTATTCAAGTGCCTCATAATTTAATTTATATTTTTGTAATAATCATTTCACATAAATTTTTACATTGTATTGTCTGTTAATATCTCAAACAGTGTTATATTATTTTTATATTTCTCATTTTAGTTTATTTTGTAGCTGTTTAAATAAAAAGATTTTGCTTAATAAATTAAATGTGTGAAGGGATAAAAAATTTTGTGCATTATTTCCTGTTTTTAGACTATAATCTACTAAAAAGGTGGGGCTTTTTTCTGTTATTTATTATTAATATTTTTGCACTGCAGACCTTTTCAGTTTAAATATTAGTTCATGACATGAACATCTGAAAGTCATGTAAACATGAAGTTTAAAAAATGTCTTTACAGAGATATAATTTATTTTTTGACTTAGAAAGAAAACAAAATTTGCATAAGGTTTGATGTTTAGATTAATACCTTAACCTACCCATATAAACATTTTTAGATAGTATGTGTAGAATGACGGTGTATTTCTGAGACAAATGCCATATTGAGGTAAAAATATTTTGCATAGAAAACTTTATATATATATATATATATATATATATATATATATATATATATATATATCTTGAAAAGAGTAGAAAATTTGTAATTGCAAAAGAAATAAAGGTTATGGCCAGGTTTTATAAAAGTTCTCAAATTTTTATAAAACCTATAAGTAGGTTTTATAAAAAGTTCTCAGTTGCTAGTAAAAAACATTTGTCCTTTCCTTGCATACATACATACATTATTCAATCGTGAATCTTAAAACAGGGTACTTCCACAATTGATTGAAGAATAATAATCATTATTATAATAGCGATATATTATGAAATTTTTTAAATCTTTAACTTTATTCTGAAATAATTTTGAAAAGTAATATAAACATACTTGACAATTAAAATATTGTCAAGTTCGGTGACCTAACAACTACATATGTCATGTTCTATAATGATAATTATCAGTGAATTGATGTGTAGGACATTTATTCTGTTGTTTAAATATCTATTAAAGTATCTTTTAATTGTAATAATTTGTCATCATTGTATATCCAGACAAATTTCTTATCTATCTTAATCTGGGCCACCTTCATTTCTGTAGTTACGTAATTCTAATTCCTTCTACCCCTCAAAGAAGAAGGAAAAAAAAAAAAGCAGAAATGGATGCATTATGCTGCTTATGAAAATGTTTATGCATGGACTTTTATATATACTACAGTATTTACTAATTTATGCATGTGTGTAATTATTTATATGCATATATGTATTGCAAGTTCATTTCGGAAATGTTCGTTATGTAATAGCAGCCATGTAGTCTTTTTTTAAAAGTTTGTCTTAATAGATTTTTGTCAATTATCTCTTTAGTGTTTATAAAATGTTTGTTTCTACAAATAATAAAACTTATTATTTTCTACTTTATCTTTCCATAAAATATTACTTAATATTATGCTTATCATGCACACTATACTAATTAAGTCGAATTTAATTTATATTTGTTATTGTTTCTTGAATAATGTCAAATTTATTGTATAATGCATCTAAAATTACTGAAAATAAATGTAACATTCTTTATTTATTATTTTTTTTTTAAAAAGTTGTGATATAGCTTTTTCATTAAGTAATATATCAATGAGATGTTGAAGTTTTATTTCTCATGATTATTATTACCAGTTTATTTCTCATACTTATGAATTATATTAATGCTATTGAATTTGCCAATAAAAATTATTGTAAATAAGTTTTTATAAAATGTATTTACATAGTTTTTATGAGATTTTAACTCTTCTGTGTTTACCTGAAAGTTATTACATGAATGTCTGTAGGTAAAATTACGTAGTATATTATGTCTCAGTTTTGTTTCATTAGTTGTTAAAAATGTTTTAATAAAATTTTAATGTTGTTTTTCATTTTGAAGTTGTTCTTTTTTTCTGATAATTTTACTAAGACACTCATTTGAACAATAATATTGATTTTAGTTATTTGTTATTTCTCTTAGCTATTTGAAATTAAACTAATCATTAGGGGCCACTGTTATACTTTCCCATCATGGGTATGTATAATATATGAAAATAAAACGTGTTAATTATTTATAAAATGCATTGCAATTCCAAAATAAAACTTAAACATATATTTAAATGTTTTTAATACATAGTAATGCTCTACTGCTGAATTGCGGCTATTACTTGATTATCCTGTCGACTTATTTCGGCAAATTACATAAATCATCAAATAACTCGCAAACTATACATATTGGCATGATTTTTATCTTAAATAATGAAAAAACAAATTAGTAAAAGATTAATAAAAATACAAGTAAAACATTGAATTAAATATCACTTGATGATGTGACAAACACATGTAACATATTTAGTGTCAAGTTAATATGACATTTAAAAACTTTTCAAATGGGCTTGGACAGCATCTGTTTCGCTTCGCTGATATTTTCCTATAGATACTGTCTGTGCCCCTGTCTAAAGGTCATATAAGCCTTTATTGGGGTTTTACCTTATACTTTGATGATAAGTTTTTTTTGGTCGATGTGACAATTAAGTAGTACCGACTTGTGTAAAAGAAACATCCTTATAACTTCAAAAATTATATAAACTAATAGTTTACTGTGTCTGATTAAATGTCTCTTTTCCAATTAAAGTACATATTTGATTTGAAATTTAATGAAATACAGGGTCATAAAAAATCAAAGATTGTTGAAATTATCTTGGTAACCAATTATCTGATCATCCTTTATGCAAAATTTATGTTTTTAAATTGTCTTTAACATTCATTTCTTAAATAAAAAAAATATCAAAATTTTTTATATACCTTTCATTGGAACAAATGTTTTAAAAATCCCCCCCCCCCCCAGAAAAAAAAATCCTGTTTATTAAGGTTATTGATATTCAATAGGCTTCTCATTATTACATACTAAGTATACACCAAATTTCAGATCTATCTCAATTTGTTCAGAAAAATAGCATTTACAGACATACAGACAGATGTATGACATTTTTTTTTATCCCTAAAAGTGTGTTTTTCAGAATCTCCAGTGACTGAAGCATGAGCTTAAAAGGTAATCCATCATTTTTTTTTTTTTTTTTTCAAAACAATTGCAAGATTTACCCTGTACTTCATATGATGGGTAAGTAAAATAGCTGAAAACGCAAACTAATAGGAAATTTGAATGGGATGATTGATAACATTCATCATCATCCATTCTAATATGGATTCATTCTTATAGCTTTCACATTATTACAGCGTGGAACCATTTATCTGGAAACCAGTTAACCAGAAAAACAATTATTCAGAATGATATTTCTAATAGACTGATTTCAGAATCTTTTCATAAAAAAGTCCATTGCATTCCAATTAATGTAATCATTGCTTGAAACAACTGTATAATTTGATTTTAGCATTTGGTATTTGAAATGAAAACATATTTAGTTATATTTTAGATGATTTGATTTTTATGTTGTTTAAACAGAAGAATTTTTGATCCCAAATGCTGCTCATAAATTACCTTCTTTCAATCATACTTGTATCTGATTCAAAACTTTCAAATGGATGCTGATTCAATGCCCAACCAGTTAACTGGAAAAACCAATTTATCTGGAATACAAGGGTTGCCTTTTATGTTTTTACAAACAATCACTTGTAGGCGCTATGGAAATTTGTCTTCAGGATATTTGTAAAAATTCATATTTTTTTAATCTTCGAATCAGTGGCATCTTAGAAACCGTCTGCATATTTCGTTTACAGTGAGTGTTTTAAAAAAACAAGTGAGTGAAAAGAATGAAAAAACCTGGTGAAGGTTTCCGTTGTATGTTTTTTTTATGATTTTAAGAAAAGCCTTAGACTTAGAGATGGGGGTTCATAGAACCAAGCACTGCGACCAGATGTCTATTGTACTAAACAAAAGCCTTAATTGACAAGAAAGCTTAATATCGCCTCATAAAATGTTTTTGAATGAAGCACCATAGAAAAGAACTGTTTACAATTGGCTTTCAGAATTTCATTGTGGCCGTACCAATGATGAATCTTGTGACGGACGACTATAGTTGTTGTGACAATGAGTGATTTCAAACAACATCAATGCTGTACTCAAGATGATTGAAAAAGATCGGTATGTCATGTATCGTGAGATAGAAGCATCTTTTGGCTATCACAAACTGCAATACATTCAATTTTGCATGAACATTTAGCTGTTAAAAAGATTTGTTCAGATGGATGCCACACAATTTGACAGAAGCTCAAAAAAGAGGCTCATGTAAGGCAACACTAAAAAAGTCAAATTTGGAGCTGCAAAATAAATAAACAGCATGGTTAGAGGTGTCAAAACTTGAAATATTCGTATGAGCTGCAAACTAACCAATACACTGTTTTTATGCTCTTAGATGAATCAAATCCTATGAAAGTTGTATGTTCACAAAGCACTTCATTGAAAATGATTGTTTGTTTCTTCGGCTTTACAAGACACATCACAACCATTCTTTTAGAGGATGAGAAAATTGTTAACACTAAATGTTATACAGAAATTTGTTTGCCAAAAGTCATCAACAAAATCAGGAAAAACAACAAAAAATGCTGCATCTTTCTTCATCATGCCAATACATGCTCCCATACTGCACGTAAAACAGTTGATTATTTGGAGGATAAAAATCTTGAATTAATGTCTCATTGCCCATGTACTCCTGATTTGTTGCCTAACTTCTTTTTCTTGTATCCTTATGTCAAACAAAAAATGCATGGCCAGTGATTTTCTTCACCTCAAGAAGCTGTTGATGCCTTCCAAAGCTATCTTTTTGAGATACCAATTTCAGAGTGAAAACACTGTTTCAAGAACTGGTTTGAATGGATGGAAAAATGTATAAATGTTGAAGGCGAATATTTTGAAAAGCAATAAAAGAACAATTTGTTCTCAAAAAGTTATTTTTCTTTCTATTTTTTGCAGAAACTTAAAAGGTAACCCTTGTACAACTGATCCCAACCATTCCAGATAAATAGTTCTGTACAGTAAAAATGTGACTATGAAACTAACTTTTATACCTGTCTTTATGAAGGATGGCTTTATTTTAAAAGTAAGGCATTTTATCTGTTACTAAAATGTAAGTGAAAATTCCATTAGTGTATATAATAATATAGAAATAAATCTATAAATTAATGTATTTTAAACAGGAACTGAGATGTAGTGGCAGAAAGAATGAAGATACGTTAGTGGATGTTACTGGCCACAGGAATAAAAAAAAAAAAAAAAAAAAAAAAAAGATGAGCAGATAATAAAAGACCAATGCACAGGACAAATGTCAACAAAATAGCTTTTTATGATATATTATGCTGATTTGTAATATAAGAGAGTGAAAGAACTTTTTTTCATGTTTTGAATTTTATCTAGCATTAGCAATATACTCCTTCCCTCTTTATTTTTATTAAACACTTTGTAACTGTTTCTCTGAAAAATTGCTTTGTGCTTCCATAATATGGATGCTATAGGAATGCAAAATCTATATAATTCATATTTGTTTTACATGGAGTTATTTTTATTTTTTTTATTTTGCTGACCAGTGCAATTAGAAATGAAGCAGTTGATTTCTGATGAACATACTGTATTTGGTCCGCTTGCCTGATATTCTGGACAGATATGTAATTATCCAGTAGAACATCTGGCCTAAAATTATATGCTTATGAAAAGATAGATACTATAACTAATAACAGTAATATTAGAAAATATTTTATTTTTTAGAAAAGATAAAAAAAAAATTATATTTATGATCTACTTTATAAAAGATGAAAACTATGCATATTTAAAAAAAAATGCATTTGTTCTGTGTTCTTCAAACTTCAATATCGCTTGGAAAATTAACTATTGAGAAAAATAATTTAAAAAATAACTTCTATATCCAAATTGTTAGCCCAGTTTTAGCAGTATTTGGAACTGTTAAGTAGTAGTTAATACATAAACCCCTCTAATTTGAACATATCTGAGCTAGATTTTGAGCAGCTAATGATTGAATCATTATTTGGCTTTTTTTGGCAAATGGTTCACTTGTCAATACTATTGCAAGGCAGACATTTCTTATTGTAGGCGAATATTGGATAAGAAATAGCAAGTAATGGCTCAATTATTTTGTGCTATTTGGGTAACACCGGAAAATATCCATGTTTGGTATTTAAAAAGATGAAACACGATATATTGTAGTGGGTTTATCAAAACTGTTAAATATATCCATAATATTTAATGACTTGAAAAGTACTAGATACAGATGTTGAATTGCATAGAATTGTGAATTTCTTTTCTGTTGTAAAATTTGTAATCTGATTCAACCTGAGAATACCCAAAATCTTATAACACTTTGTAAAATTTATGTAAATCACATTTCTTTTCGGCAAAATGTATAAATGTGCTGTAAAAAATAGCATTGTAAAATAATACAAATATTTCTAGATCTAGGAGAATAAAATTTAACTGTGAATAAAAATATATTTTTCTCTATATCCTCTTCCAAGTTACCTAAAATTCTGAAAAGCATTCTTTATCTTTAGAAACCTCAGAAAATAATGTATTTTCGAAATTTACAGAAGTATTTATAAAAACAAAAATGTTTTTCGCTGTCACAGATTTTCGGAAATGTTTCTGAATAGTTTTTATAGAGTATTAATTTTTTTTAACCTATAATATAGATTTTTCAGATGCCATCATATCTCAATTACTTATTTTCATGTTCAATAAACAAGATGTTTTTCACAAATATGATAAAATAATAGCATTAACATTGTTTTGTTACACTTTCATGTATAAATTAAATTGCACAGCTAAAAGTGTTTGAGTATTGATAAGAATCCTAAAAACTTATATTCCTGCTTTAGAATGCTGACTAATATATTTTTAAAACTTCTCAGAAGTATTTTCGAAAATTAGCAGCCTAAACAGAAACTCTTTTTATTAATACTTTTTAAAATCTCGGAATTATATCCATTTCTGAGTTTTTTAAAGATAAAGAACGCTTTTTAGAATGATGCGTAACTCTGAAGAAGTTATTTAATATTTTTGTTTATAAATTATATTATGATTCTGTAGATTAAGAAACTTTTTCAATGTTTCAATAACTTTAACGAAAGACATTAATGCTAAATAATGTTTAATCATAACTAGTCGTTGGGGCCACCATAATACTTATTCATCATGAATATGCATAATATAATGTATGAAAATGAAACGTGTAAACTATTTATAAAATGCATCACAATTCCAAAACAAAATTTAAGCATATATTTAAATATTTTTAATATACATAGTAATGCTCTATTAATGAGTTGCTGATGAACCAATTTCACCTAATTATATAAAACGCCAAACTATACTTAAGTAATACCGAATAGCGTAAATGAAACATCCTTATAACTCCAAAAATAATAATCATATTAACTAACAGTTTACTATGTCGTATTAAACGTTTCATACCCAAGTAAAATATATCTTTGAATTGAAGTTTGAATGAAATACAGGGTCATGAAAAATCGAAGAGAGAGGAAAATAGGATTAGAAATAACCTGGCAACTAATTATCCGATCAGCTTTGTTCTTTATGTAAAATTTATGTTATATTATTGTATTTTACATTCACTTCTTAAAATAAAAAATCCGATGATTTTTATTACCTTTCATCAGAACGAAAAAATAGTTCCGGATAATCGAGGTTACTACTGATATTAAATAGGCTTCGTTCCATTCTTACATACTATGTACATACAAAATTTTAAGTCTCTATCTCAATTTGTTCGGGCGATAGAGCGTTTACAGACAAACAGACAGACGGCAATTTTTTTTCTAAATTTTTTTTTTCCGAATCTGTAGTCTCTGAAGTGTGTAAATCCATCAATTTTTTTTTCGATTTTCAAAATGATTGCAAGACTTACCCTATACTACGTATGATGGGTAAAGTAATTGCAATTTTTAAAAGTTTTTAAAAAATTTATTAGTTTTAAATCCTTACTATTCTTTTAAATATTGATATTTTTTCCTTTATATATTTTCTTCTATCTTTACAAAAGAAAAGTATTGAATTCGTAAAAATTTTTGAATTCCGGTTTTCGACGGATTAACACGTTTTAGGGTCAGGGAAGCCGAAAAACATGTTTTTACAAACTGTCTGTAAGTCTGTCAGTCACTCAGTTTATATGTGACGTAACAAACACATGTAACGTGTTTAATGTCAAATGAATATAACATTTACAGTAAGCCATTATTGACATTTAATCTTAGAGTTAGGTATTTTTGATCGACGGGATAATCAAATAAAACCGAATTGTGTAAAAGAAACATCCTTATAACTCTAAAAATGATAATTAACTAACAGTTTACTGCGTTGAATTAAGTGTCTCATTTTCAATTAAAATATAACTTTGAATTGAAATTTAAATGAAATACAGGGTCATGAAAAATCGAAGAATGTAGAAAACAGGATTATAAATATCTCGGCAACTAATAATTCGATCAATATCCTTTTTTATGCAAAATTTGTGCAATTTTATTGTCGTTTACAACCTTTCCTTAAAATATTAAACATTTCATCATAACGAAATTTTCGAGAGTACGAAAAAAAAAAAAAAAAAATTTCGGATAACCGAAGTTACTGATATTAAATAGGCTTCGTTCCATTCTTACATTCTAAGTACACACGAAATTTTAAGTCTTTATCTCAATTTGTTAGGGAGAAAAAGTGTTCACAGAAGGACAGACAGCAATTTTTTTTCTAAAAATATGTTTTTCGGAACCTCCAGTATCTAAAACGTGTAAATCAGTCTAATTTTTTTTTTTCGATTTTCAAAACGATTGCAAGATTTACCCTATACTACGTATGATGGGTAAGTAAAAATACTTTGTAGTTTGGAAAATTTCATTTCCATAATTGCCATTTTTTATGAAACAATTGGCTCTAACAGGTTTATAACATCAATTGAATGTATCTGAAATTCCTACTGGTGAATTAATTTTAAATGTATAGTGCTGCCATCTATTGTAAAATAGTTTCATTATTGTTTATTTAGTTATCTATAATAGTTTTATTATAGATTTTAACACTTTCTAATAATTTGAGTTGCACCATTTTTCAATCGCCTTATATTAAAGCAGTTCTTAAAAAAATAGTTTTCTTGTTTCAATAACATAAAAGTTTTCTAGCACATTTTTGGACCCATTTTTAAACACAAAAGCATAACTGTCTGGGTTGCACCATTTTTCAATCGCCTTATATTAAAGCAGTTCTTAAAAAAATAGTTTTCTTGTTTCAATAACATAAAAGTTTTCTAGCACATTTTTGGACCCATTTTTAAACACAAAAGCATAACTGTCTGCATAATTATTAAAAAGATTTTAAATCGAACTTTCTTTTTTTTATATCATTTATTAATAAATGAATTAGTTATAAGCAATTTTTGTATTTGTATGGAAATTATTTCCTCTTTGTGCACTGTTATGTCCAAAAATCCAATTCAGAAAGCTAACTTAGATGGCAGTTTCTGAAAAATATTCTGCCTTGACTGGAAAACAACGTCGACGACGATAAATAGGTTGATTACCTAGTCGATTTCAATATATTCTAACATAACCTAAATTTTGTAATTTACATATATAAAATATTTTACATATATATTGTATATATTTTTATAAAATATATACATATATAAAATATTTTAACCTGATTGACTGATAATCAACGCACAACCCAAATTACTGAATCTAGAAGCATGAAAATTGGGGAAAATATACTTCTTATGATGTAAGCGTGCACTAAGACGGGATTTTTGAAAATTCTACTTCTAAGGGGATTAAATGGGGGATCGAAAATTATCAAACATCTTGCTATATCTCAGCAGCCTCTATTGGTAGAAGCGTGAAATTTCAGTATATAAATCTACTCAAAAAATAATTAAACACGTATTTCAGCAATTTTATTAATTTCTTCCCTTAGGGGCTAAAAAAGGGTAGAAAATTTTAGAACATTTCGCACATCTCAAGAGCCGTTTTAGATAGGAACGTAAATCGTAGAAAATGAATCTATTTGAAAAATAATTAAATATATGTTTCAGCTATTTTTAAATTTACACCTCTGAAGATGACTAAAGTAGGGGTCGAGAATTCTAAAACTTTTATTGGACCTGTCAGGTGATACATCATCGTAAAGCCCTCGGACCACTCTTCCAGATTATGGATCGTTCTTCCCTCCTCTCTAGTTTGCCACCCCCCAGTAGGGGGCAATTTTCAAACTTTTTGAAATCTCAATGTTTTTATCATTTTAAATCGGATTCTTTTTCGGAAACCTCCGATAAATATTATTTATACTATATGAAACTTTTAAAGAGAGAAAGAGGAAGGAGGGGATGTTTTCCGGGACGAAAAGGGGGGGGGCACGATAGTTGGTACCCTGGGTTGGAAATTCCTTTTCAACTTTTGCCGACACCCCGCATGTGACCACTATTTCGTGCTATATATCTCCCGAGTCCCTACTCGACACTTTGCCCCCGCGAGCGGGGCATTTTTCTAAATTTAGTCGACATCCTTCATGTGATATATGATGCCCTGTGACCACTATTTCATGCTATATATCTCCTGAGTCCCTACTTGACACTTTGCCCCCACGAGCGGGGCATTTTTCTAAATTTAGTCGACACACTTCATGTGATATATGATGCCCTGTGACCACTTATTCATTTTATGCACTTCCCTTAACCCCCCCTCCCATTTTTCTCCTTCTGGGCGGTACGCTTAACGTATTCCGGGAAAAGATATTGAAACTATACTAATACTAAAAATATAATATTTAATAGTGATTCTAAATACTAATAATGTACCTTTCTTATCTTTTTATACTCACTGGCGTCTTTTTTATTTTTTGCAACAGGGGACGTCATCACATGACTTTTCCACTATTGTGGCTTCCTTATAGAATCTCTTTCGTTTGCTGTTTTATAATTTCACCTGTTTTTAGTTTCCATATATTTACAAAAATCGACTTCATAAGCATGTAAAAACAATGATTTTTTATAAACGATTCTAGATTCTCTGAAGTAAACAATGACTGTATCAATTGTGTTTTTTACGATGACGATTTTTTTCGATTGGTTTATTTTCGAGAATTGCCCATCACTAATGTTCTTCATAGATGCATATCAATTTTATTATGTTCGAAAGAGTGTAACACCATTAAAATGCACTTGAAACTTTTTTTTACTATTGACCGTAATTATTGGAATACTTTTGATTGTCCCTGTAATTGAACTACGCATCCGATTTCTATAAAATGTGAAATGACTCGACAAAATTATCTATTAATTATATATTTTAAATTTCAAGCGATTCGGTTGGGTAGTTTTTGTGTTGTTGTATGCGACAGACATACAGACGGACAAACGGATTGAACGACAACTATGGGTGCTTCGTATTTACATAATTACGAACGCACCTAAAAAGCATCCATTAAAATGGATTTTTATATGAAAAACTTCCAATTATAGAAGACAGTCAAAAGGGCGCCATGGAAAACATAATCGGGCGCCGCTTTGGATATCCCTGGAGTAGGGCATAGCGTATATTATTCATTTACAGGGACACGCAAAGCAAATCAATTACAGAACACTCTTTGAGTAATATTTGCTGAAAGTGCGTTTTAAAATTCGGTATGCGTCTTAAAATTTAAATAATTTTTTGAATTTTTCACGTTGTGTATAAATTCTGTACCTCATATACAGGGCTGCACAAAAGAATTCACATACCATTAAGAGCAAGAATCTGAGAGAGTGACACACCTGTGATTCATGACATCTCAGATTTTCTCCAAAAAATTACCAGTTGTTACTTATCTTGTTAATAGACCAAAGCCAGAATTTTTTGCTCCAAAGTTGAGTTGTTCATTTTTTATGACCCCCCAAAGGTCATCATGTCGTGAAAAAAAATAAGCGTTTTTTTAAGACATGGATATTGCTATGACTCGCAGCTCTTTGCGCATACAACTTGCCACGAAATTCTTTTCATATCTGGAATGTAAGAGGGTTGAACTTTATATAATAGATGAAAAACCCGTGGCAAGTTTTTGCCGCAAGGTCACAGAAGGTCACAAAAAGATTCAATTTTGCTGTTTTTTTCCATTTTTAAGACCGTATAACAGCTTGCGCATTCCACTTGCCATGAAAAAAGAGGTGGCAATTGAAAGCCATGCATTAGCACTTTTAAAAAATGTATATATAATTGAGGCAAGTTGTATGCGCTTTTAGTTACAGAATGCCAAAGTCTGAAAAATGTCATTTTTGACCAATATTCAAACTGTCATAATTTCTTGCGGCAACAACATTTTGAAATAATTCTTTTGCAATTGTTTTATTCTATTATTGCCCTTTTCAAAAAAGTAAACTCCATTGAGGCAAGTTGCTTTAAAAAAATTAAATGTTTTTTTAAAATTTGGCTTTTTTCAATAGTCAGAGCTATTTTATTATTTGAAACAACTTGACTGGATAACAATATTTTATACATTTGTTTGTCTGTATAAATTGATGTTCTAATATATTGTGAGTTATATATGATGTTGATGGCATTTATTTAATTTTAACCCTTTCGAGTCCGATTTTGTTTTTCAATTTTAGAAAAAAATATTTTTACTTTAATAATATTGACACTAGCTATCGTAATAGATTAATTAGAGTTTAACGAATATTTCATTGTCTGAAACATAACGAATGTTGTTGTTTTCTCTACTATTAAATCCATATTCATGCAACAATAGGCTAAGGAAGAGTTTTTGGAGAGGGTTTAAAAATATTATATTGCAACAAGTTAGTGGCATTACAACTTTCTAATATTTTTAGCGCTTTATTACACAATTCTTTCAGGAAATTAACTTTTATTTTAAATTAAGAGGGAAATACATTTAAAATAAAATAATCGCAAACAATACTAAAAAAAATAAGCAAATATTATTATTACTAAATGCCTTAACATTAATGAAGTCATATAATAAGTGCGCAGATACATACTAACATTGCTACATGTAATTAGTAACAAAAGTATTTCCTAAAAATAATAATACTCAAGACAAGTATTATTAATAGTACACCAGCCCTGTAAACGTTAAAACGAAAATATTTGACATTTACAAATTACAACTTGTAATTAAAATGCAAATATAAATACAATCAGCCAACACTGTTAATATTTTTACATTGATTTATCAGTACGAGAAAAGGAAATCAAAAATATAACTTTCTTGTATCATATCTGAAGATACCTTTTAACAGTTATAGTAATCTATTCAGGTATTTCAGTTAATATCCTTGGATAGCTATTAATGTTAAAGAAAATTTATTTTTCCCATAAGTGAAAAAAAAAAATCTCATAAGGGTTAAAAGACATCTTGAGATATCTTAAAAGGAATGGTTATATCTTCGATTTTCTTTTCTCGTAATGATAAAACTCTGTAAAAATTCTAACAGTGTTGGCTGATTGTATTTATATTTGCATTTTAATTACAAGTTGTAATTTGTAAATGTAAAATATTTTCGTTTTAACCTGTTCTGAGCTGGTGTATCATTAATTATACATGTCTTTTGAGTATTATTATTTTTAAGAAATACTTTTGTTACTAATTACATGTAGCAATGTTATTATGTGTCTGTGCATTTATTATATGAGTTTATTAATGTTAAGGCATTTAGTAACTAGCAAAAGCCATGCTTTGTTTGGATTCGCGAAGCATTATTTTATAAAGCATATATTTGAAAGTAACAATATTTTTTAATATTATTTTTGCATCTTTATTAAACAAAAACTTTATTTTATGTTTTGGCGCAGTTTAATTCTACAAACGTAAGTTAAGCCAAATAACTTTCAATTTCCCCGGAATTTTTTATTTATGATGTAAGACTGGCTTAAAAAGTATTTTTGAAGCAAACTTTTACAAAATATTTTTTAATATTCAGCTAAAAGTTCTTTTTAAAGATGTTTTTACAATTTCTAATAGCCACTGGTGTTTTTGAAAGTTGTTTGAAATATGCATGTTTCCAATCTTTGTAATTAACATCAAATAATCTTTGATAGCTATTTTAGAATAATATATTTGAAGAGAGCTTGAAGAAAGTTACTTCTTCAAAATCCTACTTTCTGGAAAAACATTTGAAATCTGCTCTCGTCGATACTATGAATTTTTAACTGTAAAACTTTTTATTCTAATTTCTTCGTTTTTATACATGTTAACGCATGAGAATTTTCGCTAATGTAGAACTTTTCGTAAGGAAAATTTCTATTGAATGCTTAATTTTGAAGGATTTTCACTCTTGACAACGTTACATACGTTTTGAAGCCAAACTGGTGCCTATATAGCCTCAGTATCTACAACTGCTTCATCTAATTTTAAACCTTGGGATTTATGAATTGTAACAGCAAAAGCTAACTGCAGAAGAAATTCTTTCCTTGAGCAGTTTATGTTTCCATTTTTTTCCAGAATTCAGTTATTGGGGGAATTGGTACGCACCAATTCTTATAAGTTAAATTGCTGTAGTATTCAAATTTATCCATGATTATTCGCAATATCTGGTCTGGTGGCTTGTGATTTTCTTTAATACGTACAACAAAGCCTAAAGTCCCGTTCACTAAACATTTTTCGGTCCACAAATAAGAACGTAACATTACTTTAGATACAAATGATAAAGTAAGAAATGATTGTAGTCCATTTGTCATTTCTGAATCGGTCAACTTTGCTCTAGTACATTTATAAAGAGCTTGAATCGAGGCAACAAGTTAACGTAATTCTTTTAATTTTTCATTTATATAACAAATTTAACAATTAATTGTATTTGTTTACAATTCTTTTGTTGCCACTTTACAAAAAAAAAAAAAAAAGTCCATAATTAAATTCTTTTAAAATGTTTAATTGTCATCTGTGCAAACGATTTTGCTGAATAATGAAAACATATTTTATTTATTTATTAAATTAATCATGATTCTATCTATAATCACTTACTCCATGATTTATATTTTTTTTTCTGAAAATATACGCGTTTCATTTTTTATTTATTTGCTAAAATGCGTCCTTATTGGAAATGCATATAAAATAAATTAATTAAAATAATATTTTTTTAAGTTTTACTGTAAAAAAATTATATTCTGCAAATCTACAAATCATATTTTATTTTTGTGTTTAATTTGAAGTCAAAATATTGAATATTTTTTTTGTAAAGTGTACGACAAAGTGTAATTTGAGTGGACTAGTAGAGGATTCGCTTCGCTCATCCTAATAATAATAAATATTTGCTTAATTTTCTTTGTATTGTTTGCGATTATTTTATTTTAAATGTATTTCCCTCTTAACTTAAAATAAAAGTTACTTTCCTGAAAGAATAATGTGTAATAAAGCGCTAAAAAGTATTAGAAAGTTGTAATGTCACTAACTTGTTGCAATATAATATTTTTAAACCCTTTCCAAAAAGTCTTCCTTAGCCTATTGTTGCATGAATATGAATTTAATAGTGCAGAAAACATTTGTTATGTTTCAGACAAAGAAATATTCGTTAAACTCTAATTAATCTATTAGGATAGCTAGTATCAATATTATTAAAGTAAAAGTAATTTTTTCTAAAATTGAAAAAAAAATTGGACTCGAAAGGGTTAAAATTAAATAAATGCCATTAGCATCATATATATCTCACGATATATTAGAAAATCAATTTATATAGACAAACAAATGTATAAAATATTGTTATCCAGTCAAGTCGTTTCAAATAATAAAATAGCTCTGACTATTGAAAGAGGCCATATTTTAAAAAAACATTAATTTTTTTTAAAGCAACTTGCCTCAATGGAGTTTACTTTTTTGAAAAGGGCAATAATAGAATAAAACAATGACAAAAGAATTATTTCAAAATGTTGTTGCCGCAAGAAATTATGACAGTTTGAATATTGGTCAAAAATGACATTTTTCAGACTTTGGCACTCTGTAACTAAAAGCGCATACAACTTACCTCAATTATATATACATTTTTTAAAAGTGCTAATGCATGGCTTTCAAATGCCACCTCTTTTTTCATGGCAAGTGGAACGCGCAAGCTGTTATACGATCTTAAAAATGAAAAAAAACAGCAAAAATGAATCTTTTTGTGACCTTCTGTGACCTTGCGGCAAAAACTTGCCACGGGTTTTTCATCTATTATATAAAGTTCAACCCTCTTACATTCCAGATATGAAAAGAATTTCGTGGCAAGTTGTATGCGCAAAGAGCTGTGAGTCATAGCAATATCCATGTCTTAAAAAAATGCTTATTTTTTTTTCACGACATGATGACCTTTGGGGGGTCATAAAAAATGAACAACTCAACTTTGGAGCAAAAAATTCTGGATTTGGTCTTTTAACACGATAAGTAACTACTGGTAATTTTTTAGAGAAAATCTGAGATGTCATGAATCACCCCATAATGCTAGGTGTGACACTTTCTCAGATTCTTGCTCTTAATGTAAATTGTTGAAGGGAATTTAAAACTGCATATGTACTGAACTAAATTTTGATATGCATGTAGTTAATAGTTACAAATCTATACAACGTATACAGAGCTGTTCATAGAATTCGAATAATTTTCCGATTGTAGATGGGGGCAGTTGAAATTTGGTTTTCAGATGTATTATGCGTTTCAAGATGATTGAATTAGACAGAATATTTTAACTTATTAAACGGTTTAGTTTTGATACATTATTCTATCTTGAGAAGTGTTTCATAATCTATGCTATACGAATAATATTTTCTTTTTTGTTTTAAAACTATATTTATCGAGTACTTTCAGCTAGTATAAGCCATCATCAGGTTTTAAAATTTAAATTTTAAAATACTGACGATGGCTTAGTATTAGCTGAAAATATTTGATTTTTAATATTTTAAAAAATTCTTTACTAACCATTTTTACCTTTATAAATATTTATTTTATGTTTTATATTTAATTTCTGATTGTTAAAATAATATTTTAATGCTAAATTATGTAAATGTTAAACTCCTTAAATACTGTAAGTATAGCAAGTATTCAAGTGAATTTACCCTCTGTTTAGCTGCTCTTTCACTAATCTTTGTTATCTTAATATTTTTGCTGCATTCAAAGGTTAGAGTGCCTTTTATCTTAAATTGCTTTTCGGACCATTTCATCCGACGTAAAAGCAAAGACTTGCTGTTGCAGAAAATTATTTACTTCATGCTTAAAACATTCTGCATTTTTTGGAGACTTTATTGCCTAATTTTGTTTACATTGTTTGCTTATTTGATATAGACAATTTAGCATGCTTTTTATGCTGTTAGATTAATTAGGTAGAGCTAAATACTAAAAAAATATTCAAAGAAATTTTGCATGCAGTTTTAGTTTATGTTAAAAATGCAAAAATAGTTGGGTAACATCCCCAGTACTTGGCAGGCACCAGTGATTGTCACATCCTACAAAATGTCCTAAAATAAAATTTATATCCAGTCTTTTAAAAATGCAAGACCATATACCAGTTATATGCTCATTTACTTTACAGATTATAACTTTGATTTATGCTACTAAATGACAATAGTGCCTAGGAAAGAGAAACAACTATGGCTTGTATCAAATTAGCCATCTTTGTTGCAAATGCTTCTTCTCTGGCTTGAGAAAGACATGCATTTCAATTCATTATTATCCGATTTATAGTATAGGGTGGTTAGTAATTAGCGTGAGGTGTTCAGAGCCCTTTAGCGAGTAAAGTTTTAGGCGAAACATAGCCAAATTTGATCAGCATACATAGTAGACCATGAGATTTCGAATTCTTAAGAAAAAATTAAAAAATTAAAAAATCGCCACTAGGGGCAATTTTAGCGTAGTTTACCGACTAAAATGCATTAATTTGCATAAAATCAGTTGTGTAGAGATCATGAGTATAAAAGGAAACGCTGGTAGAGTTCTCATCATTATCAACTCTCACTATACTTTGGTATAGTCAAGCTATGTTAGCAGCAGAATGAGAATTGCAATGCTGCTCTCCCTGAATTTCACCGATTACAGAATTTTCCAAAAGAATCGATGAGCATAACAAATTTACAAAAGATGATCCATCGATTTGAAATTATGCGGTAACAAGGTCAAGGACGCAAAGTGACTAGTCAATAACCAGTTGACGAAGTTGTAACTGTTATTGTCGACCAAGAGATGAAAAATATGAAGGTACTATCAGCTCGGGCAGTATCTCAGTAGTATAAAATTGATCCGTACTGTATTTTTTGGCATTTAATCATTCAACATTTACACTAATACGTTTTCGGTGCGCCAAAATTTCCCCTAGTGGCGATTTTTTTTTTTTTGACTAGCAAAGCATTATTTTGTTAAGTGAGAGCATCGCAATGCAGTATATCTGAGAACTCTCCCAGCCCTTTTTTTATACTCATAATCTCTACACAAGTGATTTTATGCAAATTAATGCATTTTAGTCGGAAAATAACGCTAAAATTGCCCCTAGTGGCGATTTTTTAATTTTTTAATTTTTTCTTAAGAGTTCGAAATCCTATGGTCTATTATGTATGCTGACCAAATTTGGTTATGTTTCGCCCAAAACTTTACTCGCTAGAGAGCTCTGAACACTCACGTTAATTACTAACCACCCTGTATCTTTTAAATTTTAATTGATAACAGATTTGTTTAGTTGAAAAGGGTTACTATAATTGTGTAAAAGTCTAAGTGCCAATTACTGGTGATCACAGCAACTTTTTATAAATATATTTTTATAAAAATACTTTTTCAAATATTTTTGCATTTAGTGGGCAAAATAGATGCACGGATATGCACTCTTTGATTTAAAAATATTTGCAAGTAATTATTTTATTTTTTGGCAATGAAAACATAAGTAAGTTTAAAGACAAATCGTTAATGTGCCAATTACTGGGGATGTTACCCTATGAACAATTTAATTTTATAATAATTTGTTCACAGATTAGTTGCGTGAAAATTTGATTCAAATATTTTTGCATTTAGTGGGCAAAATGGATGCACAGATATGCACTCTTTGATTTAAAAATATTTGCAAGTAATTATTTTATTTTTTGGCAATGAAAACATAAGTAAGTTTAAAGACAAATCGTTAATGTGCCAATTACTGGGGATGTTACCCTATGAACAATTTCATTTTATAATAATTTGTTCACAGATTAGTTGCGTGAAAATTTGATTCAAATATTTTTGCATTTAGTGGGCAAAATAGATGCACAGATATGCACTCTTTGATTTAAAAATATTTGCAAGTAATTATTTTATTTTTTGGCGATGAAAACATAAGTAAGTTTAAAGACAAATCGTTAATGTGCCAATTACTGGGGATGTTACCCTATGAACAATTTCATTTTATAATAATTTGTTCACAGATTAGTTGCGTGAAAATTTGATTCAAATATTTTTGCATTTAGTGGGCAAAATAGATGCACAGATATGCACTCTTTGATTTAAAAATATTTGCAAGTAATTATTTTATTTTTTGGCAATGAAAACATAAGTAAGTTTAAAGACGAATCGTTAATGTGTCAATTACTGAGGATGTTACCCTATGAACAATTTCATTTTATAATAATTTGTTCACAGACTAGTTGCGTGAAAATTTGATTCAAATATTTTTGCATTTAGTGGGCAAAATAGATGCACAGATATGCACTCTTTGATTTAAAAATATTTGCAAGTAATTATTTTATTTTTTGGCAATGAAAACATAAGTAAGTTTAAAGACAAATCGTTAATGTGCCAATTACTGGGGATGTTACCCTATGAACAATTTCATTTTATAATAATTTGTTCACAGACTAGTTGCGTGAAAATTTGATGTATTGTAATTAAGTTGCAGGTGATCTTCCGATTGGTTGTGGGGAAGAATTCACTTCTTAAAATATTTGTTACATTAATTTTATTAAAAACGGAATTTCAAATAAATAATGATGTTTGAGAAAAAAAAAAAGCAGTTTTAATGATTGGAGTCATCTTTTTAATGTTACCTAATTATATTTTTCTGATTTTCATTATTTTTTATTACAGTTAAGAGCTTAAAGGGGAGAGAGCTGATAAATATACATGCAACATCTGAACGGAGTTATGTAAAATTCTTTTCTAAATCATACTACTTAGTAAGAAAATTCCATTAAGAACATTCGTAGATTAGCAGTCGTGTGGCTCCGGGTCGTAAAACAACAAATAAATATCACTTGTCATGCCTCCCACTTAAAATAATCAGAAGCACAGAATATTTTTAATCAAGTTTATTTATATTTCATTTCACAGGAAAAAAATCCACTCCTATTGTAAGATGCAGCCATCATAAGTGAAAAATGTTATTTAACATAGAAACTTCACCAGTTAAATTCTTCTCACCAGCTGACAGTAGTTTATTTAGCGCAAGAATTCTCACTCCGAAGCCAATGTAACAAGACTTTATCAGACTCTGCGAAAGAATACAGGATTTTATAGCTAAGTTCTAAGTTGCCAATTACAAATTTAGAAATAGTGATTTGAACCAATGCATAAAATTTACCCCACGAAAAAGAAAAAGAGTTCTCTCAGACCGTCGGAAGGTTATCTGATGCAATCTGGTTCCTAGCAACGCTCAGAAGGGGGTTGTGGGTAATCGAATAATTTTTTAGAACGTAAGTACAAAGATTTGTGCAACAGATAAAAGAATAAATTTAAAAAATGGGATTTTAGGAAAATAATTGCTTTGACAGATTAATGTTTTTTAGAATAAAATAAAATAAAGAAAAAGTTAATTAAAGGTATGAAATAAAAATAAATATGTTAAGATATTATAAAAAGAAAGGAGAAAAGTTAATTATCATAAGAATTTGGAAATAATTAATTTAGAATTGAGGCGAAATTTTTTTTTATTATTGCATACACACAAAGATACAGAGAAAAATCTTATTAACTTTAAGATAATTATATTTGAGATACTAGTAGCAATTAATTTGCTAGATATCGCTTTCTAATGCATTCAATGGAATCCTATGAATTTTCGGAAGTTTCCTGGAAATGACTTTTTGAATCGATGAATAATTATGTTACTTATTCATTGTTTTTTTTTGTCATTCTTTTCTCAAGAAAATGAAATTATCTTTAAAGAAACACCATCCTTAATGATATACGCAGGGCTGCCACTGGCTACTATTTTTTAATTGTTACTGGCACCAGTTTTTCTGAATAGAAATCTTTAAAATACACTTTGCCAACATTTGCACAAAAAATAAATTTCAAAATTTTTATTAGAATAATATTGGTACGAGCAGAATGTAAAAGTAGTCGCCTGGGGATTAATTTTATGGGAATACAAATGAGATCGAACATTAAGGACAGATTTATTTTTCTAAAATATGTTGTATGTTTACTTCAACATCTGAAGATACAGGTTAAATTAAGGGAGAAAAAAAATCACATGTGTGTTAAATATGCTAACTAGGAAACAGCCATAAAAATTAAAATAATACATTTTGTTGAATTCACTATAAAATAAAAAACAATGTTGAACGCGTTTCGAGCTAAAATAAAAACAGCTCGTCATCGGCTGAATATCTCCTCCCTCTGTCTTTCAGTTCATCAGTGATACTGTCTCCTTACGGACGCGTGTCTGCTTCAGCTGTGAGGAGCTATTATTGTTTTAGGTTGAAACGCATCATGCATTGCTTTTTATTTTTATAGTAAGTTTAAGAAAGTGTACTATTCTAATTATCATTTATCACCAGTTTATTTGGTGCTTTTTCATTGTTTTAACCATTTATAAAGTTAAAAGTATTTATCTAAGCGGTTCTCCAACAGTGACTCCTTATAGACAGAAAAGCGGCAGCACAGACAAACACCTCATCAAGTTTTCGGCTAAAATTGTAGAATTAGTTAAAATTCGCCTCACAAATTAAACGCAATCGGTCTGGTCTGCCAAGTCATCAGGCGCGGATCCACGGGGGGGGGGGGGGGCGATCGGGTCGATCCCCCCCCCAAACCAGTGTTGAATTCAGACATTTTTCGGAAGGGATTTCTGCGACTCTGTCGGAGACATTTTATTGTTCTTGAAAAAACGCAAATTTCATTAAAATGTCGCTAAAAAATGCTAATTTTGTCAAAGTGTCGCGGAAAAAGGGCGAATTTTGACAAAAGATCGCGGAAAAAGCACAAATTTTGTCAATGGTCACGCAAAAAAAAGAATTTATCGACAAAGGACCGCTAAAAAACGAGAATTTTCACACAAAATCGCTGAAAGAGCGAACTTTGTCAAAGTGTCGCGGAAAAAGCTCGAATTTCGTCAAAAGGTCGAGGAAAAAGCACGTATTTTGTCAAACGTTTGCAAAAAACGTTAATTTTGTCAAAGTATAGCGGAAAAAGAGCAAATTTCGTCAAAAGGTCGTGGAAAAAGCACTTATTTTGTCAAAGGGTAGGAAAAAGGGAAGGCAAAGTATCGCGGAAAAAGTACTAATTTCGACATAGGATCGCTGAAAAAGCGCGAACTTCGACATAGGATTGCTGAAAAGGCGCTAATTTTGTCAAAGTATCGCGAAAAAGCGCGAATTTCGTCAAATTATTACGGAAAAAGCGCGAATTTCATTATAGGGTCGCGAAAAAAATACAAATTTCGACAGAAGTTCGCGTAAAAAATGCAAACTTCGACATAGGATCGCTGAAAAAGCACTAATTTTGTCAAAGTATCGTAAAAAGGGGAAATTTCGTTAAATGATCACTGAAGAAGTGCGAATTTCATCACAGGGTAGCGTAAAAAAATACGAATTTGGACAGTGGATTGCGTAAAAAACGCGAACTTCGACATATTATCACTGAAAAGGCGCGGTTTTTGTCAAAGTGTTGCGCAAAAAGTTTGAATTTCGTGAAAATTTCAAGGAAAGAGCGCTATTTTTTTTCAAAGGGTTGCAAAAAACTGCTAATTTTGTCAAAGTACCCCGAAAAAGTGCAAATTTCGTCAAAAGGTCGCGGAAAAGCGCAAATTTTGACAGATGATTGCGTAAAAAACGCGAACTTCGACATAGGAATGCTGAAAAGGAGCGATTTTTGTCAAAGTGTAAAAAGCTCGAATTTCGTCAAAAGTTCGCGGAAAGAGAGCTACTTTTTACAAAAGGTCGCGAAAAAGGGAAGGCAAAGTAACTCGGATAAAGTGCGAATTTCGACATAGGATCGCTGGAAAAGCACGAGTTTTGTCAGAGCGGAAAAAACTTCAATTTCGTCAAAAGGTCGAGGAAAATGAGCTACTTTTCTCAAAGGGTTTCAAAAAATTGCTAACTTTGTCAAAGTATCGCAGAAAAGAGCCCATTTCGTCAAAGGATCGCGGAAAACCCCCGAATTTTGACAGAGTATCGCGGAAAAAACGCGAAATTCGTCAAAAATGCCAAAAAAATGCGAATTTCGTCAAAGAATCGCGAAAAGAGCGCGAATTTAGTTTAAAGATAGCGGAAGAAAACGTATTTTGTCAGAAGATCGCGGAAAAGCATTTCATTTGATCATTCATTTAATAATAACTGTACAACGAATGATTTCATGAATAGAAATTATGACTATGTTGATTCTATGTTTCTTAGTATCGCCCCCCCCCCCAAAACGATCCTCTGGATCTGCCCCTGCAAGTCATATCTTGGCGGAAAACTTCTGAATACATGATTTTAGCGGCTCATTCGCAGGTTTATCATTGTGTTTCCATATTCCCAGTCCTTCATGTTTTTATACCATTGGGTGCAGGAAAATACAATGATAAACCTGCTAGTCAGCCACTAAAATGGGATTTTTAGGTGTTTTCCACCTAGCTATGACTAGCAGACCGATTGCGTTTTAACATGCGAATCGAGTTTTAATTAATTCCGGAATTTCCCTCATGAACTCGTGCTGCTACCCTTCGGTCTATTTAGGTCTGTACCATGACTTCAAAGTGACCACAAAGGATTTGCGTCCAATGCTCATTTTTTTGCTTTTTTAAAATTCGTGAAAAGCAAATCGAGTAAAATACAACACAAAACTAAGCGCACTGTTAAATAAGTGTAAAAGTAAAAATGCTTTTTTTTGTTAAATATTTTTTCATAAGAATTCAATGCTTACTTTAAAAATCAAGCTTAATAACACAATTTCAATTCACGCTGTTGAGAAAAGAACGTGATGTGGTAGTTATGTTACAATAGTAATATTACAATCAAAACAGTTATATTTTTTCTTTTGTTTCTTTTTTGAGATTATGATAATAAGAAACAGAAAGAATTGTTTGACTTTTTTTATTTAGGAATTATAAATTGTTTTCTCAGCCTATGCTCATAATTTAAGGAATATTAGACTAAAAGAATATTTACAAAAAAAATATCTTCCTTTTTATTTTTTTACTCATTTTTTTTTCGTGTTTAAGACATTTTATTGTTCCAGTTTCTCAATCGTTTGGAATATTTTACAACGATTGCGGTTTGACGCATCATTAATTCTATTACTTTTGTAATCCGTATGCAGTAGAATTCTTAAAAAAATATTTTGCGATTTATCAGCTGCACCCGGCTAACAGAAAAATGATTTTAAATTAATTCAGTTGTAACTGAGCTCTGAAAATATGAAATTTTTTTATTGTTATTGATAACACGTAACTGTAAATATTTCTAACACCCTAGCACATAGGGAAGTAAGTAAAAAATCATTTACAAAATTCCACATTTACATCTATGAACGCATCAAGCTAAAGGCAGCAGTTTAAAAACACAGTATAATTAGTTTATATATCTTTATTAACTTATTTGTTATCAAAGCCTGAGAGAAATATCACATTTGCTACAAAATTGGTATACCGTTTTATTCTGATTAAGCTTTTCTCTGATTAGATTTGGAGGGTCATTAGTTTAGTATAAAGAGGCAGGAGAATGTTGTAGGTGCTAATCCCTCGCCTTAATTTAGCGAAATTTTTTTTGTTGATTTCTTTATTTTTTTGAGGGGCATCATTCTTTGAAATAAAATCACAATATACAATTTACGTGAATATCTTGTGAGCTCTATGTTATAATTTTACCTGGGGTCTTTTTTCTCTATTTGTACGGGCTGAGTGAAATGTGTAGCAAATAACTTGAAATGCAAGGAATAAAGCCCATAAAATTATTAAGGAATGTAAGGTGTCTCAAAATGAATGATATGCGCTTTCATTTTTACTTGTCGAGATAAGTAGGGAAAGTAAATTTCAAATGTGTTCAGAATAAGGTAAGATTTCAGATTATGTTGAAGAAATATTTCTTCAATTAGTTAAAAAAAAAAACTGCACTTTTTAAATTGCTATACGGTTTCTGGACTCTAGAAACTAAATTAACGAAAATTTTCTCCTTGCTCTGATATGTAGATAATAATAAAAATATCATTCATCTACGATCAAAACTCACCCAAAATATGACACATTGAGTTTTCTGAAATTTCTAAGCTTTCCGACACTAAAAACCTTCAGGCGATTTTTTATTTGTATATAAATAATGCAAATAATTTTCATCCTGAATGGAATAAGAAAAAAATATATCTTTAACAACACTTTCCTACAGAATTGTAGTCTCTGTCAAGATTGCGATTTTTCTCGCTATTTTACACAATGAGAGCTTCAGCAAAGAGGCAATCGCAAAAGAAACAAAACTTATGCTTCATCCATTGATGGTTGCAGTGTCAACAAGTCGAAGTGTCATCATTCTCTTTATTTAAATTTACATTACAATGCATCCAAAGAATATCATCTAAAAGTTAATAAACGGGATAAAAGGAATACTAAATAGATAGAAGTAATGTGAATGATTGAAAAATAAATGCAAAAAGAAAAAAAATTTTTTTAAAAGAAATATATATATTTTAAAGTATACAAGTATTGTAGTTTTTGTCATATAAATTTTATACTTTAGAAATTAAATTAAACAGGAAAATTTCAAATGCATTAAAAAAAAATATATTTAATTAGACGATTTGAATTGTAAATTAAAATGACTTTTTATGCGATTTTGCAAAAAGTTTTGAAATAAAAGCGTTTTTTTTTAAATTTAAACTAGAAAAAATAAGCGCAGCTATTTGCGCGTTTTGCAATTTTTGTATGTATTATTTTATAAATATTACCGGCATTAGTTTGTTGAATCCATTGATAATAGAAAAACTGTTGAATGAAATGAGTTAAATAATGGGGTAAGTTATGAATTTGAAAGGTAAGAAATAAAATACATAAAATGTTTAAAGAATACAGAGTACCCCAAAAAGAATGAAATACGCTTTCATTTTTTTTTACCTGTTGGAAATAAGCACGAAAAGCAAATTTCAAAACTGTTTAAAATAAGGTGAGATTTAAGATTATGCAAGTGAAACAGTCGAAAAATTAATTTTCAAAAAGTTGCACTTTTTAAATTTTTACACGGTCGCTAGATTTTAGAGCTTATAGAATGAGTCAAGGATACTTGACCTCTTGAAAATTATTATCTTTTAGCAATGATTTTTGGAGTGCGTTTTAACCCATCTAGTCAAAATTCTAGATGGTGATGTATGAATACCATACAAAATTGGATTTTTGTATATAAGCCTCTCCCCCCACCCCCATGATTTTGGCCATCTAAATCTCGAACCTAAGAGTTAGACGCTCTGCTTGATTAAAATAGATGTTCCAGCCAGTAGTTCTGGAGAAGGAAGAAATATGGCTGCAACCTTTAAACTAAAGCATTATTCGATACCTTTTTCAGCAACATTCACCACATATTTCACGAATAGTTACTTATAAATATCTTGTATTTCATCTTTCACCACATATTTCATAAAAAGTTACTAATAAATACATTATATTTCATCGCTATCTTTTGAGAATTTAAAACAAAAGCCAAACTTATTTCTTTGAGGAATATAACTTTTATTTGTAGAAATTACTGTAATTTCGTTTTCTATGTTTTTTAGGCTTTCCTATTAAAAAAGTCCTTCCGGCAATGCCGGGAGGAAGAGGTAGCTTTCATATACTTATATATTTATTTATTTATTTTAAAGTAAGTTACATTGTTCAAGGATACTAAGCTCAAATTAGTGGAAATAATCTTATAAAATTAGTGATTTTATAAGATTGAATACTAGTTTTTATCAAGACTGAATATTAATAGGAATTTTTAGAAATTAGTCATCATTTATTCAACTTGGTTTTATTTTAAGCGATTTAAAGAGTCACCAAATTCCACGATATCATAATGTGTATGCCGTTTTAAAGCAACACTGTGGATCGTTCAGATCAGACCGTTTCAAAATGTCAGCCATAAGCAAAATTCAAAGTGGCTCAATCATTTTTTAAGATATAGACAAAATAAAAAGTGTTCTGGAATCGTTTTTCTAAGTTCTAACACGTAAAAGAAAAATATTTTTCAACTTTTAATTTTTTCGCAGTTAATTTTAAATTTTAAATTTTTTAAATAATTTAAAATGGCCACCATTTTGAAACAAAATGGTGGATGATGCTGGCCAACGAACTCGGTCGAGACATTTGTATGTACTATGTACATACCAAGTTTCATTGAAATCGGTTCATAAATACGCGTGTTATCACGTGACAAAAATCAGATCGTTTCAAAATGTCAGCCATAAGAAAAATTCAAAGTGCTATAACTCAATCATTTTGTAAGATATAGACAAAATAAAAAGTGTTCTGGAATTGTTGTTTTAAGTTCTAAAACGTAAAAGAAAAATATTTAGCAAATTTTGATTTTTTCGCATTAAATTTTAAATTTTAAATTTTTTAAAAAATTTAAAATGGCCACCATTTTTAAACAAAATGGCGGATGATGATGGCCAACGAACTCGGTCGAGACATTTGTATGTACTATGTACAAACCAAGTTTAATTGAAATCGGTTCAGAAATACGCGTGTTATCACGTGACAAATATCAGATCGTTTCAAAATGACAGCCATAAGAAAAATTCAAAGTGCTATAACTCAATCATTTTTTAAGATATAGACAAAATAAAAAGTATTCTGGAATCTTTGTTTTAAGTTCTAACACGTAAAAGAAAAATATTTTTCAACTTTTAATGTTTTCGCATTTAATTTTAAATTTTAAATTTTTTTAAAAATTTAAAATGGCCGCCATTTTGAAACAAAATGGCGGATGATGCTGACCAACGAACTCGGTCGAGACATTTGTATGTACTATGTACATACCAAGTTTCATTCAAATCGGTTCATAAATACGTTAGTTATCGCATGACAAAAATCAGATATATATATATATATATATATATATATATATATGGTTATATATATATATATATATATATATATGTCAACATTTGAACGGAGGGTGGTTTGGGGGTCTGGGGGTCATGATCGATGAAAATATACCAAAATTTTCCGGAAGTGCTTTCCTCCGGACGGCTGCAATAGGTAGCTTTTTACTTTTTGTAATGAAAGCTACCTAAAAGCAAACACATAACTATTATAAAATCACTCCTGTATCTATGTGTCTGCTGCAGCCATTTTTCTCGTAAAAAATGAAACGTGGAAAGTTCAAATTGGGAGAAGTAATAAAGACTATTGAACCACATATTTACAGTTTTTTTAAATAATAATTTAGATATTTAGAAAAAATGTTGAGGGGCTAATTAAGTTACTTGAAAAAAAAAAATCTTTCTTTGTATATAGGGTGGAGTATCGTATGAAAGTTTTCGTTACGCTAAGTTCCAAAATACATTTTTTTAAAAGTTAATTATAAATAATATTTTTTCAGAGAGTAGAGCATGTTCAAAAAGTAGAGCAAAAATATGTTCACCTCATCTATTTCCGAATCCACTGAAACTAAACTTATGAAAAAAATTGAGGAAAAAGACGTTAATTTATAGCTTACAGGAAAACTATAGCGATTACTCTAGATCATATAGTTTTTGAGAAAACTCCATTCTTCTGTTACATATAAATTTCAATTTTCAAGCATTCAGCAAAGGTGTTGAGAAGTGCCGGAGGTACCTATCGCAGTAGAAGTACAGTAGAACCCCGCAAATTCGGACCCCGTTAATCCGGATCTCCGTATAATCCGGATCAGTCTTTTCAGTTTTTTTTTTCAAAGTTTGAGAAGCGATCGGCAAAATTTCGATAACGTTAATTCATTTTATTTTCATATTATGAATAAAAAAGTATTTTCTGAAATATTTTTGGAAGAATACCTTAATCTTTTTCATTTTAACTCTTTGATGTTACCTTTCAAAGAAAAACCGTACATCACTTAAGATTTGCAAGCAGGCTACTGAGAATACTCTCCGAAAGTCGTGGAAGATCTTATGTTCTAAAAATTGTAATTTCTTGAATAACAAGCAAGCTTAAAACAGAAGGAAAGATAGGCAAGAATGAAAGGGAAATTACACCTAAAAATTTTGTACGCTTGTCAAAAAAAAAAAAAAAAAAAAAAAAAAAAAAAAAAAAAAAAAAAAAATTCTGCGATGTTGATATTACTGACATTAGCAATTGAATGAAGCAAAAAATAGTAAAGTTTACATCTCATTTACAGATGAGGAAATACTCACTTTATGTACATCTGAAAAAGTTGAAAATGAAGATGATTCAGACGAAAACACTATTATCAATGATGATCAACCAAAAGTCCTTAGCCATTATGAACCAACAAATCATTTACAGCAATTAATGGTATATTCTGAACATCAGGTGGAGACTACACCCAACAATTTAACTATGCTCAAGTGGATGCGTGACTGTGCGGCCCGCAAAAATTATACAAAACTGGTACAGCAGCAGATTTTATAATTACAAAATAAACATTTTTACTGTCTGTAAATAATGTTAGTATGTCTAATATAAAGGTAATTTTCTGTAAGTATGTTTTATTTAATTTTTTTTCTCATTCTCCGGATAATCCGGATTTTCGATAATCCGGATTGGATCTGGTCCCAATTAATCCGGATTATCGGGGTTTTACTGTATAAAAACAGTGTTGAAAATGATTTTTGAAAAAAAGTCGCTAGTAACTAGATAAGATATTAATCCTTAAAGACAAGGATGATTTGGACATACATTCAATTGAAAATCGACGGAAACGTTCTTTAATATCTATTTATAATCATAAAAAACTAAGAAGCGAAAATGTCTATTCCACTTCCACTGTGAAACAAGCTGTCGTGTCACAACCGATTTTGGGTGTATTTAAAAAATATAAAAATTTCCATAGCATCACAAATTGGATTATTTACACAAATATATCCTACTTAAGTGTATCAAATAAAACTTACAAGATGAAAATAATAAGTCATCAGTTGAAGCTAAGATGTTTTTAAAAAAATTTCTCTTTAAGTTACTTTTGAACAAACATACATATTACATAAAACATATCAGAAGTTGTCTTATGTAGTTCTCTCATTTTTGCTTGTGCTTCCAAGTTCGTATACGGTTGAATTTGGCTTTAGCCATTTTAATTCTATCCCAACAAAATAAAGAATTAGTTTCGATATTGAATTTAGTGACGATTTCAGACTAGAACTCACGAATTGCGAACTCATTTTCCAGCATCGTATCCATCAATCCTTTACAATGTTAATCACTTTTAGAAACTTATTAAAAACTTAATTATAATGTATTTGATTGTATATAAGTACTCTAAAATCTCATTACAAGAATCTGTAGGGAGTACTGATTAAATTTGCTGTGTTGAAAAAATTGTCGAAGTGAACACTTTTATAATGAATTAATAAGACAGGATTTTGTTTTAACATTCCAAATAATATGAAATTCGTTATAACGAGATTCGATTGTATGCTAAACATATATGATATAAATAATAAACTGTCTAAAAATTGCATAAGCGTATTTCTTACTACTTTATTATAATTATGAAAAAATGTAAAGAAGGTTGATAAACAGGTGAGAAAATTTTGAAGCGATTGATAGTCAAAGAAGTTGGAAATACCCGTGGTTAAGTAAATAACGTAAGTGTGGGATTATACGATGGGGATTTTTCATGCCAAAGTCAAATGCTTGGAATGACTTTACTTTTTTTTAAAATGTTTTTTTATGATGACGTTTAGTGCTACGTATCTGTTAAGAGTCATGTTCTCCTGTATGATTATGCAAAATTGTGTGTGCATAAATTTTTCAATGTTTTGTTTTCCTTCTGTTCTAGAATTCATGAATAAGGAGAGTTTCAATGTAAACACCAATAAATATTGACCATTATTTTAGAAATATGTCTATTATTTCGAAATATAGTATTGACACCGCATATATAAACTGCTTTTTTAATTTTTCATAAATTCCTTTTATAATCTTAGCTACTATAGTATCATTAAAAACACTCTCCATTTAACAGTTACAAATTAACTCTTGTCTCTCTCTAAAATTTTAACGTGAGATGGATGGTGCCTTATCGTGAGATGGATGTGCCCCATCCCCGGGGCAGATTGATACACCTCACGGGGCACTTTAATACGTCTGAAAAAAATGGAGACAAAAAACACCAATGCATATTTTTCATAGAAAAATAGTTAGCAAACCATTTTATATTTATTTATAGAAATTAAAATCACCCACAATTTATTTGTAAGTAATATTAAAGCAATCAAAATTAAATGAATAATGACTTGACGTTCTGGCTGTCCCTTGTCTGATTGTTGGTTGTGGTAGCATTGTCATATCTGGCACTTCAACCCCAGCCAGTATTATCTTCTTTCTTAGGAAATATAAAAAAAATTACCGGGTTTTTTGTTTATAAATCGGTTTATAAACAGAAAATAAAGGATAATTATGTAAAAAATTCTGTTTATAACATAATTATCCTTTGCTGTTCTGCAGCTTGTTTCTCTAACTTAACATTTCTCATCCCGAAAATACTTTTTTCTCTGGAAAATCGATATAAATTCGAGATTTCCCAGGCTACCGTCCTTTCCTTTTGTTAGTTCTACTAGCACTAGATGTTGGGTAAATTCGCAGGTCTTCTGTTTGCAAAAATACTATAAAATGTTCTAATATAAAAAATAGAGCTATTTAACTTCAATAAAAACTAATATTAGAAATTTTTGGCAAAGAATAGTTGGATTAAGGAATGTATATTAAAAGAAATAACAAAAGGTAATGAAAAAATGAGCTAGAAATGGATTTAGGTTGTATCAATGTGCCCCGACATAGGCTGTATCAATGTACCCCATACAGTCATTTTGAAAAAAAGGGGTCTCAAATCCAACATTTCATAATTTATCTAACAATAAAGAATGAGGAACTGATAAAGAGTAGCTTTACTTGCCAGGGAGAGTACTCTTTTCGGTTGAAAATACTGGATCAGTTATATAATACCATTTCAATTGTACAACTCAAATTTACTTTTGATCAACAACAACAACAAAAAAATCACCCGTCCCATTTCATCAAATTATTGAATCACCCCAAGACTTTCTGTATGTAATTGAGTGCACTAGCATCACCTTTTGGAGCTGTTGTGAAACCTCCTGTAATGGCCCTGTGAGCAGTAGAGGCGGGGGTGTATCAATGTGCCTCAGTCCCCCCTACTTTTTAAACAGGAGTAAGTCCCTCCCTTACTCTTTATTTTTTGTATAATACTATAATAAAAGCCATTGTCCATCTTTCAACTGCAAACCCTACCCTTATATTTCATTTAGAATTCAACATGAGTAAGAAAATGTTTTTGTTTTTCATTTATTTAGTATTACAGAGTTCAACTTTTTTTCTCACCTTAAAAAATCTGGGACTTTATTTCGTTTAACCCTTAAATGCACGATTTTTCTTTTCTGTATGAAAAAAATTATTTTGATTACTTTAAATAGTCACAAATGCAGGAAAAATAATAAAAATTTTTTGACTTCATATGTATTTTTTTAATATGGATTTTTGTGGTATGTGCCATATGTGTCCCAAAGCACACAATGAGATATTTTCATTTTTGTAACAAATGTAGCACGAAGCTCACAATACTGGTGTATTATACATACAAAAATAGTATAATATGTATTAAAATTTTATTGCAGTAACCCTTTGAGGGGTAAGCAATTGTTTTTCTATAATGTTGAATTCACACCGGAATATAAAAAAAAAGAAATATTTTCAAATTAAAAAATCAATTTTGAAACTTTTTTTTCTCCAAAGTTAGAAAAGTAAAATTTAATTAAAAGATTTTGCTATGAATCTTGATTCAAATCAGGTGGTATATAATATATCCCACTGCCCTGGTATACTCTATTAGAGACCTTAATTCAAAAAGTACATCATGACCCTTCATGTCTTTAGGAAATTCTTTAGTATTGTCATTAAAATGTGAAAATTGTGGGATTTTTTTTTTCAAATTCATTGACAGACATTGTCTTTTTAATTGTTTGGTTACCTAAAACATCACTCCAGTAATATCCATAATGGAAACTTGTAAAGGTTAAGAAGAATCCTTTCCTATGCTGTATCTACGTATCTCTTATGACATAAGATTCAAAAGTTCAGGATTAAAAAATGAGGCAAAAACTGATAGGTAGTCTCCAGAGCCATAATTTCAGCATTTAAGGAAATCGCTTCCTCTATATTTTATTTGTGCTTCAGGTATTTGTCTTTCCTTTGTGACTTTTTTCTATCAACACTGGGTCCAACAGGAATATCTGCAGCATATGAAAGAATAAACAATCTTTTCTCTAAACTGATACTTCTCATTATGTATATTCAGTGCTGAATTCAATGTCACGGGGGGGGGGGGGGGAGGCATTCGTCGAGAACAGTTATATGTAACTACACAGGTAATTTGAAAATTTATTTAGTTTAGAAATTCAACCCCCCCCCCTCACCACACACACACATAGACACTCTTGGCACATAACAATGTCACGCCAGCGGAAAAAACATGTGATTTGAATATTGTTGAATTTCACTTGTTGATTTTAACTTTTATATAGTACTTTATATGAAATTTAAAATTGCTTTAATATTAATTACAAAATTTTATCTTCTGTGGCAGTTGAATCAATCTCTTTTATCTCATTTATTGTTATCATGCACTCAATGTCTGATTCATATGAAGAAATAGCCTTTTCAGTTAGATTTTTAGTTGGAATGTATGTTGAATCATCCCAGCTATCACCAGAAAATCCAAAAGACTGATCATCATTACCAGATACAAATAATCTTGCATTGATTTAATCTTGCGTTAGCCCTTTGCGCGCCATTTTTCATTAGAATGTTTTATGAGCTTTATGCTCTGTTCCATATCTGGAACAAACACCAAAAACAAGATTTCAAGCTCATGTATTGAAATAATTTAGTTTTAAGCAACCTTAATTATAAATATGTGATATACTCGAATGTCTGAACTTTTATCTTGCGATACTTTCAATATTTTTGGGTG